>BGPR01000028.1:455550-634276 GCA_013235015.1 Araneus ventricosus | reverse complement strand
AAATTAGAGATATTTTAGTGAAACTTTACTACTGGAAATGGAATAATAAACAATAGGACGAGGACGCATTTTTCTTTTCAATACGATGAGGAAGCATTTGTTTTAATATAAGTTATTTAATATTTAATGCTTATTTTTATTTCGAACCATTTGTCATAAAGGATGTACTATTTTGGAACATTCTCTATTAGAATATCAGTGATATATCATGGTATTTTTGCATCATTCAGTATTTTTAATCGTTGCAGTATCTTGGTTTTCCATTGATGCTGTAATTTTTGACAGTAAACGCATCGAAAATTCATAAACGGTAGGATATTATTAAACCTTAAAAGTATCTCTAGGTGAGCTAACATACATTTTCAAATTAGTTGATTGAAGAAGTATTCAAATCTGACGATGCCGGTTGAATGACAGATGATAATAAAGGTCAAGAAGACAACGAAGAAAAAAAATATCCCTGAAAATTAAAAAAAAATGAATTCAGCTGGAAGCAAAATAGAATAATCCTTGCAAAATTGGGGAGTGTTGAAGAAAAACTGTGTTTTTCTTCTCAGTGTAAATTAAAACCATACAATTGAAAATTCATTGTACTCGGGGTATTGTTTCCTCATAAATTACCATTTTTCAAACGCGATAACTAAAATTCTTTTAAAAATAACTGCCTGAAATTTGGAAAATATTTTGTTTAAAATACTCTTTAGGGGATGAACCAAAATATCAGTATAATAAGGATTCATTGTTATGCAGATTTTGAAATTTTAAAGAAAAGCCAAAATTCTTTTAAAAAATCTACGATTTCACACTAAAACTCATATAATTGGCAAGTACTTTGAGATTTTACGAAACTCTTAGTGCAGTCCCTAGCCAATACATGAATAATTATGTATGCTAAAGGGAACACCATTCTGGGCCTTTGTTTTGCTTTTGACCGAGAATGTTTTGAAATAAGGTCAAATTTAGTGCAAAAAGTTTTCTCAAATTTATAAAAAAATATTTAAATAATGAAATTTTTCGTATGTTTTTTTAGGCTTTAAATGTCATTTAAAATACAAAAATATTGCTTAAAAAATTTTTTTTTAGAAAACGGACTCCAAACGTAGTCGGATACCCTTAATTAATAAATGATATGCATCTAAAAGATGACAAAAGATGAAAAACAATGACACTAGTGTTAAACGTTTACTTCAAGGGTTTCAAATAAAGGATAGACGGAAATTTTTAACAATAATAATAGAGAGGACTAACGTGCTCCCGTAGGCGAAAGTGGGGTGAAACCGGGTACCTAAGACTCGAAGGCCTGTTGCAGCTAAACTATTCGACACAGAGCTTGTCAAATTTTATTAAAATATTCATTGTTTATCGGAGTACACTATATCTTTCAAGAGAACTAATGAAATTTTTATTTAAAAAAAAGTCATACCACCCGGTTTTACCCCACTAGGGGTAAAACCGGGTACACATGTTAACTCTATGGGAAATTAGGAAAACTCGATTTTCAGAGGAAAACAATCTGGAATTTTTATTTTGAGAATATAAGTTACAAAATTCACATGTAAAGCAATTGTCTTTTTCCTCTGCGCCACTGCAACTTTCGTGGGCCCAGCTACGACAGTTTTTACATTGGATTAGCCCTTCTTCTTTATTTAAATTAGAAAAAATCATTAAAATATAAAAAAAATCAAAGTTTGATGTGTTTTTATCGTCTTAATCAGAGGAGAGGTTATGAAAAACGAAATGCAGAGGTTATAAAAAACGAAATATAACGGCGCAAATATTGGGCTAAATCTTTATTGTTTGATAGAGTATAAATCATTAGTAAATGTATAATAAGCTGTAATAAATAAAGCTTTTATAACTGTAATGATTATTAAATAAGGATGGTTTAAAATCAAAGTTCTTAAAACAAATAAACCTTCACAGACGCAGTGAATTCAACAGCTACAACAAGCCACTATGACTGTTCCATTTTCTTGACTAGTAGATTGTAATCTAGAATGTGTTAAAAAGGAGAACTAATAGCGTTAGAATCAAAGGTACCGATTTTACCCCACTCTCCCCCATAACCAAAATTCTCGTAACGCGATAAAAAATTGTGACTAGATCTCATACAGCTAGATAAACAGTCCCGTATTGCGAGTAATATAAATTTAAGATTTTCAAAGTGTTTCATTTTTCGTTCGGAAAAACATATGTTACCCGTTGTTTATAAATGAGCAGTGACAGTGAAGCTGACAGTTTTAAAAAAAGTCGCATCTCACTAGTAATATGCACAGTTGCAAATTAGAGGCATGTTTGAACTTGCATAAATTTGTCCTATAATGCATGTTCCATCTAACTATCCACGTTCTTATAATATTCATTATGGCTTAATTCCTTCGTAGTTTTGTTGTCAGCATCTCAAGCTTTTGAGATTTTGTTTTGACGTCCATATTTTTAATTTAAAGATAATTTTTATGCTATTTAGTACACTAATAAAAGCGTGTTTTTACAATTTATTTTTATTTTTATTATTTTCTATTTTTTTAGTCTTAGATATGGAGAGTGTCCGATAATGTTTGAAACTCACTCTGATTTTTTACGAAGGAGGTCCGATAATAAAGGTACAAGGCGAAATTACACTGCCAATTATAATTCTGAAAAATATTTAATTCATTTTACAAAAACTACATACTTTTGTTTATTTCTCGACATAATCTTCATAAACGTTGAGTCATTTATCCCAGCGTGACACTCGTTTGAACATCACTTCATGGTACTGACGTTTTTCAAGTTGCTTAACGTATTCCAGAATTTGCATACAGCCATTAAAAGTAAAAGCTAGGACGATGACATGAAGGAGTTCATCTTTTGTGTAATGGCGCAAGACCTCATACGTCAAAGCAAATCAAAACGACAACGGAAATGGAAGGTCCAGCAAAATCCACCCTATAGTCCAGATTTAACCCCCTCGGATTTTTATTTATTTCGACCTTTAAAGAAATTTTTGTGGGAAAATGCTTTGAGGATCAGAAGGATTTACAAAACACCCTTCTAGAATACTTCAAGCAACTTGACAAACAGCAGTACCGTGAAGGGATATGCAAACTAATGTCACGCTGGGATAAAAGTTTACGGAGATTATGTCGAGAAATAAACAAAAGTATGTAGTTTTTGTGAAATGTATTAAATATTTTCCAGAATTCTAATTATCAGTGTAATTTCGCCTTGTACCTATATTATCGGTCCGCTCTCGTACTTATTGGGTATAAGTAGGTACTGTAAATTCTAAACGTGTTAAGGAAATAGCCCTGCTATTAATTCTCAAAAAGTTACATTTTTTTTAAATTTTTTTACAACCCCTAGACAAAATTGTCTAGTTAGAAAATGTTTTGCTTTGCTGCAACTAGATCATTGTAAAAATTGTTTGACTGTATCTTTAATATTGACTGAGTTGCGCTCATTTGAAACTTGACAATTAAGAATGAGAACGATACAATACATTAGAAATCGAGCTGGAGACGAAGAAGTAAGACATGAGACAAAGTCTTGCGAATTCTGCCTAGACTCATAAAGCATTTACGAATTTTCTTTAATTTCATATAGAGATACGTCATTTTTAATTGAAAAAAATAAACGTTTGCATTTGGGCTAAAAAACAATACGACTTCGCTCATCTGTGGTCTTAAAGGACGAATTCATAGGCGATTTTTTTCTTATAAATGTATTGAAGCCAATTCATGCTCACATGATAGACGTGAAATGACCGGAGTCTATTCAAATTTCGAACCTTTTGATAAAACTTTATTTCATAAAATAAAGTTTGGTTAAAATAATTGTTGTCTTCGGTAATTTAATTTAATTCGTATTTAAGAATGTTAATTAAGTTTTGTGGTCTTTTATTGATTCTTAAACTTTGTCTAATTTATTTCATACCGTTTTCTTTTCACTGTGAAATCATTCGTATTCGTTCACATTATTAGTGTAATATCTATATTTAGTTAGTTTTGATTAAATTACTTAAGAGGGGAGATTTTATTTCTTATATGCTAGTTAATAACCATGTATACCAGTGTGCTAGATAGAAGTATTAGAGCTAGATCTAAAAGAGAGCACAGTACACAGTCTGATGTAGCCTTTCGAAATTCTCATCGAATTTTTACAGCCCATGTTTTTAATAGCTGAGGATTTTTAAATGGAAAATATAAAATGTTGTTTTCTGGCAATTCCCTTTATCTTTCACTTTATTATAGTCCAGGGCTACTAATCGCTTCTCGGCTAAGATCAAAGTGTAGTCAGGGGCTACTTCTTAATCCTTTCGCTCCCTCACACTGAAACTACCTATTCAAAATCCTGTAGGATGTACTGTCCTACCCCACTAGAAAAACCCTGAACAGGGTGCTGCAGGTAGACGAGTCGAAGAATGGTGGGAAACGGGTATTAAATCAACCGCAATATTTGTCAAACTAAGCCCACTACGTTGGGCGAGGAATTCGTTTTCGACCGAAGTACAAAGCGAAATGAGACTTCCACCTGTTCTATCCGCGCTAAACGAAATAAAGCCTTTTCCTTCACCCCTAAAATGCAGTGGAATATCCCGTTTCCATAACGACTGCCATCCGCATGTCTGGTGCCTGGGGTTTTTCTCGTGGTGGTAGGACAGTAAGCCGGTGGTTTTCATGCGCCAACGACATACATAAATGGGTAGCATAGGACATCAGTTTGTGGCATGTAGCGGAAATTTCAGGATAAAATGCAACCTTTCATTAATATCGACATTTTTTGGTGTGATACCACTTCTAAAGTGCCATAACCTTGGTTTTGTGTATTTTGTGCAACACAATTTCGATATCGCTTGTGCAAAGGTTGTAAGTTATTTTCTCAATATTTCAGGCCTCTGAATTATATTTTATACGAATTTCATTTACCCATTCTTATTAGTTAAAATATTATATGAATGTTTATCAGCATGAAGTATGAACAGAAAGTAAGAACTATCAAAAGTATATGAAGAGAAGAGACTCAAATTGGAGGATACGCGATGATGAATGAGCCATGAAATGGATGGAGAAAAAGGCAATATATTTTCTCTCCAATCCGGAGGAAGCGAGAACAGTGAATAGAAGATTCTAAGGATGAAACAATATCAAAAGTGGAGTGCCTTGTCTTAGTAAAATATTACAATGAGAATATGAGATATATTAACAAAGCTGGCATGCTGAAATATCTGTAGGAAATCAGTAGAAGAATCAAAAGTGGGTGGCTTCGTGTATGTTGACATTTTGTTAACGTGAGAAATACAAATTCGTACATCTTTTTCACTATGAGGAGTGAAGGTCAATCCTTATAATTGGAAGTTTTTCGAATTTTTGTAGAGAGAGGATTGATCGCACTGTGAAAAAGGGAAAACCGTGGACGAAAAAGTGAAGTCAACACATGTGCCAGAAAATACAGACGTTTTGTTCCATCTGAGATTCACCAACAAGAAGCAGCGCATATACCAATATATGGGACATATTTGCCACGTGGTTTATGCATTATAAAAGTCAAACCTAATGGCACAAAATGGCAGTGCAGAGTTTGCAATGGTAGTCTCTTCCTGAACGATAAGAACTGTTTTGAACAGCAGCATCAAAACTCAAGCAAGGCGTGTACTCTTAGTGGTATTGTAGTGTAACCACCATATTTTCTGTAATAATTAAATTCAATAAAAGCAATTCAATAAAAATTTTGTTGTTAATATTAATCATTGCCAATATGTTTGCCATGTAACAAGCAAATAAAATTTTTTTACTGAATTTTTTTTGGTAGTCAAAGGGTTAAGCATAAACTTATTTACTACTTTATTTTAAACACTTTTGCAATTTGCAGTGTCTACTTATCTCCAAAAGGTAAAAAAATTAAAGAGCTTTTCAACCTTTTTGGAACACCCTGTATTTCATAATTCATTATTATCAAAATTAAAGAATCTTAAAAAAAATTCATTTTTTCTTAAATTCATTACAAGGATTTGCCACTCATGTGGGATCAAAGTTTATTTAATATTAATCGATTAAATAAAGTTCTGAAAATATTAAAATATTCTACTGTCATCAGGAACACACAACTGTACAATATTTCAGGACTCTAGATCATCCAAAAGTGAGTAAAAATATCGTTTACAAAATTCTGTCTTTACAAACATGAAACAAGTCAAACTAAATAAAGGAGTGTAAAAAATGGAGACAAATTGCGTTCATTTGTCTGATTTCTCGTACCGTTTATTTGAATCCTCGTTTCTATTTAGGTAGCGAATCCATTTATTGTTCTGTTTCGGTAAATTAGTTTCTCAAAGCTTAAACAGGCTATAAGTTCAAGTCTTAAAAATAAATGCATTTGATTGGCGAAGCAAATTAAGAGATCACTTTTCAGACTTTTCAAAAGTTTGTCCCATCTATTTCAGTTGCTAACTTATCAGATCCAAAGAGTGGAGTGACATTTTCTTCGAAATTTTGAAGATTATTTGAATTTAATTTGAAATGAGATAGCAAACACACTTGGTTAGATCTTCTTTTCATCTTAAAAATAAATCAAAATAAAAAATGACTCTTCCATTTTAAGGACTTATTTGCAAATAAATTACTTTTCCATTTTTTTTTTCAGCTTCTTTGGGAGCGCCTCCTTCTGCCTTATCTTCTATGGAAACCTCAAAGTCAACTTGCACTTTCTCCAATCAAGAGTACCATGTCAATCAAACGTGGTATAAATATTTGCGAACACCAAACTTGAATGCTTGTGTGCGATGTATTTGCAAATCGGTAAGTCCAACTTCATTTGAATAAAAATTGAATCACTGACTGCAGAAACCACACGAGTCAATAATATCAAAATGCTGGGAGCTTTAAAAAGATGATTAATTTTTTAAATCAATGATTAATTTTAACGTAGGACTACGTTCCTCCCATTGGGGTCTCAGGAAGGAATTTGATTCACACGCCAAAACTCCACAAAAAACGTTGTATGGAGATCCTCTATATCTCGGTAACTACATATGTTAAAAACATAACTAGTGTCTTATTTTAGAGATAAAAAGTAACAACAGAAATTACAAAAAAAAAAAAAAAATCGAAAATTGGAATTGTAGTTCAGCGCCTACTGAGTCTCAAAGTTGGGCAAATATACGCATGACGTCACACGCAATGAGGTGCGCGCGCACAATTGGCTGACGCTCTCGCTTGCCACGTTTTCGCGACCGAGATTTCATGATTGAGTTGAAAATTTTGTTTCGACAAATTTAATACAATAATGGCTCCAAATGTAAGTTTGCAAAGATGGAAACGAGATATAGAGAAGTTAAGAAAACAATTGTTGAAGCAGGAGAAGCAACAAAAGAAACAGCAGGAAAAAGAACAAAAGAAGCAGCACGAGCGGGAACGAAAGAAACAGCAAAATAAGGAACGCTTGGCCTTACTTGTAAAAGCGAGATGTAAACGATATTATGAGAATAAGAAACAAAAGAAAATGGCCGCAGAGGCAACGGCAGCTAATTTACAATTAAACGGAGGTAACTCTGGCCAATTTTCCATATATTAGTATTTCAGAGAAACAAAAGAGAATTGAGAGTAACTGCGAGAAACAAAAGAGAATTGAAAGTAACTTCGAGAAACAAGAGTATCGCGAGTACCTTCGAGAAACAAAAGAGTATCTCGAGTACCTTCAAGAAACGAAAGAGTATCGCGAGTAACAAAGAGAATCCGAGAAATAAAAAAGTCACGCGATTAAAGTAGTCCTACGCCTTTAAAATCAGTGGCTGTTTGAAAAAGACAACCTCCCGTCATTTTTTTTTCTGTCTGGTAGTTTTCGTATACCTATAATGTGACTTCACTCGACTCTTGTCATTTCTTCACTCATTATGCAAATACCCCTTAGGATTAGAAAACAGAACTCATGTTTCTGCGATCAACGATTCAACTGGGGTGAAACCACAGATGTTTAAAATTTTAGAGTTATTCAGTTGACGAAAAAGTAGCTTTTACTTTTTTTTTATCTATAGAAATGAAAGTGAAAATTCATCAATATTTTATATGCTATAGAAATCAAAATTACTAAATAGATTTTCTTCAAATTTTGCTTTCAAATACTATGATGCTTAAGGAAGGTTTTGATGATAATAAGGTAATTAAATATAATAAGTAATTAAATAGTTCATTTTTTGTTATGTAAAAATCATATGTTTAGTACTGCCAGGTACACTAGATGGCACTATAGTCAACTGTCATACATACTACTTACGCTGCTTTTTATCGAGAGCGAACTCTTCTTCTGATGAGATCCATTCTTTAAAAATTATTTAATAACTTATGGAAAATGATTAGCTTTCGGCGCTTTTTAAAAATCGCTTGGCTCCGTCTGTAATTTTTGGAGAATCCACGAGATTTAAAAATTGTTCATCTTTAAACTGTTACAACTCATCTGTTAACAATTTCTTGGGTTCTTCTTTTAAATAAAAATAAAGTTACAGATGATAAGAGGATTATGTGTAATTTTATCATTAAAAATATAAGAAAATAGTTTATTTACGTGCATTCTGTCGTGTGCTAATATTAAATGAATTTTGACATTCTCACATAGTATGACGCATTATGACGTTAATAGATGATTTGATATATGGTAACTGTAACCATTGTAATGTTATAAATATTTGTTAAGCTATAAGTACCTAACATTTTGCTCACAAATTCTGAAGTATAACCACAAATGAACTATCCCCGCCCTGTCTTAAGATCCGGGGTCATCTGAATAATAGCCGCACCAGAACTCAGGGTGGATTCCGAATGGCCATCAACAACCTCGGCACATTCCCTCCCACAGGAGGTTCGTCCCGTCATCGGAGTGGAGGTACTTGAACCCCACCCCATTAGAATGCCCACTAGGGAAGCGAGAACCCGCTTACTTATCTGGCATCCTCTCATTCCCGTGCTCTAGGTGCCCCCCGGTGGGAGGTACTGAAACATAACCGCAAACGCGTTACCCCCGACCTGCCTAGGTTAGGCATTTGGGGTCATCTGAATCATAGCCGTCACGATCGCAGTCGGAAACTGAGGGTCGAGTCCTAATATCTATCACTAGCCACCTCCCAATCTCTCCAGCGCCGTCATCGGGATGGAGGTAACCTATTACCATGTTCATCAGGGAAGAGAGAACCCAGTTGCTTCTCATCCACGAACTCGTGGTGAGGAGGTATTGAAGTAAAAGAAAGATTTAAGTTCATTTTTTGTTCTTAAAAGGCATGAAAATACTTTCATCACGAGCAACGCTGGGTATATCAGGTAGTATCAAATATTTCACGTTTAAGGTATGTGATTACCCCAAAATCCTCGTTTTGGTGAAAATTTTCGAATTTTTTTTTATGTGTTCATTTTATAGCCCATACATTTAGGATTCCAAAACTGCTTCAGTTTTGTTTTTACGATAATTAGAAGCGAAGTTATAGTATAATTAATAAACCGGAAATGGGTTTCTTGATACCGGAAGTGGTCGTTTAAAGAGACGTGAAAATGTAAACAATTAGTTTGAACGACTATTTTGTGACTTTTAAGCAATATAAATGCCCAAATCTTTTTTAAAATATAGATCTACGTTTCCTTTATGAATTTTTTATTAATTTTATTTGCATCTGGCAGCTGTTTTTGTATTCAAGTTTGTGTTACTGAACGGCAATACTATTATCGTTTGCAGTTTGTTTACACTGTTATTGTAAAAGCGTTATTCTTGTTTACTGGCTATTTCTCGATATTTTTAGTGTCAACTCTTTTATTTATCTTATTTTAAGTTTAATTTATTTATTAATCACTTCAAAATGCCAAAAGCTAGGTCTAAGAAGTTTAAAAAGCGTAGCTTTCATGGAAACAGGCACAGAAATTCTGTCCCCAAGAATAATGTGTCTACTGCAAGTGCAACAAAATTGAACACTTTGGAAAGTTCTGATGGGCTAGAATATGACTTTCAGGAGTTAAAAGGAAACAGAATAATTGATATCCAAACTTTACTTGGAGTATTTTCGATTCTTTCTTGTCCAAAATGTTTTGCAACTGGATTGAAACTGACTGAAGATTCTAAAGAAGGACTTTGCTCAAACTTTGCTATAGTTTGCAAATGTGGATTTATGGCTGGATTTACATCAACTCCCAAAGAGAATAAAAAGTGTTCTTTAAATACTTTGTTGGTATTTGGATTGAGATTAATGGGCAGAGGATTTTCTGCTGGGATGAAATTGTTATGTACTTTAAATTTGCCATATGTTTGCAAGAAAACATTCAGAATTCATGAACTCAAACTGTTGGAAGCAGTGAAGTATAGTTGTGAAGAAAATATGAAAGCTGCATCAAAAGAAGTGCAAAATTAAAAAAAAACCACAACTTGTGGTGTTTCTGTTGATGGCACGTGGCAACGGAGAGGCCATATGTCACTAAATGGCTGCGTCTCAGTTATTTCCAGCGACACTGGGAAAATATTGGATTTGGAAGTTATGACGCAATATTGTAAAATGTGTGAAATGAACATCAAATGCGACCATGAATGTTCCAACTACAAAGGTTCATCTGGAAATATGGAATCTGTTGGAGCTTTCAGAATTTTTGAAAGATCCGTAATGAAACGAGAATTACAATACACTGAATACTACGGAGATGGTGATTCCAAGGCCTTTTTGAAAGTGAAGGATATCTATGGGGAGGACACAGTTACAAAGCTCGAATGTATAGGACATGTACAAAAAAGAGTAGGCTCACGGCTTAGGAAATTTAAAAAAAAACCAAAGGACTCGGTGGAAAAGGTAAATTAACCGATAAATTTATCGACAAGCTTCAAAATTATTACGGCATTGCTATCCGCAGCAATGCTGGAAGTATCGAAAAGATGCAGTCTGCAGTAATAGCTGCTTTCTTTCACTGCTGTTCTAGCAATCGAAACCTCATGCATGGGCAGTGTCCAGATGGGAAAAACAGTTGGTGTCGATATAAGCGAGCTTTATCCGACAAAAGACAATATTTGGAAAAATCACCAGGTCTCCCTAATTCTGTCATGAAAGTGATAAAAGCAACTTATCTAGAACTGTGTGACAAAAACTTGCTAAAAAAATGCCTGCATGGTATGACACAGAACAATAATGAAAGTTTCAACAACGTCTTGTGGACTATTTTACCGAAAGAAACATTTGTTCAGCAGAAAACTTTGTTTTTAGGTTCATATATTGCAGTTTTATTGTTTAATTCAGGATATTTAGGACTGTTACCTATTTTCAATTACTTAAAAATACCAATTGTTCCACTGACACTAAAAAAATATATGGGAATCGACAAAGAGAGAGTTATGAAATCGAAACGTCAATCATTACCTTCCACAAAACTCTCCAGAAAAAAGCAAAAAGCTAAAAAAAAATCAAAATTAGTTAAAAATGAAGTTAAAGAGGGTTTGACATATAAATATGGTGAATTTTAAGAATGCAAAGTGGGTAGAAAATGTTTTGTGCTGTATTAAAATCTTTAAATGTGTTTTCTGAGAAACTGTGTTTTTCAGTATTTGACTTTACGCTAAACATCACAACAAAAATTCTTTTTAAGATATTGAATTGAAATTTTGAGAAAATGTTTTAATCAGTTCTATCTGTGTTATGAACTAGAATCTAACCCCTATCTACATATTTATTTATTTTATTGCCTTTTTTGTAAAACGAAACGTTAGTTTTTTTTTTTTAATGAGTTTTGGCACAAAATTTGGAATATATCAAAAACTTTTAGAAATTTTGCAAATCTTTTAGTTCATAACACAGATAAAGATGTTATTAATGTACTGTATAAATATTATTGAAATATATTTATAAGAATTTTTAGTAGAAGGTTTGCCGTAACTGTAATTTTTTACTAAAATTTTACTAAAAATTGTCAATATTTCCAAAGTCAAAAATAATTTCATAGAAATTACATTTAAATTCATAGTTTTATGTTCCATTTTAATTAAAAACATATTTCTTTAATTGAAAATTCAAATATTTAAAAAAAAGTGCTCCGAAGGTAGTCACATACCTTAAGATTTACTAAATGCAGACACATATCGAAAAACCTTTCTTTAGTCAATTTACTATATTTTGTTCCCGATAACATGGAGTAATCTATTTTTTAAGTCATTCATAGCTCTGATAAAGAAATTTCAGAATCATGTAAATTTGAAATGAAAACAACGTGTCTTAAAGTGAGACCTTTTGGTGGTAATTTCCAGGAAAAATATAAAAAAAATACGCCAAGCCACTATGAGTGAGAAGAACATAGTTAATCAACAGTTTATTTTTTAAAACTTGAGCGTTAGATATTGATTTATATTTCCATTAATCAGCAAGAAACAGTAAATACAATTTTGCGAAACAATGACTTCATTAAGTGCTATCCACGGTTCTACGAGATTTTGAAACTTTTTTCCTTGGTCCTTTTCTTTCTTCTCCTGAAATAAGCATCACCTGATTGTTTGTCATTCATTTCATACACACATGCCTAGAAAGAATCTTGTACATGCCTCATTTTTAAAATTACCTAACCTAACCATAAAGGTGCCTTAGCTCTCAGGATGAACAGAATGCAAACGCAAATTCGAACACTGTAACCGATGCATTCTAACCCCATTACGAGCAGACATGCGACGATCCCTCAGACAGAACGCCGCCCCATGTCGCCGTGCCTAATGCCATTACAGCACCCTGGACATGGGGCGGAAGATACAAATCACACCCCGCATGGAGGCCCCCACCAGAGTGCCGCCCCCGACAACTTTATTTAAAGAACTAGTCAATGATTATACAAAAACATGAAATGAAATAATTACAGGAATTGGTTTACAGAGCTGAGAATAGTTGCGGGCCTCCCACAGATTTGAGGCCCGTTCTAGTGTGAAATGGATTTTTTACATGTAAATATGAACAAGGAGTGTTACAAAAAAACCAGCAAAGGTTTACAAAACTAAGTGCCTAAAAATTTGAACTTGTTACATGATTAATTATTTTTAGAAGACTCGTTAGGATATTGATGAGAAAAGGAAATTAAATAACAATTTACATTAAGATTAACACTTAGTGAAAAGTAACTAAAACTAAGTTAAATGGAGAATTCCTAAAGAAAAAAGTTGAAGGACAAAATTAAAGAAACACTATGCAGTTTAAAACAATATACAAATACACTATATTTAATAATAAACAGAAAAGGGTAGGTTCACTTAAAAGTTAATTTAAAAAAAGATGAAGACAAAATAGAGAAACACTACCCAATTTGAAACAATATACAAATATACTATATTTAATTATAAACAAAAAGGATAATTTCACTTAATAATTAATTGCCATTGTTTGAACATGTGAGCAACAGTAATACAAAAACACTATAAAACACTACGTTTGTTAATGTTCAAAAAGGGATAATTTCACTAAAGGTTAGATGCCAATGTTAAAGCATGTGAGAAACAAAATTTAGATTCATCGATGCATTTAAAGAAACCTGAAGGATACTAAAAACGTTTATACACTATACCCTTTACACATATACAATAAGATTAAAAATAATCTCGTGAATTGATATAATTGTCAATGACACTTTGGAGGCACGGACAAGAATGATGTTTTGTGTGGTGCCAAGTTGGATAAGCAGTTCCAAAATTCTGATTATTTCTTATACAGTTCACACAGTAAAAATACTCAGAGTTGCAGTCCCGAGACATGTGTTGACCTGCGCAATTACCACCTTTTATAATGGAAGAATTCTCCCATTCTGTGATGGAGGTCATTCAAACCCACATCATTTCCATCCGCAGTCCAGTCAACGAAGGCCAAAAATCGACGAATAGAAAAAAAATGGTGTAGTTTTGAAATTTGACACAGTTGTTGGGAATAGTGTCCTAAACGACATACTAAAAGTCCCCGTCGGTGGGGGGTGCTCGGGGGGGTTTAAAGGGGGTGTTTTCAGTTTTTCTTAAATATCTCGAAAACTATGGATTCTATCAAAAACACTCAATTACAAAATTAAACTACATGAAATTTCCTACAAAAGAAGTCCTACTTTGTTTTTGTAGCATCAATAGTTTAGAAAATATAGCAGATTTAAAAGTTAATATTTCTAAAATTCCTTATTATAATGGTAAAATCGATTAAAAGTGCTGAATCAACAACCCTCATAATAACCTCATGCCTATATGATAATTATACAAGGGTAGTGTTGCATGTGTCGGCGAGGGGGCGGGTAACAAACCCATTTGATGAACAATTATGATCCCTTCCTCTCCTCACATCCGTTCCCCTTCACAAGTTTCCTTCTACTTGTAGTCCAGTCAACGAATTGTAAATTGAAAAAAATGTTGTAGTTTTGAAATTCGGAATTCGGCACAGTTGTTGGGGAGAGTGCCCTAAACGACATACTAAAAGTTCCCGCTGGTGGAGGGTACTAAGGGGTACAAGGGGGATTGAAAGGGGGATTTCTCAGTTTTTCTTAAATATCTAGAAAACTATGGATCCTAGCGGAAAAAACTTAAGTAAAAAATTAAACTAAATTAAATTTTCTATAAAAATAGTCCTACACAATGTTCTTAGGATGAATAGTTTAGAATATTATAGCAGTTTGAAAAGGTTTGGAGAAGGAGGATGGTTTGGGCAAAAGAAAGTTCTTTCTGCAGCTTTCTTGTAAAAAATTATTTAGCTTCTACTTTTCCCTTGCCAGGCTTCATAAAATAAATGCTACTTTCTGGTGGTGCCAAAGCAATCAGTAACACGACTAGATCTATGTCTTTCCCTTGGGATGAGAAGTTGCTTTCTCTAACCCAGATCTCACAATGTAAGTATCAGCATTCCCTGTAGCGACTCTCGTTTCAGTTCCTTTAGCAGCCATTTTCTGTGTTAGTAATTGAACATTCCTGGTCTTATTTCTTCAATGGTAAGAAAATGTTTCTGTCGAACTGTGACAGACTGGTTGAGAGCTTTTAAGTTAAACTCAGCATAGATATGTAGATTTAGATATTATACTGTCTAAATACACTCATTTGGAGCGTTAAAAGAATCAACAGACTGAGTAAAGGTATCTAGTGGAGGGGAACGGACATGAGGGGAGGAAGGGTACATGACTGCTCATCAAATAGATTTGTCGCCCCCTTCGTGATACCGCCACTACTCTCGACACATAAAATATTACCCTTGTATAATTATTGTATAGGCATGAGGTCTTTCTGAGGGTTGTTGCTTCAGCACTTTTAATTGATTTTACCATCATAATAAAGAATTTTTGCAATATTCACTTTTAAACCCCCCCCCCCTTATCTTCTAAAATTTCATTCTACAAAACATTTAGGACTAGTTTTGTAGGAAATTTAATGTAGTTTAACTTTATAATTAATTTTTTTAGCTAGGATCCATAGTTTTCGAGATATTGAAGAAAAACTGAGAAATCCCCCTTTCAATCCCCCTTGTACCCCTTAGTACCCTCCACCAGCGGGAACTTTTAGTATGTCGTTTAGGGCACTCTCCCCAACAACTGTGCCGAATTCCGAATTTCAAAACTACAACTTTTTTTTTAATTTACAACTCGTTGTCTGGACTACGAGTAGAAGGAAACTTGTGAAGGGGAACGGATGTGAGGAGAGGAAGGGAGCATAATTGTTCATTAAATAGGTTTGTTACTCCCCCCTCGCCGAAAAATGCAATACTACCCTTGTATAATTATATATGCATGAGGTTATTATGAGGGTTGTTGACTCAGCACTTTTAATCGATTTTACCATTACAATAAGGAATTTTAGAAATATTAACTTTTAAATCCCCCTGTATCTTCTAAACTATTGATGCTACAAAAACAAAGTAGGACCTTTTTCGTAGGAAATTTCATGTAATTTAATTTTGTAGCTGAGTTACTTTTGATAGAACCCACAGTTTTCGAGATATTTAAGAAAAACTGAAAACGCCCCTTTAAAGCCCCCGCGCACCCCCACCGCCGGGGACTTTTCGTATGTCGTTTAGGACACTATCCCCAACAACGGTGCCAAATTTCAAAACTTAACTTTCTTAATCTATTTTTCCTTCGTTGGCTGGACTACCACTTAGGTAACGAAATACAGCTTACTTATACAGAAGCATCTCATTCCCACATTTGGGATGCCCTCCGGTTTGAGACGGCCTGGCTTAAATTGATAATATGGTAATAAGTCTCGATTTAAGATTGAAATATTTTACACTTAATGGTCGTTTCATGCTTTAATCTAATTCCTTGGCAAATAAAAAACAGATTAAAAAGTTATCAAAATAGAGTAAAGCCTGTCTGTAATGTTGTTGTAGGGACATAGAAAATATATTGTTATAGATAGTTTGAGGATTTGCGCATCCAATGTTTCTGTGCGTGTACTAAAATATTTTATTAGGCTTATTGATTCATCTTACAAATAAATAGCTGATATAAAATTGTATTTTATAAACATATAAAATATAGGATTTCACATATTAAAATAAAATTTTATATTTAAGCTTTTTTTAAGAACTTCAGAACGAAAATTTTAGTTGAAAACTTTGTCAGCATCGTCATTTATTGTACCTTTGGATTGTTTTCGTTTGTTATCCACTTTACTTGTTTTCCACAGCATCATCAAGGCCTTTTCTTTTTATTTTGAAATTAGCTGACGTCGACTGAAAAATTACATATCTTTTGGTCAATGTTTTACGCCGCGCCATCCTAGATTCAAGGTGTTAACACATCAAAAGCGAATTTCGAGGTACAAGTGGTCAGTCCAATTTGCTAAATGGGAATGAACAGGTTTATGCCTACCAGGAGTCAGAGCAAGAAACATCTGTGCACATTCCAGTCGTTAGCCACCCCCCCCCGGATACCCTTGCTACAAAAGTTTGCCGTTTCTAGCCCCCCTCCCTCCCTCCGATTCCCATGTTGTCTGACATTCTTCGTGTCATTCATTGATGTCGTTTTCCAAGAAGAAAAATCGAGATTGTACTGAACCAGCTTTCTAAAGATGCAAAATTATAGACAGGTGAATCTAAAAAGCGATTATTGTTGTAGGTAGGTTCAAAAACATTGAGTTAATAGGAATTCCGCCGGGACCAAAGGAAATATCGTCATAGGTAGGTTTATCGTATCAGAGAGTATCGTTATTCACAGGTTTCAATATGTGCGATTCTGATAAGAAAAAAAATACGTTAATGTGAAGTATAAACTGTAAACGTTTGCTTGTATAATGTGGAAATAATATATGAAAACTGTTTCATAATTTCAGAGCAATTTTAAAAATCGATAAATCGCAAACGAATTATGATAGACAGATGCCGTTTGCATATAATGGAAGGAAATGAAACCATTTTTTTGTCGCAAAAAGAAATTTTTTAGAAGCATAGTTTACAATTTCCACCATCAGATTATCTGCAGTTGATGGATTGATTCGTTATATAAGATAAGAAAGAGGATGGAGTAACGGCTTACATATGTCCAGTGTATCGTTCTCCATTAATAGTTCAGCTGTCAGGCGAAGGAGAGTATATATTTGTGTTTATTTATTTATTTGCAGCATTAAGCATCAATTCTGATGATATGATGGGAAATGTAGCAACAGAAATGTTACTTAAAGCTGCAACAAGATATGGTTCTTAGTCTGACAGCTGAGCTTCTGAATGGAGAACAATATATTATATTTATTTTGATAAATTTTTTACATGCAAAAATGTATCACCATTATATATATATATATATATATAGTTAAATATTTTACAAACAATTAAAACTCAAATAACATTTTCAGTATATATACCTATTAAACCAAAAATTAAAATTAAATATAATGTTACCTAATTAATAATCATACAGTGAAATACATAAAGATAATTAGATTATAAACTACTACTATGAAAAAGACAACCCAAAATTGGAATTCCAACAATCAAATGCCAATCGATCTTAGGAACCGATTATGTCGCATTAAATTCAATTTTATAGGCGCTTAACCTTCTGCGAAATCCAATTGTTGGAAAAAAGCAAAAGTATAGGAGTAAATCTCCAAAATATTTCAAAAAGAGAACGAGAAAATAACTAATTGCTTACCAATTCAATGTCATAGCAATAATGCCAAGAGTTATATCCGAAATACAGTTCCGCATTTATAGTGAAAATATTATATATATATATACAGCATTAAGCATCAATTTTGATTATATGATGGGAAATGTAGCAACAGAAATGTTAGTTAAAGCTGCAACAAAATATTGTTCTTAGTCTGACAGCTGAGCTTCTGAATGGAGAACAATATATTGGTCATTTGCAAACTGCTGCATTGACCAATTTATTAACTTATGTAACGCATCGTTCCATCAACTGCAGTCCCATCTGGCGGTATAAACAGTAAACTGTGCAGTCAATAAATTCTGGTTTTGAGACAAACGAAATTCGGTTTCGTCTCCGTTTCTTCTGGGTAAATGGTATCTTGCTATCTTTATTCGTTTCAGAGTTATTGGCTTCTAAATTTACTCCGAATTTCTAAGCAACATTATATATTTTTTTTCTTTAAAAAAATTGTCTGATTTCATAAAACCAAATTTATTGTTACTTACCCTGATCACTTTGGTATAAAGACCACATACCAAATTTCATCCTTCGAGCCTATTGCGTTTTCTAGTTTTCTTGTTCACAGACATTACATTACATTACACTACGACACACCCCTGACTCCAGAGATAAAAATTTCTGGTTTGTAGTTTTGATAGGTGCGCGTAGAAACTTTATTGAGCAAAAAAAAAAAGAAAAAGATACATAGAATAATAATAAAACATAAAACAAAATTATATAAAACAAATTAAATACATAAAATAATAAATTCAAGTGAATATACAAAGAGACATACTAAATACCAAACACTATAAAATGATGATACAGCATTTTAAAGGAAAGAACAAAAGAGACAAAACATTACAAGCAAACTCGTTGGGAGTGTCCTGTTATTGGGGGGGGGGGGAGCGACCTCAAAGTCCGATCACTGTCTGAAAACTTACTGTCAAGGTCCAATTTAAACAAGACCTCACTATCGGTAAGGAAGTTCACTAGTTGGAGGATTTTCTATCATGAGTATTTGTTGGAGAGGCAGCTTTTCCACCAACGTTCGGTGAGATGATCACCGAACATTGGTCATGTGGAAAGAGACGGTCAACGGGCAGCTTGTAGAAAAGTGCAGAGGGTCGCCCACTTTCCCACAGGCATAACGATTTGTGTCATAGAGATTAAACCTTTTAAGGAAGCAGGGAAAGGGCCCATGGCCAGGGGCGAATTGAGTAGCCTCCCTCGTCCAGGGTGATGGGATGTCAAAGACTTTTGGTATGGTATTATGGATAACTTTTCTTATGCACAGACAGATATAATTCCGAATACGGGGTTTTTTCGGACTCATGGAGGTCTGAAACTTGGAAATTCGTCAAAATCTCGAAGTCGAATATTTTGACTATTGCTATACTTCTACTTCGTAAACTAGAAAGTAAATAAGTGGAGGCGAGGCCTGAGCGTGGTCAAGCATTCTGACTGGTTGAAGCAGTTCACGCAAAGTAAACCTGGCTGTTAACTATGATGCAGTTTAGACTATTACCGGAAAAAGTTGATTCGTGACACGATGCCGAACCGATTTTGGCGTTTTAATTGAAGGAAAATTTAGAGAAAATAATGGGTGCTAACTACTAAAGTTTCCGTAAATCATCTCTTCGTGCACAACGCAGAGCGTTTAAAATTGATGATAGAAACAGAGAAAGATTATAGAAGGAACTGTCATGCCAAATTCTATGAGGAGTAAAGTTCATCTTGGAAAATATGCATCGTTATGAGCAGAAGTTTTTGCTTTTTATACAAGGCCGTGTAATACTTAACTTAACGAATAAAATAAAATCTAGCGAAATTTGTCATAAACAGCAGAATTACTTCCAGAAATGGCCAAGACAAACTCAGAAATACATTAAATCAAAATTGGAAAGACTGTCAGCAGATATTTTTTGAAAAGAATAGATTGGATTGGATTATTGTTGTTTAACGTTTCAAAAGACACATATTTGGCCTTTCTGGAACCCGCGTATGGTTAATGGAAAGAATCGAAAATGCCTTTTACTGTTGGTTGAGTACAAGTAAGAATACATTGAACGGAATTAGTAGACCAAAATAATATCAAATAGCATCCCAGCATGTATTATAAACAACACTTCAATAAACTTGAAATTCTGATTTCAACCAATAGAGAGCATTTTAGTAGCAGTGAATTTAGTAAATTTGCTTGAAAAATGACAGTTTAAACATCTATTTCATTTCCATGTCATAAAAGATGTACGGCAAAACTGAATAACCGAATACAAGGAACAAATCGATTGGTGCAACGATCCTACATTCTATATACCGGTTTCAATAGAGCCGTCTTCCACAAATATTTTGAATTTTATATAATTGAAACAAACGAAAAGATTGAAAGAACAAAAGTTGTTGCTTACAGGAGTGTAGTAACCTAAAAGAGCGGTATAAGTAACAAAAACTCTGAAAACGGGAGTTATTGAACATTGCAGTTTATTTATTGCAGTGAATAAATTAACAGTTATTGAATAAATTAACAGTGTAGTTACCTGAACGTTTGGTACAAAAAAATGATGATAGAACACAGAAAGAATATCATTTGCTATAGAACCTTCGTTGCAGTTCATTCATAAGGCCATAAAGGCTCTCTGGTAACCTTATCAGCTGGAATGACATTGACTATTATTGTTCTGAAACAAAATTGAGAACTTCTGGGCACATCCAATCACAATATTGAACTAATAGAAGCATCCAAAGACCATTACCTTGATAGCATCGCATACTAAGTCATAAATGTGTGGGGCATGCAGTAGTTCACATACGAGGAATCAGAGGATTTGCGCCTCCTGAATTCGTTTAAATTCTTCATCTGGGAATTCACGAAGGCACAGGAAATCCTTATTGTTTATTTTATCTTTTATGAAGAGCCAACATGAATGAACAATATTTTCCCTTCTGAAAGTAGGAGAGGATTGCGACTTTATGTTCTATGGCAAATATTGTACGTCTTGCTGTTTATCACTATTATCATTCTGTTTTTATTGTTAAGAATACAGGGATACCCTGTATATAGAATTCTAAATCTCTTCAATTTATTTATCAGTATAATAAAATGTGAATTAGATTCTTCAATTTAAGCTGTGTATAATTAAAAGAAAGAAGTTATTACATTAATGTAATTTTACTGCTTTGACAAATGACAAAATCTGTAAGCAAATTATTTGAAACAATGTGGCGGTTAATCATATGATCCGCTAGTTTTTTTTTAAAAAAAAAAAGAAATGGAAGAAAAGAGACTTATAAAAAACTGTCTGGCTTACAAGGTTCAGAATATGCAAAGTTTGTCTACTACACTAAAAATTAAGCGATTTTGATAAGGAATGAAAAGTGGCATGTAGTATTTTCTCTTGAAGAAGGAGATTAGAAACGACTGATATACTTTGTATGCTTCGAAGCAGTAAATCCAACGTCTAAAAATCGTGGCTTAGCCAAATCGGTTGCCTGGAGGAAGGCCACCTGTGGCTTAGAAGCGGGCAAAACTCAGCTCGGTGTAGCGTTCGCCTTTGGAGTGTCGTGAAGAGTCATTTCCAGATTATTGAAGTAGTTTTTAAAAACAGGAAATGTTATTCAAAGAGCAGAACAATTCTTCAGAAATGCAATAATACAAAATAAAAACAGGTATATAAGATTAAGGGCCTTAAAATAGAAGTAAGAACTCTTTACTCTTTTACTCTACACTTATATATCTATATACTCTTTTCAACAGCACCTATTTAAGGCTATTGACTCTAACACTACAATCAAACTAGTTCCTATGGGTTGTCTTGTATTCTTGAAAATCTGTGGTTTGGTTTCTTAAAAAAAACTAGCTATTGTGCTACACACAAAAGGTAGTTACAAAAGATCTCAAGTGGAGATTACAGGAATGAAGCACTGGTCTGTTCTTAGATGAGTTTCTCTTTAGGGTACAACTCAGCCCCACCGGCGAGCACCACGAGTACGTAGATGAGAAGTTGTCGGATAAGTAAGCGGGATCTTTCTTCCTTAGTGGGTATAGTAATGGTTTGGTGTCGAGTCACCTCCATTCCGAAGACGGGACGATGCCTATCAGGACTCCGCCGGCAGTTGCCGTGTAGATGTCATGGCGACTATTATTCAAATTACTCTGGTTGCTACGGCAAGGTGTTTTCTTATGGTTATAGTTAGGGTATAAGTCGGCAATAAGCGAGATTTCATTTTCCATGTTCAATATACGCTCTTAAACCAAAGCGCTTATCTGACTGTTCTAGGTGTTGAATAAACGAAAACAGGGATTTCAGATCGAGAGGAAACGGATTTCGTAATAATTCTGCATTTGTGGACAAAAGTGTGCATTGGAGAAAATGGAGTAATGGTTTGGTGTAGTATCCCTCTTAAGACAACCCTTTTCTGTACATCAACAGTAATGAATTACTGAAGACTTAACGACAAAATGCTGAGAACTTCAGATCTTCTGTGGTCCCTTATGCCGGGGCAAACGAGGCTGATATTGTTCCCATGGACAGTAACGCTAGGATATATAGTGTTTGCCATTTGTTGACTTACTTTTCGACGACAGCACTGATAGATGTAAGGGAACAACTGCTCAATTCATCAGTATTAAAGAATGAGTGAAGACTTAGATACACTATACTGAGAACCTCGGAAGTTTTTTTTCCCTTACGCAGGTGCAATTGAGCCTGAATTCTTTCCAATCTATAGTAACGCTGGCCATATGGTGTTCGGCTATTTGATAACTTCGTTTTTCGATGACAACACTATCAGCAGCAGCACCAGCAATGGTAGCACTGCAGTGTACATTAGCTGTAAAGGATCAATGATGGTTTAGTGACATAGTGCTGAGAAATTCAGGCCTTCTGTGGCTTCTTACGCCGCTGCAAGCAATGCTGATATCGCTCTCGTGGACAGTAACGCGGGTCATATGGTGTTTGTCTATTTGATGGCTTCCTTTTCAACGCAGAAACCCTTCTAATTGGATCAGCTAAGATGTTCCACAGACAGGAACCCGATTGAAGTTGTTCGGATTATTCTAGGCAAAAAGCTTGTTGGTCCCTTAGAAACATATTAGCACTTGGAGTTCGACATGATTGAGAAAAATATCTCAGCCCCTCCTTCTTAATCTCATTAACTCCATATGCCTTTCAGGTATGCGAGATCGCTTTCGGTTAGGTGAAACCTACCCATAATGAAAACTAACTTTATTTCGAGAAATATCATTTTTAGTTCGTTTTTATGGATTATACAAAAGGAGGATTTTTTTAAATTTCCAAACGACAAAAAAAACCCGCGAATAAAATTTAATTATCTATGTTAGATCCATAATTTTCTTTTCTACCATCTCACAACGTTTATGGATCATAAATTAGCCAAACCATCTTTGTTTTAACCTCAGTTTATGACCGAAAAATATTTAATACCCTTAAACATTTTAAGTCGTGCAGTTGAAAGACTGTATAACAACTTAGTGTGAATGAAGAATAATGGCTCAAATTTTAAAGACTATTTATATTCACAAATTATATTCATAAAATTATTTTTAACTAATAATACGCTATTTATTACCTTCAGCAATATTATTCTTAAAATGAATTTAATAAGAATAGCTTTTAAAACAAGCTTTTATTAGTGTATTAAGAAGTAATTTATTTTTATTTCGATTATTTTCTACTACTTAGTCTTTAATTTATAATTCATTATTATAAATAATATAGAATCTTTTAATCATTTTTTTAAAATTTGGTTCAAGACGGCACCCATGGTATGGATCAATATTTAATTAAATCAATCGATCAACTGATAATTAAGATCTGAACATTTTAAAATAGTGTATTACTATCGAAAACACAAAAGTATAAAAATATCAGAAATGTGATACATCGTACATCAAGAAGTTATTCAAAAATCGATTACAAAATTCCATTTTTACAAACATTAAACAATACAAGTTAAATAAAAGTGTAATAAACTTATGATGGGTATTTTTGACAACTGAGAAACCAAAAGAGGAAATTTCAGTTTAAAAAGATCACATATTTTGTTAAAAGTCTTATAAATTATAATGATTTTCCTTTCTCTTTTCTGATTTTAAAAATTTCCAGGTGAATTTTGCCTAAGCGATATTATTTTTTAAAAAATTGAAATAATTTTAATGAAAATCTCTTATTACTTTCAGGTAACATCTTATTTTCAAAACATATGTTCCTTACTCTTTTTAAACAATTCATATTTTTTAGCTTAAAACATTTCATTTTTACGATTATACTGAATTTCTTAACCGAAATCAAAACAATCAGAAAAAAATACAAGATATAAATAAAATAATGAGACTGAAAGTAAAAAATGACACGACCTAATTTTTAACTGTACCATTTAGATACAAATAGCTTGAATATTATAAATATTCACATATCTTTTCTCTGTGATTTTGACTAGAATGCACTGATTCAATGAATACCTCTTTAGAAAAAAATTTAATAGCTTAGCATTGCGATGTTTACACCCTATTATTTAAGCTCAGTTGTTTCATGTTTGTAAGGATTGAATTTTGTAATCGATTTTCACTCACTTTCTGATGTTTTATGATTCGAAATTTTGTGCACTTGTGTATTTTCGATAACGATGAACTATTTTGATATTTTCAGACCTTAAGTGTCAGTTAATCTATTAATTAAATTAAATTTTTATTCCATACGAGTGGCTCCACCTGGTGATGAATTTGAGAAAAGGTGATTTCAAGAGTCCATAATAGCTATAGTAATGCATCATAAATTAAAATCTATAAAGTTGAAAGGAATTTAAATAAAAAATTATAATTTTTAGTGCACTAATAAATTGCGTTCTTAAAAGCTGTTTTTATTAATTTTACAAATGCTTCAGATACGGAATTTTAAAACTTTTTTGTATTTTCATTTTATTATTAATTTGAGATGTTTCTCCTCATGTATCGTGCATCAGTTATTTACATGAATCAGCTTAATCGCGGAGGAGGGAAAGAAACATGCCGCCGCGTTGACATTCCTGAAGTCAACAATGTATGGCCACTTTGACTTTTACTCGTTGTTTATTTGGTCTCCTCTTCCGACGGCCTAATGTCCTTGTCTGGAGTCTGGAACTTCTCATCTCTCCACAAGAAAAGCTTCTATGATCTGTCCCATCGCTTAATTGCGTTCGATTTTGCTTTTAATGGAAAAAAGACAACGAATAAAAAGGAATTTTTACCTTTTCTTTTACTGGCTTTAGTCTTTTGTAATCATCCGACGAATAATGGATACTTTATTGAATATGTAAGTCGTCTTGTGATCCTTCTTGCATTTATAGCGAAACTGTTGCTTCTTCAAAAGATATTTCATAGTAAATCAAATTTAATAACATAGTGGAAAGCTATAGATAATAAATGTTTTAATTTGTTGCTTTCTTGGCTGTCACAGTAACGAACTGAACCCACTCTTTATCAAAATAAATGAAGCAAAAATTTTCTGGATTTTACCCCTGTTATTATATTTTTTGCAGTATGCAACTTGGAATGGGAAAATTCACCAGTGATATTTTTTCTTTCAAGCGTTTAGATAATACTGACGTTTTTCTGCATGTAAAATCATTTGTCATTTTTTTTGGAAAATAATTCTCTCCTCCAAATATATCCAGAAGATATTTATCTTGTCTATTAAAGTCAAACATGAAATCAAATTGGGGAGAGGGGGCATTTTAACGCCATAATTTTTGGATAGACAGAAGAAATTTTTCATTGCAATGAATTTAATAAAAACAGTTTTGAAAAATCACACTTTTATAACAGCATTAAAAAGCAGATTTTTTTTATTTTCATTAGTTTCTACCTTTTCGTCTTTGAGAGTTATAGAGAGAATTTTGACCTGAATGTTATTCAGGTCAAAATTCAGGTTCTCTTCAACACTGTCATATTTTGGAAGTTGTTTTCATAGAATTCGTATCTTTTGTCTTCGTCATTTCAAAATTATACTACGTGTAGTGCCTGCTTAAGATATTTTAACTTATAACGCTTTCCCTCTGGCATTTCTGTCACAAGAATGGTAATAACAAAAGGATATCGAACCCTGTCACGAGGACATGCGGTTAAACCGAATTACTGGACTACCGTGGATAACAAGGGAGCTGAGGACCATGCAAAATGTACCTCATTACGAGAATCTAATGCCTACAGCCCTCACAGGGAGGTATGTCCTGCCTTTATTGATGGAACCGGTAACCAGTCAACACCACCATCATTTTGCCACCAGAAGAGCAGAGAACCTCCTTATTTATCGTTGCTTAACAAGCAACCTCACCTATCTCAATTTTTTGAAATTTCAAAGAGGAAGAAAAAACTGAATTTTTCGCAACCAATAATGAATATTTCTAAATATTTTTGGAATTTGGTATGAACATGAGATCGCATGCTCCTAACAGATGTAAAAAAATATCCATTATTGATTGCGAAAAACTTACTTTTTCTTCCTCTTTAAAATTTCAAAAAATTGAGATAAGTGATGTTGCTTGTTAAGAGACGTTATACAATCATCTTTGTGTGCTCCAGGTGTTCCCCCCTCTATCAGGAATCACAAGAATGATACAACAGATCTCTTGGCTTAAATGCAGATCTGACTTAACAAGACTACAGATTCATAGACTTGCAATCAAAAGAATTTGGAAAGAATGGAGAAAAGAATATGGAAACAAGAATAGCTTTCCATCCATACATTTCTAAACGATTTTAATGCGTTTTTCTGTTTGGCTAAATCTTTCCATTTCAGATTTGTTCTATATAATTCTTCATTTCTGGACGTCAATTTTCTTTGTGGTTTTCCTCTTTAGAACACCTGAAAGATATAAAAGAAGTATTTTTTTAAATAATCGTTATCTTAATCTTTAATAGCTTTGATTTGTATATGTTTCGTTCTTAATCGCCTAAAGAAAGAAGCAAAGTCTTAAGACTCAAATATTTTCTGATAACGGATATATCAGAATATTTTTTAAAGAGACAGATCTTGACGAAACCCAGTAATGTTATGCAGATCTTTATTTCACACTAGATGTACATTAAATTTCACTTAGAAAGAAAGTGCGCGATTATGCTTCGAAATTGCAATTCTGTTCATTATTTGTTCCTATTTTACATGTCTTCAGTATTTTTACTAACTCCTCATTGGAATTTGTGCTGAAATATGTTTCATCATAATGGATGAAGTTAACATTTTGTCACAATTATTCTGGCTCAACTCATTCAGACATAACGAGGAAAGCCTTCAGGCAAAATAAACGAAATAAAAATGTTGTGTTCAAAATTAATTTTCACCGCTTTCCTCTCTGCATAATGACTATAACCATTTGAAATTCTAAAACAACACTTACAGAATAGGATTTTTTCTTCCTTCCGTGAATTCGTACAGAGAGAAAAGTACTTATGCATTCATTTTTCGACTCTTCTTTTTTCGACAATGCTAAGTTTTTCAAAAGCGGCATGTTTTAGATAGCTTGAACGAAATTCTTTCTTCTTCTGCTCTTTTAAAGGGACTCAGTTCCTTACTGGGCACGGGAATTTTGGGGAATATTTACAGAAGTTCCATCGACAGACTAGTGGCGCGTGTGACTGTTCTGCAAGAGAAATTCAAAACGTAGAGCATATTATTTTTCGGTGCCTGCATGTCCAGGATTGCCGGAAAAGTTTACAGCAGAAACTTGGCGTTTCAGAGACGGACTGGCCTGTCGCCCTGATTTCATTGTTTAAGACAAAGTCCTCTTTCTTATTTTTCACAGAATTTGTTCACACTTTATAATTATAAATAATGCTTTTCCTATTGATTAGAAAAATGTATGTACCTTTTGTAAAACGGTTTTGCTGAATATTGCTATGATGATGTTTGTTTCCTTCTTCTCCGATGATATGTATCCTCCACCCCCCTTATTATTATTTTTTTATATATTTTTTCCTTCTTTTTTTCCTTGAAGGTATTTTGTACCTTTTACTTCTGTATAATTTCGATTCCTTGATTATTGAGTTTGATTTTCATTTCTTGATGGAGTTCAATATGATTTTTTGTTATATTATTATTATTTACTTTGTTTTTCTACTTCATTTCATTATTTTGCATTATTTGTTTGTTTTCTTCTTTATTTTTTTAAATTTTTTGTGTAAAGAATTGTCTTTCGAAGACTAAATTGTTTTGCATACTTCTGCAAGCACGAGGAGTTTCAATAATAAATAAATCCAGCGACCTAAAGCAATAAAAATGCTGTTATGTTCCATGCCAAAGTACTATTCGACTAACCTAGAGTTCACAATAAAGATCGTTCTAAGTCACCAGCTTGTAAATTGATTTCTCTTCAGAGATATTGTAAGCGATTACAACAGTTTCAAATGCTTCGATTAAAATACCATTGTTTTGACTGTTAGTTTCCTGACGAGAACTTCTGTAGGAAACAAATCTTTCTTCGAATCGCCAAAAGCAGGTAAGAATAGGCACACATTTTCACCTGTTTCTCTTGTAAAGGAATTTGTAATGAACAATTGCATGCGTATTCTTTGATTTCTTTTTTGAATCATAATGAGCCATTATGGAATAAACAGTGGATACATTTCACAAAGTGATTTCCATCCCCTTGACTTCTTATGATCAAAGGAATAAGCAAACAGTTATCTCATCGGAAGTCATTTCACCGAGTATTTTTGTAGGGATATGATTCGAGTGTACCAAATGAACGCAAAAGGTTTTACGTAATGTGGATTCATTTAATATTTAAAGCAATACTTCTTTTTCCTCTGAAACTCATTTCTTTTTTAACGAGCTTCTCAAATGAAAAAGAATTTTTTTAAAAAGAATTTCGACAATGCCTAAACGGTAAAATAAAAGAAAGCGATAAAGGAAAGATTGATCATAAAAAACGGAAAAATTTGTGATTATTTCTCACTGAAGCATTTTCATTTAAAATTGGCTAGTAAGTCATTTTCACATTTCTTAATGAGTCAAAAGAAATGAAGCAAATGTCATTTTGCAAACTGTAAGTTATCATAGTAACTATTTATCGAATGCCTTTTACAACAGTATATCTTTATGAA
The DNA here is from genome assembly GCA_013235015.1 of Araneus ventricosus. Taxonomy (NCBI): domain Eukaryota; kingdom Metazoa; phylum Arthropoda; class Arachnida; order Araneae; family Araneidae; genus Araneus; species Araneus ventricosus. Next base: position 605,101 of record BGPR01000028.1, on the reverse strand, counting down.
AAATTTTACCATTATATCTATTCCTATATCTATTCCTATTATATCTGGTGCCTCCTAACAATAAACGGAGAAAAATAATTGTTTTCCTTCTAATGTTTGGAGAAAACAGCAATATTTCAAAAGGAAACAGTAAATCAAAGATAAAGTTTTTTTTGTTTTCAGTAAATCCTTCCCTTTCAACCTCTTTGTTACACATTTTTATTAAACTTGATCAGTTCCATGTTTGTGATCATTTCCTGATGTGCCAGAATTTTGATATATTTGTGTTATTGATGAAAATATACTATTTCAATAATTTCAGAATTTACTTGTCAGTTAATCGATTAATTATGGATGAGTTTTTTGGTTTGTTTACTTAGATTAAACCTTGACTTTATCTGCTGGGATGTTGGACTTCCGCTTTGAAGATTCCATTGACTTAGCAATACACCGGAATTACGTAGTGTCCCAGCACATTAAATGTAAACAAACAAAACAGAAAACTCGTCCATACTTTGTTCGGATTCAATGCGCGAGGCGCCATCTGGTAGCAAATTTGAAAAAAATATTACTAGGCTTCATAATAATTATTATGATGGATTATGAAACATATTTAAGAACAAAAAGTAGAAAATAATGAAAACTAAAAAAGCTTTTAAAAATCTAGCTTTTGTCAGCGCTTTGCGTGAGTCTAGAAACAATAGCATAAGGATATTAAATCACAATGAATATCAAAAGAAAGTAATTCTTAAACATTCATTAAAATTAAATATATTATGAATGTGATTAAAAATCCAATTTGCTTATTATGTATTTATGTGAACGTCTCACGCTTTTACGATTTTTCCTTCGACATCCGGATTTTTGACTTTAAAAAAATCATTTTCTACATTTTGGTGCACTAATAAAAGCTTGCTTTAAAAAAAACTTTATTATTATTATTCCGAAATTTCTTTTCTGTAAGTTGAAAGCGTATGCTTCTCAGTATTCCAGTTATTGCTGCCATGTTGCCCAATTAAAATAATGAAAGGTAAGGAGCAGAAATTCTATTTGGCAGCTTTAGATAAGGTTCTCTACTCTGTATACTTAATTTGAAGCGGGTTCTTTATGTCAACAATCGATTAACAGTACTACTGTTGTCATATCTATAAAAACTGTCTATAATTTTTAACTTAGCATTATTTTCTTCTTCTGCTTTTATAAAACAACTAGAAGATTTGTGCCCGTCTAAGACGGGCTTTTAGCTTGCCAACAATATCTGAGATATGATTGTCACAGATTTATTAACGAAAGTTGTATTTAAAAAAAACACTGGCAGAGTGTTTAAGAAAAAAAAGCATGAAAAACAGAATGATGAATCAATTGACAGTGGAAGACTGGCCAGGTTGCCCGGTGGCAAGTGGGCCCCCTTACACATAAGTCAATATGGGCCCCCATGTATAAGGGAGAGAAAGGGAAGAACTCTTTTTTTCTAGCAAATTTCCTTCGCCTTTTCTAAACAAAATAGCCAGCAGTTATGTTAAGCCACACAACCTTTTCTTTGCAAGGCCGGGACGCCACAAGATTTTGATTCCTCTTAGAGGCTCCGGCAAGAAGTAGGGGATAACCCCTCTGTCCCTGGAATTGTCTAAACAACGTGCAGTTGTTGTTTGTGCATTTTACTGTTGGAAAACTGAAGGATCTTCTAAAGTAAGACAAAAAAGTCTTCTTCGTATCATGCAATATCGTAACAATCAATAACCAAAGGATATCTTTGAGAAGGTTTCCTTAGACTTATGTGGTTTTCTTCGGGGCTTATTTGGTCCTGCTTACAACGTTGTAGAAAGGGTAAAGGGGCCTCAACCGTACTGGAGAGATTTCTGGTTTTTCTTTCGTGGCAAATAATTGGGGAATTATTATTTAATTTTGGGGTAGGGTGGATCTTGAAGAATGGAGTCAAAACAAAAATCTTCACTAAAATTTTGTTTTGAATAGTAATCATTAAAAGGTACGAAAAATAAATACAAATTATTAGGATGCAGAAGTGAAAAATAAATTTTCTGAATTCGAAGTCAGTCTGTCTTGGGTCAAAATATATGCTGGAAAGCTAAGGAATTGCAGACCGTTTTGCTAAGATCGCCACCGAATGTGATCAAATTTTAGAAATTCTTCTTTTCAAAGGGATTTGTATACAATGCCTTTGCCTAATTTAAAGTGAATTTTAGAATCATTTTTCACCCACCAAGCGTACGAGAAATTATATGCTCAAAGTTAATAATAACGGATTAATAACAAATAAATATTTAATTATTCATTATCCTTTCTCTTAATATTTATTTAGAGTTAATTTAGCTAACAGAGATGGTTTCTATGTAATGCCGAGCATTACGTTTTTTTTCTCTCTTATGCTCAGGACTTTCGTTTCCCTGTTAAGGTTTGCACGCTAATAGACCTGCACGTTTGGAAATATTTTAAAAGATCTTTGTCTTTAAGGAGTTTGAAATTTTTTATTGAGTGATGAATGATGTAATAATATTGTTTAAATTTCGAAGCTAAAGATCATAAAGACCATATTAAGATATTCATCGTCTGAGGAGAAATTGGAACCCTGTATGTTGCTATCTATTGAAAAGGAATTGTTAGATTATTTGGATGCAGAGTAATTACTGATAGATTTGCACAAACATCTAGTGAATTAACTTGCATTTAATGAAGTGTACCGCAAGTAATAACACTTCTATACTTTTGAGTTGTTAATCTTTGACAGTAAGAAATATTCCTTAAAAAAGTTGAAATTGCCAATAGTTTGCACTTTAATTTCAGTTTGATTATAAACTTCTAAAATAACTGTAAAGTTTCAAAATAACAATATGCTACAAAACCACCAAAATTATTTAATATTCAAACATAAAATTGTATTTATATTTGGTATTTCTAACTTCCAATAATGTGCATAATACGTGTATACTGTAATTAGTAATATATATAACAGATTTTCAGATTAGGAATAGATTATATAAACTTATTGATTTTGATCTAAACTTATAAAAGGTTTGTGTGTGCGTACGTACGATGTCGAGACGAATCTATCGCACTTACAGCCTTGAAATGTAGCACGCAGGTAGTCGTAATGATGACTCAATGAACCTCGAAGCCGGAATTTTAAAATTGAATCTAGAAAATTTTTTATTTAATGTTTTGTGTTGTTTTGGGTCATTTTCAGCACGTTTACGGCTGTAGTATCTTTTCTAATAATAGTTGAAAAGCAATCGATGCACCATTGGATAGAACAAACAATTTTCTTTTTAATGAAATTTGTTTTGAGCTTCAAACATAATTTACTGAATTTTCAGAAATTTTTAAAAAATAGTCAGTTTTGCCGAGAAAATTTTGTTTTCGTATTTAAATTTACTGCATCAACTGTTCTAATAACGTTATCTCTTTCATTTTTTTGAGGTAATGAATGGAATATATCCCCCTGATTTAAAACAAGAACGGTTAAAATATCTGTTATGGTTGAATATTAATTAATTTTTTTCTGAAGTGTTAAAATATTTTTGCTCCAATTTTTACCTCCTCGATTCTTCATAACCAAGGTCGCGGTGTTCCATTCCGAGCATGCATTTCGTCGAAACCACAGAGAAAGAGCACGTGACGTCATAATCCCTTTGTTTTCAACGCGTCGACAGAACATTCCTTTAATTAGTGTTTTACATAATGTGGCTTCAAAGTTTAAACCTGAAGTGGACGATTTCATCTCTTTTTTTCCCCTTCTTCTCTGATTTATTTTAGATGTATTTAAATACCACAGAAATTATGTTTGTTGTATTGTTCCATTTAAAATCGTTTCAAATTTCATTCGGTTTTCATTCTTTAACGTTTTACTGGTTTATAGGAATCAATCTTTCAAATCCTATTTTTTTTCGAAAATATTGGTTTATTTTGTACTGTAACTTCAATTTGAAATTATTCCGTTGAATGGCTTTAAATCAAAGTATCTAATGTCACCAATTAACTATTTTAAACAGGATCCAAAGATTTTAAGGCGTCAGCCTGACTGACTATAACTCCATTTTAGCGAGCGAACCAGCTGGTTGTTTTTACTCATTTTGAATTTTGCAGGAAACATTTTTTGTATTGATTTTGTTTTCAAAAAGTTTTTATGCCATTGTGGGCTTTAAAACAATTATTGTTGAAATCCATGATACCACGGGCAATGCCGTTCTAACGTAATTTACTAAAGTTTGAGAAATTTTTGAAAAATAGTCACTTTTATGGTAGTTTTCAGATCAGATTTCTTAAAATTCTCGCATCCGACGTTCTAATAACACTATTATCATCAATTTTTTTTGCTTATAACTAGAACGTTTCTGTCGGATTTAAAACTAGAACGGTTAAAATATCTTTTTCCGTTTGTTTTAAATCAATTTTTTCCTGGTCAGTTCAAAGAGATTTTTCTCTAACGAGCATTCTCCTGCAGAAATTTCTCCGGAGCTTTCCCAACATGCCTTACTGCAATTTCATTGGCTGACGGTGCAGAGCTCAGGATACGTCATAACCTTTAACTGAATGACTTCGATTATTATTTTCGGCAGTGTTTCAACGTGTTTATTTGTCTCATATATTTTGCTTGCTGTATGGTAATCATTTTCACGTTGCAATTTTTTAATAATGTTTCGGATTAACGTACTCTGCACTGTTTTCCTACAGTTAAAATATCATTATCGCGAAGAAAAATGAAAGAGGAAATCAATAATATGTATCTTTTGTTTTGATTTTATTTTCAAAACTTTTTCGTGTCATTGTGGGCGCTTTTTTTATTTTGTTGAAGTCCTGATTCCACAGGCAGTTTATTATATTTGTAGCAAATAAAATTAAAAAATATATGCGAGATGGAATTGAAGATGTGATAGGGCCCCCATTGACTCATGGCAATCACTATTTTCAGACCCAGTCCGCCACTGTTGGCATTAACTTTCGTTTTCTAGATAACTTTATTTTTAACAATTACTTTCTTTTTCTCCGAGTAAAATCAATGCAAAATCCATTAACAGAAGAAAATTCATTACCAAATACAAAATTTAAAAAATGCTGAATCGATGAATGCAAATCTTTAAGTAAAGGTAGCTTTTCAGTATAAGAACGGTTAAGAAAAAAAAATATTAAGTGCAAAATATATAAATATCCAATTCCAAAATTAATTACGGGAAAGAAAGAACACTTTTAACGAAAACGAAAGTAAAGATCTCCGAGAAGTGGAAAAATAAATTAATTCTAGTATAACTTTTTTCTGACATTAATGGAGTTCATAATGGAATCAACATAAAATTAAAAAAAGAAACTGCTTACCTCAGCTAAACCAAATCCTGTCATAACTCCTATTTGATAATAAATTATCATAGAATCAAAACAGTATCCCCTGTTTACACTAATTTGTAGAAGACCGTATGAATATCTTTGGCACGTAGCCAAACCAAACCACGTGAGCGTTACCGCCATGAATGGATAATTATTATATAGATGGTATTTTGAGATCATTCACACCAAGAAAAATACATTATACAGAAGAAGGTTTTCGAATTTGGACTACCTGGACATTTTGTAATGTACAATGATAGAGAAGTAATTATAAAAATATATAAGTAGCAGAATTCCTTTGTAGTTTATTTATCTTTACAACAATGTAATTAACTTTTTATGAAATACACATCTAAGTAGGAAAAAATAGCAAAAAAAGTTGTGTCATTGGTCTAATTAAGGAAACTGGTTTCCTTGGTTGGACCACTGATTTCCCAAATTGGACAACCAATTTCATTAAGCAAATTTATAGCAAAAATATTTTTGTTTCTCAAATTCACATCAACACACAATTCACGAACCCAAGTACGAGATTTCATGCTCTGTATCACTTCTGCCTTTGTTTGAAGTTATAAGTATCCTTAGTTGATGTTTTTAATCCAACATTTCATGGCTTTATGTCGCTTTATTGTTTTTTTTCTTTTTTGCTTTTGTTTCTTCCTATTTCAATTTATGGGGACTTCTAGTGGTGATAACTGCTTTCTAAGCTATTTCTGTAGTTCAAGATAATAATCCCATTGATTTAAACAGTCCAATTTAGACAACTGTTTATGATCCAATCTAGGCAACTTTGGAAGGCAAAAAAAATCCCTTAACTTTATCTTTAAACTGTATTCTGTTAAGTGTTCTTTGTTATGATCATCCCACAAAACTAGGCCTCTAATAAGCGTGTAAAAAGTGTAAAATTAAAATTTCAAATAAATTCTTAGCGCTTCTAAATTTAATTCAACTTGCTTTCTTGCAATCAAATTTGCTTTCTTGTGTAGCATACGACTATGACCAAAATTGATAGTTTCAGTAAAAATGCGTTTGAAAACTGCATCATAAAAATTACTCTATTTACTCAAATTCCAAAGCTGTAGACTTGCAGACATTTAAGTTGAAGGTAAAGTCGAACTGCAGCTTTTTATGGACTCTGTAGGTTTGAAAAAAGTGACGATTAATTGGTTAAAAATTAAATACAAAAAGGAAGAATATTGTAATTATTTCATGAAGAATGCTGTTTAGCTCTAATTTGTTATTGTAGACTATGAATAGGATTCTTTTATATGGCATTCGGCAAGATTCGGCTTTATATAACATATGAGACATTTCCTTCTCCTGAGGAATTAGTTGCCTTCTTGTGTTCAGTCATCTCCCATAGTGAAAAACTTATCAATAAGTGATGGAAAAGAACAAAGCAGCGGAAAGTAGACACATTTGTACTGAATTCATGGAACAAATTTCAGAATCACCAGCATCAGCTCAGTGATTGCGGCATAATAGAGCTTTCAGTGGCACATCCTCTGCGGAAACATCTAGTTCGCTAGGAGTGCCAGCCTTTCGATGTTTGGGATATGTCCTTTTCATATAGCCCCTCGTCTAATGTCTTCTCAGAGTGTGCCTTTGTTTCTTACTGGCTTTTGTGATAGAATGGTCCAAAAGCATCCATTGTAACAATTGGTTATTCCCGTGTCTTGCCCATCAAACCGTTCAGTGACCGGTCTGGTCACGGGTACGGGGGTAAGAGACGGCGTTCTGTTCTGTAACAATTGGCTTCTTTCCGCTGATTCGAATCAAAATCAGTTTCTGATGTAGCGTTAAGTATATCTGTATCTGAAGCTTGTAATAAATGCTATTCCTTCTAATTCTTTGCAACAAAATGATCAATAAATTTAAGAAAAAGTTTTTAAAAATAACTTTTAACAGTGCATTTAAAAGTTAAAGTCGTACCTTTATAAGCAACACCACTGTTTCAATTCTCCAAATTTTACATGAGGAAGAAAACACTAAAATTTTCGTAACCAATAACGAATATGGTGCATTTTTTTCACATCTGGAAAAAAGTGCATCCTAAGTTTTATTTCAGATGCTTTCATATTCGTTAATAGTTGAGAAAATTCCAGCTTTTTCTTCCTCTTGTAAAATTTGGAAAATTCTGAAGTGTTACTCGTTAGGTGAACGTCAGAACAAAATCTTAGAAGCATGGGGCACTGTTACAAATGCCAAATTGAAATTTTGATTACATTTATATTATATTCTTAATTTTTAACTTATCTTTAGAGATTTGATTTGTGATAATCGTTGTCGCTTAATTGCTTTGTAGTATTGTTATTAGAACCACATGCTTTTACGATTTTGTTTTGACGCCCATATTTTTGGATTTAAAATGTATTTTCTACTTTTTAATCCAATATTAAAAGCGTGTTTTGAAATTTCTTTTTATTCATATTATTTTCTAATTTTTTGTCTTTAATATATTTCATAATTCGTTATTACGAATATTATGGAATCTTGTAATTCGTTTTCTCTAAAATTCATTACCAGATGGCGTCTCTCACGGGGAATAAAAATTCAACTAAAATTACTCGGTGAACTGATAAGTTCTGAAAGCATTAAAATATTGTATTGTCACCAGAAATACTAACTGTTCAGAATTTTAGAGTTCTAGTACACCAAGAAACGAATGAAAATTCGATTACAGATTCCATCTTTACAAACATGAGACAAGCCAAGTTAAATAAAAGCATCTAAAAATTGGCTTCAAAAAATATTATATTGTTCTTTATTGAAAAATATCTGTTAAAATAGAAATCTACTGAGCTTATCGATTTTTAACAGCTTTGCAATGTAGTAGATATCATGCGTATTTTTAATATATGGATTAACGCGGTGATACGGACTTTTTGTTACATCGGTGACATTTAATGTGCTAAAATAATTTCTGTTAATTTGTTCTGAATATTCCTTTAAATGAAGAATATAAATATTTACTTTTAATTTCATTGGTCAATGAAAACTAGCCACACTGTCTATGAGCTGTGCTGAAGATTGCTCAAGGAAAAATTAGAAGCTCTTAAAATGTTCTGCGAATGTCTTGTAAAACTACCAAGCGTGGATAAAATATTTGATAATATTTACTATACAGATGCATAGTGGTAATATAGTATATATATATATATATATTGGTATATAAAAATAGTAATATATAATGGTAAGTAACATATATATATATATATATATAACAAAGAGGAAACAATCACAACAGAATTGTAAAAGCAACATAACATTACCCCTGATGAGCATCTATACGCTTTTACCGATAAACTACTACAGTCTTTCTATTTAATTTCAACATTGATTGATTTTCATGGCATTGATATATATATATATATATATATATATATATATATTAACAAAAGTAAACATTAAAACCATTTCAGAAAAGAAAAACCAAAATAACAAATCAGAACAGAACGCTAACGTCCGGAACGTGTCATCAGGAGGTATATATATATATATATATATACATAGACACGTACAAGAGATAATCAAATCAGTAGTAAAAACTATATAAAAACAAAAAACAAACATAAACAACAAAACGTAAAAAAGCAATACAATAAACTGATCGAAATAAAATACCGATAGTTTCAATAGGGATAAAAATTATAAAAGAATAAACAAAAGGGGATGATATATATATATATATAATGATTTCGTTGGTGTAGTAATTAGGTGATGAACAGGCCGAGCAAATAATTACTTTCTTTTTATTATTAAACTATTTAAGTCAATTTTAGGAGACTGGCTGACATACGTGCATCTTAGTTTTGGTTTTCAAGTCAAAAGCGAACAGAAAATACCTGCATTTCCTCAGATAGGGATTTAACATATAGGCACGTGATCAAAGAGAAGGGAATATTAGCTATTTTTAGTAAATTGCGTAAGTGTTTTCACTGTCATTTGTTACTTGTGATGAACTAACAAAGTTTCCTGTGCACTGGGAAACAGAGTTATTTGTTATGGGAAAGTCGCAAGTAAACTGTGATTGTCTCAAAGGACACAACTGAGTCCAATGGTATGCATTAGGAATACCTTGTCTGGTGCAAATTCTGCATGGAGAAGAAGGTAACCTATTTTGAAAATGGGCATTGTGATTTTGCCTAAATCTTTGATTCACAAAAGTGTTGGAATGAGGATTAGAAAAATTATTTGGACGCGATCTCGAAGAATTTTGAAAATTTGGCCTAAAAAAAGAATTTTGGTAGGAGAAGAGTTTACTTTACATTTGAATTTGGTTACAATGGACTGATTCACTAGTTCACATTTTCCATTCGTTTGTGGGTGGTGGGGAGATGTACCTGGAAGATGTACCAACGCAAACAGTTATTGACAGTCCAGCCCCCTAATACACCTACAGAATGGCTCACGGTAGCCACGAAACTTATAAAAATTCAGAAATCTTCTCCTGAACAAAACGCAGTCAGGAATAAGAACCACCAATGAGAACAAGACCAAACTTTTGTCCGAGAAAATAACCAACATTTGTGCCTCGACCACAAAATTAAATATGATGCTCGTTTCATTGACTCTCCTTTTAAAACTGGTGACATTGTAATGTATAAGGAATTTAACTATCCGAATCGCAGAAAATTATCTCCAGTTTTTTCAGGTTCTTATGAAATAGTAAAAAATCTTTCATACGATCTGTACGTATATTCCGCCACTCTCATAATATGCTGAATAATAAATAAGAAATGGCTCTTTATTCGGCCTTTTAATGAATACAACAATGAAAACATTTCATATTTATATATCAAAGCAAACAAGAAACAAAAGACAAAAATTTAATTAATTGAAAAATGTGGCGAGCCGCTCGTCAGAAAGAGGAGCCCGCCTGTGAGATTAATAATTGCTTTTTTTAGCTAACGACATACGTAAAAATTTTGCCGCTATCCTCTCAAAAAGCACAAGACAATTAAAAATGGAAAAAATCTGGAATAAAAGACTCATATTATATATGTATAACATTTTTAAGGGATCACTTTGTAACAAATCATAAGCTTATTCAAATTGAAAATGCCAATTATGAAAAATTTCGTCACGTTACAAAATAATTATAAATGAACAATCATCTGACATGATATTTTGTTGCAAATAAATACTGCATTTGAATCCTTTATAAGCTTTTTATATAAGATGCTTATATCTTCGTAGTATAACCGTTTTTATCACGGTATGTACAAGAACGTGAAGAATGTATTTCCGACAGCAAGCAATAGGTCTGAACTGAAGAAAGACATTAAAGCTATTAAATTGTTAATTAAATTAAGTTATTTTAATTAATTAAAAAGTTGTTTTCTCTTTCCTGTGGTTATTCTGCTCATAACTTATCCAATGATGCAAAAATAATTTTTTTTTAAATGATGCAAAAATTTTTAAAAAATGAAATATTAATTCAGCATATAAAGGATGAAAAGGTGCAGGAAGAGAAAGTACTTGTATTTGCGCTGACTTACTCTGTCCAATATTACTCTAAATCACTTTTTCTTTCTTTCTAGGACACATCTTTCGGAAATTTCGTCAATTGCTCCAACATTACCTGTAGCAGGACATTATGCGAAGGCCCTAAAAAAGACGAATGCTGCGACGAATGTTATGGTACTCAATTTTTGTTATATTTTAGTTGACATTAAAAGTAATAGATATAAATTTTAAAACACATACTCATAAAAAATACAGCACTCAATATGAATGGGGCATTTTCTTTGTTTGGTATTTTCTTTTTTTTTTTTTAATGTCTTGTATTGATAAGGATCTCGTTGTGATCTTAGACAGTAGGATCCTAATTTTCTCCATAAGGAAGAGAATCGTTTTTCGTTCCTTCCTTCTTTTCGTAAGAAAAGAAACATTCATATTAAGTTGGATTCATAAGAGTTTGATTGAAAGCTGGTGTATTAATTATCTTCAAGAGTACTTTTTCGTTTGTCGCCCAGTATGTGTGTGGTCATTAATTTTCTACCAGTCTATGGCTCTTTTAATAATGTTGAGTTATAATGTTCCTTAGCATAACAACATACAGATTAAGATTTGTTGACAATATCACTATTCCTCATATGCCTGTTGTTGTCCCATATGTTTGTTTCAGAAATATATATTAAGATGGTGCTATTCCATGTAGTGCAAGATAGTGTACGATATTGTTAATATCGTACAATTATTATATTATTATTCTACATTATATGGTATTATAATATTCTACAATTTCTTGGCCCTGCTGAGGGTACGATGTACTAGAGAGAAGTACAGAAAATAGCAAGCGAAAATATCTGACAGTAATCTATTATATGCATTTTTTTCTAAATTCAAATTATTGAGATAAATTCTGATGGAATATTGGATAATTCGAAAAGTATGAATTTCTTCACTTCATTTAGATTACGTGTTAAAGTACGATAAAGTATGGTTTAAATTGATCGCATAACCGTGAATTCATCTTTATTTTTCCTTTTCATTATGCAAGCAAATCCCTCTTCTGGTTGCTTTAAAGGCAGCAAAATTGTGGAAAAGTAGTTCTTAAAATATGCCCAGTGTTCGATGGTTTAGTTAGTTATATAAACGTCCCATTTTGAAGCAACACAAGGGCTATTTTGGGATGGACCTCGTAATTTTGACCCGCGGTCACATGATGAGGACGACACCAGCGGGAGGACAAAGTTCGATGGCAAGGCAGAAATGAACAGAAGAGATTTTTACGGTGTTTCTTCTGTGATACCATGTAGGTAAATAGATCAAATAAAGAAATATTTTTGAGTACAGCCTCCTAAGAATATATCAAACGAGGTCTAATCAAATGATAAGCAACTATGTAGAGTCAAAACTTTGCTTAGATAAAAGCATAAACTGTTAGTTACAATATAGCCGAAGTAGCGTATAGCGTTTTTGTTTAAATTTAAAACGTAATCCAAACTGTTATCAATTTTAAAGCAGAAGAGCTTGAAGTTCCCAGAAACGTAAAATCTCAACTTGAATAAACTCTGAATGAATCTCATTCGACTTACAAACTAATTGAATTAACTGTACTGTTTTGAAATCAAGCAGAGAATAAGTCAATCACTTAAGTGATGTCTCAAGGAACAATTTCGAGAAGATCAATTTTGACCGTCACGCAGGAAGAGTATTAGTCTATTTCATAGTTGAGGGCAATTACGGAAACAACTATTTCAGCGTATTTATAGATCCATATAATTTTCAGAAACTGGTAAAATCGTGGTATTTTAAAGTTCAGCCAAGACAATTGCGGCCCTTAACTTAACTTATTTGTATAGCTTCTCGCAAATGAGGTCAATTCCAGATCTTTCCATTCGCCAGATGGAAATGTTGAGCATTTGAATTGGAATAAATGTATTAGGATTTCTATAGCAAAGCGGAATGATTCGTGTCGCGCTCTCTTCGTACTGTCTTCAGAATGTAGAACAGGACATTCAGAACTGAATGTCCTGATTTTAATGCCCAATTCTTGATTCACTTCCAGACAACAGCAGTTGCATTGCCAATGTTGCTTTGTAGAGACTTACATATTAATCGCGTTGCCTTTTTAAAATCTATGAGATTTTTTTCTTATTTAAATTAGCTTTTGAAATTTTACCATGGCTTTTATGACTTCACTATTGCTTTTTCAGTAATTACTTTGACTCATTTTACTTTGATACTTTTTTATATGTCCAAGAATTCCTCCTTTTCCAAATTAACTTTAGAGAAGAATAAATACTTGCTTGGCGCAATATAACCTACATACAGGGTCTTGTTCCATAAAACATCAAACAAACCAAAGCAGAATCAGAATTCTTACATGGATTATATTTTATCAGTATCGTTTTACAGTACAACCATAAAGAAAAATTCACAATTTTTAAGAGTTTTCTTGCTATATCACCATGCGAGGAATGAAAAATTATCTTGACTATAAGTTTATTAAAAATGTAGAGTGAGCAATTTGTTCCTGCAGGAAATGTCTTCCTAGAGGTCTCGTCCGTCAGATCCGCAATCCAGATTGATAGATCTGAGTCTCGATACCATCTTAGATGTGTCTTCTGAGTGAGCTGATGCTTTTTACCTAGTATCTTTATCAGTAGTTTTACCTAGCATACCCTATCAGTATCCGTGTTCTGATACAGATGATTTTTATCTAGTCAGGGTAATAAGGCATCACTTTAGTACTGCGGGAATTCTCGAGTTTCAGTTTTTTAAATGAAAATCCTTAGGGAAAAAAGCCGACAAGTGAGATTTCAGTTGGAACAGCATTTCAAAAGCTCAACGTTGTTTCATTCTGGTGACTTTTGCTCATAAAACCATATTTACGTCACAAAGTGTTATAAATTATTCTTTTATAAAGATAATTTGATGTGGGAGTCTTGACATGTTCCCTGGTTGGAAACTGTGATCATAACTTTACGGTTCATGAACTGAAAAATGTACACGCTGTAGATAAGCAACTATATTCATGCACTATCTCTCTTTTCAGTCACTCTTTTCTCGTATTTAAGTGACTTCCCAAGAACCTTCTGCTTTTTAACCACTTAACAGATGTCCAAACATCACACGTACATCCAATTATCGCATTTTTCAACTTATAAACTAAAATTAATTCCTTTATAAACATTATAATTCGATGCAAAAATCACTTGGAACCCATAAGTATCTCAACTATTCTATGTATTTTGGAAAACAGCAACACATTCCTAAAATAGAATCTGTGATTCAATTAAATAGAGAAACTTAAAGGTTGTTTTACTAACTTTTGTATACTAGGTAAAAACTTTTGTAACTTTGCCTACAATTTAATATTAAATCTATTTGTTAGCAAAATTTCTGTTTCAATTGTATAGAAGATTTTTCGAAAGGGCGGAAACTTTTTCAGATTATCCGATTTCCTCCCCCTGATCGTGATCGGTGGTGACTCTTGAGTCACATGGCAGTGGAACCTGAAAGCCGGAGCTGCTAGCATGCCATAAATTTCTGGCATGTCAACCCGCAATGCGTGGGATCTATTCGTCTCGCGTTCAGCCCCTCGAAACCATTAAGACGGGCACCCCTTGGAACTAGGAGAGCTCGACAACAAAACAGCGTACAAAACAAAGGAAACAGTTTTGAGCCATTAATCAGAAGAATGGGAAAACTCTCTTAGATAAAGCGGAAAGTTTTCACCATCTCACGGCGAATGGTGATTTATGGGAAGAGCTCAGGGCAAGGAACTTCTGGAGGGCCGCCTATTTTTTTAATTGATATTTCGGTTGACGAGATGGGAAGACCGACTCAGTGGAAAAATACCATAGATCCTCCTGTCTCAGCCTCCGGGTAGACAGTTGTTATTGAACTGCATTTGGAGGCTCAACTTCTCATCAACAGTGGGTTATTGATCGCCATAGGAGACGAAGATTATTGGAATGAGGAGAAGAAAAAAAGCTCCTTTTTTATTTCTTCGGAATAAAAGTGGCTTAATGAATGGTGAGCAATAATTTGTCGAGATGCATTGTTTAATTTCCAGTGGTTGGCAAAAAGAAATATGGCTTCAAAGATGCAACGTGCATACAAAATTAGTCATCGCTCGAAAAGTTGACTTACTATTCAAGACTAAGCTCATTTAGAAAGTCCATGTAATTTCAACAAATAGTTTATCTAACCGAGAGTAAAATCACAAAGCGTGCAAAAAGGTTTGGAGCAAAGTTTATACAGATTTAAAAATGTTTTCATCAACAGTGGGCTATTGATCGCTATAAGAGAGGAAGATTATTGGAATGAGTGAGAGAGAAGAAGAAAATATTATGCTTCCTTTATTTTATTTCTTCAGAATAAAAGCATCTTAATGCATGCTGGGCAATAATTTGTCGAGATAAATAGTTTAATTTTCATTGGAAATATGGCATCAAAGATGCAAAGTTCACATTAAATTAGTTGTCTTTCGATTTCCAAAACTAAGCCAATTTAGAAAATGAAAGTAAAAAATAGTTTCAACAAAAGCCAACATTAATCCAAAATCTAATAAAAATTTAACTATTTTTATCGGTTTGAAGAAAATTAAAAAGCAGATTTTAAACATAGTACAAACAAATGCAAAAAAATCATATTACAACATAGATTGGCCGTATTTCCAACCAGAATAAGATTTTTGATGGCAAACTTTTCTTCCATACTTTCTAAACGTTATTTTCATGTTCATGCAATAAAGATATAAAGTGAATATGTTTTACTCTATCTCAATGCTTTTTGGCTAGAATCTTTTTCCTTGGTGTCTCTTGCTGCCTTTTTGCTTTCTTTTGTTGCTGTAACTATTTATTGTTGTGTAACGCAACACATCCATTTAAAGATAAAAAGTATCATAACTCGTACATTAAAATCTATTGTTTTTAAGTAAATTTTTTACCTATAAAAAGTTACACAAAGCGATTTTGTGAAGAATTTTACACGATAGTTATTAGTAAAGATTAGTTATTATAAGAAAAACCATAAGAATTTCTCTCACCGATTCTCATTTGAAATATAAAATCGAAATCAAAATGGTTTTTCAGATTTAGAAATTTTAAAGAAACCATCGACAGCTATGTCTGGAGCTTTGCAGGCTGAAGCCAAATTTCCCTGCCTCTACAGTGGTCACGTTTATCAGGATGGGGAGGAATTCTCTTCCAACGCTACGGATCTACAAGCTCAAAAGCCAAACCAGTGCATTCACTGCATCTGCAAAGTAAGTTATGTATATTGACAACGATAAGTGATCGCATGTGGTTAAAACAATCTCATTTGTTTGTATTAATAACAACATATTATGATGACGGCTGAAAATAAGTGATTATGGAGATATCATGTACTCGTGAATCGCCGCGTTTCCAGTCTAATAATGAATTGAGGACTAAAAGGGGCAAATGTTGTAAGAACCAAAAGCGAAAATTATGGGAAATCGATTCACACTAGCGACCTCTTTACACGATCTACTTTGAGGACTACAGGCACTTTTCACATTTACCACATTATAAACCATTCTCAAGTGACACTTTAACGTGAAAAACGGTATCACTTGCATCTTTTACCACTTTTCACTCTTCAATTGCATTAAGCTCATCGGATCTAGTTTTGATTTTACATTATTGTAGTCAAATCATTTCGAAATAGAATATCAAAACAGAGCTGTCTAACCATTTTCCTGTTTGAATTTAATGTTTTGCGATGAAACAATATCGTTCACCTGGAAGAAGACTGCCACAATACGAAGAAGGGGAATTTTACAAGAGAATGATTTGAAATTGGCCTATTGCTCGTAAGATAACAAGACATTGGCTGAATCGTATCCACTCATTTTAATTTTATCGAGTTCAGATTTAATTTACCCTAATTTAATTCGAAGTGAGATTTGCTCAGGTGCATTATGAAATGCCATTTTCATGCACTAAGATAGCACAATAATGGATATCTGAATCAAATACTAATGAAATGCGATTAAAAAAACATTTACCATCTGATAAAAATTTATTATAGTGCAGAATTTCACGATGCTTTAATCAGATTGCATTAGATCTCTATCTTTTACTTCAGAAATTAACACAAAGGCTCTAATTTATTGCTATAGGTGATATACCTCACCTTGGGTGGTTATATGCTTAAGTTTTGTGTCATAAGAGCAAACATTTTAACATCCAGCGAGGTTGAAAATACCTTTCTTAGAAGGGAAAACAAATGTAGATTGAACATAATTTAAAATTAATCATTTTTATTGGAAATTTTAGCGTCAACTTTTAATGAAAAAACTAAGTTTGAAACACATTCGTGATGTATTCTATTGACATTTTCAGACAGGCCTGGTTCTTTGTCGGTTGAAAAACTGCGACTCGCTTCATTGCTTTTCATCAGACCCAAAGGAATGCTGCCCTTCCTGTAAAGGTAAGAATTCACTTATGAAAGAGTTAGACACTGTATAATATTGAAGTAAATCAAATAAAATGTTTAAAAGGTAAAATTAACAATTTTTGTAATCAATCTCATTTAGAGCTGTAGCAGTGGCGTAGTGATAAAGTAAGTAGTAAAGTATCGATGTCCAAAGGTCAGCGGCGTCACGAAGATAAATATTTCGATTTTTATTTCACTTTCCTAAAGGGCAATTCCACATAACAATGGAAATAAAGTATAAAAAAAAGTGAAAAGAAACCACTCAACTTGATTTTGTATGTGTTGTATATAGATTGAAGTTTACAAATTAGAATCTGGCAACACCTTGTTAACTATTTTCATTCCATGTGAAGACTTGTTTCAAGAGCACATGTTCTGATGAATTTTTCTTATCTTTGAATCAATGATTTAATACATATGTATTTTACTAAGTTTTAGCATGTTTCTACTGAATAATTATATTTTTTCGATAGATTTATGCTATAAAACAAATATAAAAGTATTATTTTAGAATTTGCATTTAAAATAAATGAGAGAGGTTAACTTTTATAGCCAATAATTTTTTTGTAATGTGAGTCACAAAAAGTTCATTTTTGTCAATGTTTAACTTTTTATAGCTGTAAATTTTAAATACCGTCACCGTTTCTCCTACTTATTTATAGTACTAAAAAATAGATAGGCCAATTTTATTTTTTTTAAATAATTTATTTGGAAATAAAGACATCTTATTTTGTAATGTGAGTCACAGCTAGTGTTGCTTGATAAGTATTCTTAATGGCATTTTAATGTATACTGATATTATTTTTTGGGTCAATGGGGCGTTTTTATATATATACACACCCGTATATGATTATTTACTACCTCTGAATATAATTAACTAGTGTATATTTATTGTTTTTATGGCTAGTTTTTTAATTACGTCATCAGCAACTTTGGGGCCAAGGGATTTCTATTATACACTCATATATATATAATTATGGCACCAACAAGGAGGAAGTTTGAAAAAAGTGTTTAATCAAGCGAAAAAAATTACATGTTTAGTAGTTAATGCTGCAGATTTTCTACAAGCTGCTAAAATGGCTGGAGCCAATATTTATGTTCAGGAAATTACTGAAGCAAATATCACTGAAAGAAATTCAGCACTTAATATGCAATAGGTTTGGGACAATTTACCATTATTACATGGTATCAAAAAATACCACTGTATTAAAGTAGAAAATAAAAAACCTGAAGGATTTTTGTTATCTTCTGATAGCAAAATACCTCTTCAACCATTATCCAATATTAAACATAATTATTGGTATGAAATTGAATATGATGGTGTATTGTACCCAAGAAAAATTACCAATTGCATCAATGGAGAATTTGAAATAACTACGATACAACCTAAAGGCTAACACTGGAAATGGCCAGAAAAGGAAGATAAAATATTTTTTCCTTGATCGAATTTGATTCGGAAATTAAAACCTCCAATTCCTGTTAATTCAAGAGGATTTTTTAAATTTGTATCCTAATTTTATCAATAAAACTATTGTAAATTATTTTGAAATATATATAAAGCATAATTTTTATTGCTTTTATTTACACATTTTTATTTATTAATTTTAATTAATTTATTTGCTAAAATATATAATTAGAAATATCTATTCATTGACTTGAGTAATGTTTGATTAAAATCTTCAAAATGAAATGTTTTTAAACCAATATTTTATTAACTTCAGGGATTAAAGTGGGACATGTAACGTGAGTCACAAAAACATGTAACGTGAGTCACACTAACATGTAACGTGAGTCACCCTCAAAATGTTGATTAATATACATAATTAATAAAAAATACAATGTTATTTTTGTGCATATCATAACCTGAAAGTGTTATTCATTGTATAAAATATTTCGTTTTTATTCTGCTGTGCTGAAAGAGGAGCAATTCTAGGTTTACATTAACCCACAAAACTTGATTTTCTTTTTTTTTGTAATGTGAGTCACAGTGCTAAATTAGGGTCTGGATACCATTTGATCATGTTAAATTTTAAACTATTGACATCCCTAGTTTCTTACAGTACCCCAGAGGTCTGTAAAAAACGTTTTTTAAATCAAATATAATATTTTTTCATATATATCGAATTTAATTTTGAAAAAAGGTGTCAAATGGTAACGCGAGTCACATGGATTTGCCCTAAAGCCAAATATGACGACTGGAGGTAAAAGACCTATGTCTCTTATTATACAACTGAGTTGTATAATATTTTTATCTAAAGATCTGTGATTGTTAAAGTGTTGGTAAAACATTTTGCTTGATTTCTTAAAAATAAATGGTATTTTACTTTTGATAAATCTAAATATTGGAAAAAATTTACTTAGAAATAACGTAAATACTGAATTGTCATTCAATTGCAGTGTCATGATACGAGCAACGGGACAAAAAAAAACTCAGACCTATGTATAACATGTTCTAGTTGACACATTTCGTTGAAACTTGCTACAAGTTCCAATGGAAAAAGAAATATGTAATAAAAAATAGTTCAAATTTCTACCACTAGGTGAAAATGTGACACAATAAGAGAAAATAAAACCTGAATCATAAAATCTTTTTAATGGTAGTATTTGTTCAATGTACAATCCATTTTTCCCCATTACAACCTAAGCAGAGCCCATCTGCTTATTCCATATACACGGTCTTTCATAAATCCCCGCAGTCAGTAATTCCAAAGATTCTTGTCAGCAGAAACCAGACGTTTGGTAATCTCAAAATTACCCATCATCTCCAAAAGTGAGTACGAAACAGTTCTTTCCCTTGCCGTCGTCCAATACGGAGCGTTGCGCCATCTTGCATGAAGATAGGAGTCTCTAAATATTCTCGTTTTTGTAAGGAAGGAATGACTTGTTGCTGAAGAAGTTCGCAACAACAAGCGCTCGTAACACAACCCCTTTTAGGGCCTGGGAGAGTAATCTTCTCAAAGAAATTCGACATTGAGACTCTATGGATATCCTGTATCATGTGAGGCAGTTAATTGATTACTCTTAAAATGAATTATTTAAGTTATTAATTAAGTTATAAGTTAAGTTATTAATTTATTTAATGGCAGTATTTGTTTAATGTACAATCCATTTTTCCCCCATTACAACCTAAGCAGAGCCTGTTTACTTACTACATATACACTGTCTTTCATAAATCCCCGCAGTCAGCAATTCCAGAGATTCATGTCCGGAGAACGAAGCAGCCAGACGTTTGGTAATCTCAAAATTACCCATTGTCTCCAAAGTTAGCACGAAGCAGTTCCTTCACTTGTCATCCAATACGGGGTGTTGCGCTATCTTGCATGAAGATAGCACTCTAAATAGTCTCGTTCGTATAAGGAAGGAATGCCTTGTTGCTGAAGCAATTTACAACAACGAGAGCTCATAACGCAACCCCTTTTAGGGCCTGGAATAGTAATCTTCTCAAAGAAATTCCACATTGAGGCTTTGTGGAAGTCCTGTATGATGTGAGGCAGTTAATTGATTACTATTCAAGTCAGTTTATACAATATTAAACTAAGATTGTAATATCATGTTTATTGATCAAAACGTCCACAAATTTAAAATCAATATCGAGCATATGGGAGAGTCTCAGTTTAGTCGAAACTCCAATTGCAAATGGAAGAAAAGGATATTTTTAACTCCAGGATGTGTTGAAGTCATTAAGATTAAGCGTGGTTGATGGTGCTCGTTTTAAAGGCATATTTTTGACCATTCTGCCTTAAATGATTTTCCTGGACATAGATTATTTAAATAGATGAGTTTCCTCACTGTTGAACCTTCAGAGTAAAATATTGTTAACACTTTTTTGTATTTCACGCGATCAACGTCAGAGAACTAACGGGAGAAAATCTTGTAAATTTGGCGATCTCATCTGAGTTGGTTCAGTTGTAAACCTGAAATAATTGTCTTGAGGAAGCTGATATTCGAAGTTTTGAAAGCAGGAAAAGGCAAAAATTCGATAACATGAAAAAACAATTTTTATTGAAAGTCTTGTCGCATTTTGAAGTTTTTAAGGTCCATATTTCAAAAATTTAGACGCTTCGTTTCTGCTAATAATAATTAGATTTGTTCACTATTGTTTAAATCCAATCAATAAAGAAGTCATAAAAAATTTGAAACCATGCTCTAAAGCTTTATTCACACACTTTTATTTAACTTGACTTTTTTCATATTTGTAAAGATGAGATTTTGTAATCGATTTTTTACTCTCTTCCTTATGTGTTAGAATTTTGAAATTTTGTACATTTGTGTGCCCCCGATGAAGATGAACTATTCGGATATTTTCAAAATTTAATTATAAGTTAATAGATTAATTTAATTATTTTTTTATTCTATACGAGTGGCTCCACTTAGGAGTCAATTTGAGAAAAATTGATTTCAAGGTTCCATAATATATACAATAATTAATTATAAATTAACCCGTTGAGGACGGCCGCACGGAGAACGTGAAGTTCGATCTGGCCGATGTTTCCCAAAACGCGTGGCTGCTCAGGGATGGAGCACTTTTTCTAGTTAAGCCTAATTGCACTAAAGCTGGCGTCACGCCGACGTGACAGTCGATAGCTAAAAGCCACAACAGCCGGCACGTATTTGTGACAGTCGGGAGAGAATGTGGCAAGCAGCTGGAAAGCCCGCGTAACAGTCGATCTCAAAGGGTTAAAGACTAAAAAATATTTAAAAAATTCTAATTTTTATTGCGCTAATAAAGTATATTTATAAAAAGGTTTTTATTAAATTTACTAGCCGCCTTCGACGACTAGCTTGTTCGCCCGTTTAAATTAGCTTTTATTTTTGTATTTTATATTAATTATAGAATTCCCCGTGGGGTTATCATCCGCAATAACTCAGAAAAGTTGAACAAAAAGTAAACATTTTATTGTTTGGCAAATAGTAAAATAAATAAAGACGTAAATTTTAAAATGCAAGCGTTATAATTCTATATGATGCATCATAGCTAACGGAACTTAAAAACTACGTTTCAAATAACACTCACTCAATTCATCTATCACTCATCAATAGAATGATTAACGCTAAATATGGTCGCAAAAGCCGAACATACTGGATGCCCCGTGTGAACCAGTGGGTGCCAGATTGGTTGAAAAAAGTAAGGCGGGAAAAATTTATAGACATCGGCAGTATTGAGGATAGACAACAAAATTTAAAAATTTAATTAAAAAATTAGTTAATTTTCCCAAACACTATTGCTTTTATGTAATTCCTAGTTTCAGGCAGTTAAAATGAAATAAAAAATTTAATCTTTCCCTAAAAAAGTAGGGGGCGACTGACCCTCGTCGCCCCCCCCCCCTACGACTCGCCGCCACTGGTGTGAACTATGATTGGGCAGCATTTCTCCCTACATCGTAGCCCGTCACAAACCCTCCCCTCCAGTGCTATAACCTTGTGCTGTGACCTTGAGGAACCGTGAACAACGCCGAATCTCCCCTGGAAATTTTGTTTGAAAACATTTTCAAAAATTAATTAAAATTAAACAGAACGTTGCATGGAAAAAAAATTGGTATCATTGAAAAGCTAATTTTTTGAACTTTAAGATGGTATTAAAATGGTTTTGTGCGACAATACGCTCAGAAGTTATTGTGGAAAAACGTTAAAATTTTAGGTTAATTTTAATTAATTAAAATTCTAATTAAAATTTTGAAAAATCCTTTCTTAGTGAGCGCCTACTACCCAAAAAGCAACCACCTGCCAAATTTCAAGTTTCTAGGCCTCTTGGTTTGCGTGATGAGTGAGTCATGGTATTTACCTTTGCATTTATAATAAGAAATGTAAAGCATAAACAAAATCCCTTGTATAGACAAAAATATAAAAATCGGCGCCCATGCATGTTAGGATATGGAATTGAGACCAAAAAATTGAACCACCATGATGCTTCTCATTCAAGGCATCAATCGCAAGGTTCTTTCCGGTGTCCATTACCTAGTTTTATTTTACTATGCCGGCAGTTGATCAGGAGTCTGAATGATCCAGATGTATCTCACACCACAAAAGGAAATGCAATCGATAAATCTAGTAATGTTAGTGCGTTAACATGCACATCAAAGCCTAAGTATGAAAAAATCCTAAACAAAGCGTGCAAATAATGTTTTTACACCCTTTTATTTAATATGATTTATTTCATGTTTGTAAAGATGGAATTTCGAAATCGATTTCTCTCTCCTTCATGTACTAGAAATCTGAAATTTTGTACAGTTATATCTTCCCGATTTTAATATTTTCAGAACATGATTATCAGTTAATCGATTAATATCATTTTTATCATTAATTTTTAATTCATTGCGTTTTAGAATTAATGCTAAGAAACTATGATCTAATTAAAAACTTATCCAATTCAGTGCCTTATTATAAAGTATTTTATTATAAAAACTTATTCAACAATAAAATTACATAACATTCTACGTAATTGAGCTCCTGAAAACAATTTTGTAAAAACTTCTTTCAAAGATTGGATTTTGAAGAACTCCGAATACATAAATTAAATTACGTCAACTCTTGGGCATTCTTCGCGAAATTTAACTCTAAAATTAGAAGTAATAAATTCTGATTCTACATGCTGTATAAAGCTTTTCTTACTCATTTTAACTCGTTCTGATAGTCGTCTGAATAAAGAAAACGTGAGAAACAGCTACTTAACTGGAATTTATGAGATAATGATGGCGAGATTTATGATAATCTTTCTCCATAGACAGCGAAAAAAGTTCAAAGAACTCCTCGCGTGCCTTTCATAAAAATTTCATTCCTAACAACTCGCCAAAAATAGCGCTTTTAGATTAGATAATCACCTCAAAATTACAAATTTACTCCCTAAAATGGTAACTTTATGAAATCTTAACAACTTCCTGTATTTATACACCTTATTCATTCCTTCCATAATAATAGTGAAGGATATCTATTCAAGATTTTACTCACGTAGAGTCACTGCGCGTTTCTAAAAATTTTTGAATGGGTGATGTTAGATGTATAGACTTAACGAAAATAATGTAGCAAGTCGATGCAATGCTAAATTAAATAGTCTAAACTTCTCTTACTCCTTAAGTAACTTTTTCCCCTCTCTGTTGAAAATGGTACTTTTATCAGTTTACATTATAAAGATTTCAATTCTTTTAACTTTCAATAACAGGGCCTAATCTCTTGAGTTAAAATCTTTACTGACAATTTCTAATTAACATTTGTTTATTAATAGTGCATAATTCCACGATAAAAAACCTGAATATTAATGATGTTCGTTCTTTCGGTTTTAGAAAACCTTTGCTTTCTGACTTACAGAACACCTCACAACAGAATTACCGACAGTATTAAAACATGCTTCTACTTCACCGCATCATTTTACATTTTAATATCTCTTGAAGGAATATTTTTATAAATACATTGTTCACTTGGAAAAAGAGTGCCACAATACAAAATTTTCCTTCTTTTCTTTTTTTTAAAGCAAAGTAAATTGCATATATTTCTTCAAGACGTAATGTCACAATTTCGTTTCAATACAACTTTTAGGAAAACTTATTCCTCTTGTCCTTGCTCCTGTCCTGCTTCTCCTGCTCATGTCATTGACTGTATTGGCGCCTCTGCGAGGCTGCTGTACAGTGAGGGGGAAAATGGACTTGTTAGAGCGACATGGTATCATGGACCTGGTCTAGTATTTGGACCAGGGGGACATGAAACAACAACAAACAGCATACAGTTTTTACCGATAGAGAGAGCAATCGGAACTGTCTTCCAGTGCAGCCTACTCCCTGTTACCTTAAGGTAAACTGGATATATGTAAACTTCAAAAACTTCTCCTGTAAAATTCCAGTTTGTCGTGTTGTGGCAATCTTCTTCCAGATGAAGAATATGATAATTTTTCAATAAAAACGTTTATTCAAGTTTTAAAAATTGTTTAACATTAACAATAAATTGGTTAACATTTGGAATTAATTCTACATTTTATTGAGATTATTGATTAATGCCCTCTTTAATCGACGGGTTCTTTATTTTGTCATGAGATGTTAGCATTAGTTGAAATTATATTTTGAGCGTTATCTATGCTTTGAAAATTTATACAAGCCTGGGAAACACTTAGTGAAACCCCGTTGTGTTCTACATTCTAAGAGATAAAACTAAATTATTTTACATAAAATAATCTAATAGAAAGTCATCTCTATTTAAAAACTTCTAATAGATGAATCTAAGCGTCTTTATGATAGGTTTGATGGTAAGAAATCAAGCAAGCAATTAACATGGCCTTTTAATATTCGACGAAGAACTGAAAGTAAATTGAACGAACTGTTACAGTTGCCGAAAAAAAAGCCGACATAAAGTGGTTTCTACTTCAATATATTCTATATTCCCTGCTCTATATTACCGTGCAAAACTCACATTTCAATTAAAATTCTAATTAGATGAATCTAAGAGTCTTTATGAAAGGTTTGATGGTAAGAATTCAAGCAAGCAATTAACATGGTCTTTTAATATTCGACGAAGAACTGAAAGCAAATTGAATGAACTATTACAGTCGCCGAAGAAAAGCCGACATAAAGTGCTTTCTACTTCAATATATTCTCTTCTGTATGTTACCCTACAAAACTCACATTTCAATTAAAATTAATTTTTAGAGATTCTCCCCAGTTCAATTAATTTTTAGAATTCCTCAGTTTCTTGTTTGAAGCTCTGTTTTGAAGTTATTAATTTGGTAAATTTGATGTATATGACGTTTTTGCACTATTTTAGCTGCATCTGATTAAAGAATTATAAAAAAATAAATAAAAATTGTATTAGTGTACTAAGAAGTAGAAAATAAATTTTTTATAAAAATTTGGGAGGTCAAAACAAAAACCGTAAAAGTGTGAGGCGCTGATATAAATATTCTAAGTACACTAGAATTTTAGTACCTCACATTTTTACGATTTTTACTTAGATAAAAAATGCTTTCTAGATTTTATTACACCAATGAAAGTGTGTTTTAAAAAAATCTTTCATTATTCCTTCGCTATATTGGCCTAAAAATGGATACACAATTATTGTTACCATCCATCTTTACTGGTATATACCATAGCAAATCATAACATTTCTTTAATTAACCCTTTATACGGCCGTGGTAAGTATACTTACCACCAAATTCATTAATTTTTAAATACATTTTTTAAGGTTGGCATAAGTTCTAGCCAATTGTTTCGATGAAAGAAAAACCGAGATGTTCCAATTTCTTTTCTCAAACCATAACGAAGACTTGACAATTAATTATTAATTAGCAAAATTGATTAATAAACAATTAATGCCATCGAATAAGCTAAATAAATTTATTTTCTTAAATGAATCTCAATCCCAAAGCCATTTTGCTATAACACTACTTGAAAAAAATAGCCCTTTAAATGGTTAACTGGGTTGAATCTCTGCATTTATGTTTTCGATATTTTCCTCTGTTTTGTATGCAAGGTGGTTACGTGTATATATATTTTTCTGAATAAATAGAGATAAATTGGTAACGTATTGTAATTTCGATGCATCAAATTACTTACGTATGCTTATTAATAAATTCGATTATTTAAATGCTTTTTTATAGTAATTAGTATGATCAGTCTCTAGTATAACCAATCTTTATATGTAGACTGTGAATTATTTACCTGACATTTTTATCCTAACATAGATGAAATCCTACCTAGTGAGCAAGCAAGCCCTTCCAACCCCGTGCTCGTAACTATAATGATTTCTGATAGCCAGTCTCAAAGAGGAGGTATTCACCCGTGCATTATTCTTTAATCAAATCCCTTCTGCTTCATAAGTGTTTGCATGGTAGTTTTATAGTGCATGGCCTACTGCATGATCTGAAAAAAATCAGTAAGTATGTCATTGAATCGATATGTTCATATCTAAAGAAAATACAGGGTAGTTCAAAATGATTGCCCTGATTACAAATGGCTATAACTTCCTTGTAAACAATGATAGGGAGAAAAAGTTCGAACATAAAACGAAGCTTAAACTGCAGTTTGCGTACGTAATAATTGTTTTAAGTGACTATCCTTGTTCACATAGACAATATCCAAGCTTCAGTCCATTTCACGCCAGACACTGTGAAGTATGTTCATAGTCAGCGACACCAGTGCATTATCTGTATGTACTTTTCAGTGCCTTCTTTTATTGCTACTGGCCTGTGGAAGATTAAGTAAGTGAAATGTGTAAACTGTATAGTTCTGCATGTGCCCATCTAAATCTTTTAACATTACTTCTAGTATCTTCATTTCATAAGGATATGCCGAATACTCCGTTTGTCTCCTTTGCATGCAACTATGAAGAATGGTCATTTCACTATCATGTGAAGCATTCTCATATAGAATACTTCACATGATAGCACATGACATTCATGAAGCATTCTCAGCACAAGACAATATCACATGAAGTATACTCTAAAGCTGCGTTCCTACGACCTGTCTTTCCACGAGTTCCATCCACGGTTCGCGTTATAACGCATCGCGGAACAAGAAGAATCGAAGTGGTCCGTGGGCTTGTAAGTGCATCTGTTGCTTCTCGCGTTATGGCGGTAAATAGCTCGCACGTCAAAGGAGGTGGGAGTGTCCAGACGGCGTCAGTGCATCCGTTCACTCGAGCGCTGCCTAGATATTTGCCAAGCCACGCGCCGCCGCGACTGGTCGGAATTCCACCGACCACAGTCCACAAGTACGAACCTCGAGGTTTTACCAAGCCACGTGCCATGGGACAAAGGCTAAAGAGAAGGCTTCATGTGATAGTGAAATGGTCTGCCGCTTGCATGCTGTCCCTGTAACTAAGGATAGTAACACAGAGGGATTATTACGTGCGCAAAAATAAGAAGTTTAAACTTCCTTCTGTATAGTGGTCAGATTTGTTTTCTCTCTATCATTGTTCACAAGGAAGTTATAGCCATTTGTAATCAGAGCAATCATTTTGAATTTCCCTGTATGCATCCAATACAGCCTGAGCTGTATTTATTATTTCTGGAGCATTCGTACTGACCATTCATAAGTTACGTCACTAGAATATTCGCGTTACTTTTAGTATAAATTTGTTTATTTCAGAACAATCAGTTTCCGAGCAATTTTTCCCCTTGATGAACAGTTTCTAAGTTCGATGAAGATTATATGATGTTCAAAAAATGGCGGAATAACGAATGCATCATTAATATGAAAATTACTAGTTACTATGAAATTTCTTCATAAAGTTTCCAAAGTATATTTTCCAATAAATTTCTATTACAAAAGCTAAATAATTTAGGTAGGAATATATCCCAAGAGAAAGTACAACTTGCAAGTATGTTTATGTTTTTGAAAAAGTCCAAATATAAATTGATAATTTTCAACGTATATTCTCGTAAAATCCATCTGCATAATTACTTCTGACTCAAACCTACCAGTGGCTAAATGGTTTAAGGTATGTTATGGTTAACGAACATGATTTGGAGGAAGAAGGCTATGGGTTCAATCCTCTAGCCGAG
The DNA here is from genome assembly GCA_013235015.1 of Araneus ventricosus. Lineage (NCBI taxonomy): Eukaryota > Metazoa > Arthropoda > Arachnida > Araneae > Araneidae > Araneus > Araneus ventricosus. Next base: position 576,384 of record BGPR01000028.1, on the reverse strand, counting down.
CTCTTTATCAGCGTCAATTAAAAGTGTTAGCCGATTTGCATTAGCAACGAATTGCTCTCTGCGCTCGGGATGGTTGATGAATGCTTTTAACCAAGCGAAACACAAATGTGGGTCAGTTAGCCCTGAAAGTCTTCTCAGGAGGCAGCCTACCTCCATATATAGGAGCTGAGATAGGCTTCTATATCAGGAGCTACCTAGATGCTCCGGCCACTTTGAGCAACACAAAATGCCACACTTCCCCTTTACTGGGTCCTTGATTCATGGACTTGTCTAGATATGCTATATCACGTGAATTAGAACCACTGCTACTACTTCTTCTGGATCAAATTGCAGCTGAAATCATTCATTTATTTTCCGTAATATCCATCAGATTGAGTTCCCCCTCCCCTTGTTTTTTGCATGTATGTTTACAACCCTTTCTTGAAAAATTATTTTATTTGTGTTTATTCTTACAATTCCATGTCAAAAGTTAAAAATTTCTTGTTATGACTAAAATTAATTTATGATAAAATATTTATAAATAAGGGGAAGAGAGATACTTTTGAAGCTACCTGCAGTAATGCACAGCTTTTATAATTAAATAATTTTAGCAAGTAAAATTAATTTTAAAAAATATCGTATAATTGAAGACTGTGTCAATGAAATGGTGCAAAGCTTTTGATGTTTACAGAAATTGTTCTAGACGGTGCAATTTTCTTCAGCTGATATATGGAAGTTTTGTTCACTTTTTTAAATGAATTTTTAGTTTTAAGTTGAGGAGAATTCCCATGATTATGTTTTAGTTAATGCATCCAAATTCATAATTTTATATTAATGCAAAATAATGTTTTATAATTTCGTTTACTGTCAACAATCCATATGTACTAATGATTGCTTTCGAAAAATTATTTCAGACTGTATTGCGGCAGGAGTTACCTATAGCCACGGGTCATCCTGGCATCCAGTGATTGGCCCCTTTGGTCCAATGGATTGTGTTTACTGCAAATGTCAAGTATGTCTACGCAATAAATGGCTACTATACTTCCATTTACAGGAGAGTTTCAGAAATTGGTTTTTTGTTAAATAACTTTTCATGTCAAAACTCGGAATTGGTTTTAGATGAGCATAGAAACTCCGATGGAGTGATGTAGTAATAGAATAACACACTAAATACATAGAACATTTTAGTAACATAATGAGAAATAGAAAGGGATATTTACTAAATTAAATTTGAGTTAGCGTTTAACAACGCTTCGGAAACCAACAAATTAATGAGCCCCACCAAATGGGGTTTTTTTAATGAAGTGAAGAATAGGAACAGTTATTCACATAAAGCGAGATAGAATAGGCGGAGCTAAAATCACTATGAAATAAAATAATCTTTTTGGACAAAAATTAACGGCCAGGAATTCTGATGAGTTTTTAAAATATCTTTTTTATCTCTGAAAAAGTGTTGAAATTTCGAACAAAGTATGAAAGTATACTTTATATAGATTTTCAAAAAAAAATCAAGATGATTTTAATTTCTTGGTAATGATTTAAATTCATAGGAATTCATTAATGATTTAAATTCATGGGGAAAATTACTCTTGGAGGTAAAAATAGTCCATGAAAGAATCAGACTTTGTGAAACTCGATAAACTTAGATAAAAAGTTAATTAGTTTGTTCAAAACGCGTAATTAGAAACCAACCAAGGGATACTTCTTTTCTTCAGACCCAAAACTGTGAACCAATTCAAAAGGTTTTAGAAAATGAATTTCATTAGTGTTTAACAGTTCAATCATAAAACTTTCTATATGAATAGTTAAATAGAATTTCATAGATTCTTGAAACAAGGTTGTAACAACAAGCATGGGAAAGAATCACGTCTTCCAATCTCCTTTGAAACGACGTGTTCATCGAAAATCTACCGCCCATTTCGGCCATTCAAACAAGCACTCCTCTCTTAATTATGCGAATGATCCTTTTTGGAAAATGTACACAAGCGATCTTTTAAAGGTTTTATTTTCTTTCAAATGGCAATCTTTTGCTTGGTAAGCGGTGTCAGAATAATGCTTGGTGTTTCGATTTTTTATTTTTTCGTGATCGAACAGCTTTCTTGAGCTTGTAGAAAGTGTCTTTAATACCGTTCTTCATCTTCCATTCGTCAGTCCTTCCATAAAACCTTTTTCTACTTGATTCTATACTCTATGAGCCCCATTTATTTTTGTACTTGCATGTTTTCCTTCGCTTTTTAGGTACAAAATATTGTCTGTTATAATTATCACATCTTCCAGGTGATTTCTTCCTGAGTTACGGAAAAAATAATAAATACGTGTTTCAGATTGCATATGTGGTGTTAGATGTTAAAGTTAGTGTTTTCAAACATTTTGAGCTTTATTTTGACGTTTGTTGATATCCAGAAATGTACCGAAAGTATCGTTTTTGTCATAAAATACTTTACTATACTTATCCTTTTTTTTTAAATACTCAAGTTAACATTTTGAATGTATCGTAAAAATAATAAGAACTGACTTCGAAACAACAATGCTGTTTTGAAATACAAAACAACACATAAGAAATGTATAAAATATGATAATATATGAGTAGTTCTGATATGTGTAAGAAATACAAATTAATAGCCATCGTGTATTATTTGCTTTTCATAATCTTAATTCCTAAATTAAAATAATCTAAATTGCTATAACCTTGTGACATGTTAAGTAAAAATTCGGAAATACAGGGTTAGTAGAAAGTCTGTCTGTTCTATACGTTTCGATAATACTGAATAATATAGCTTAATAAAATAAATAATAAATTAACTTTCTTCTTTGGCAGAATGGGAAAATTGAATGCAGTCGTTTAAACTGCCCTCCTCTTCAACAACTGCCCTGCTCTAAACCCATTCAAGTTCCCGGTCACTGCTGCCCTTTGTGCACAGGGGAAGGTAGGTCTATTCCTGTTTTCTCAATTAATCCTTCTCCATTAAAACGTCAGCTGATTTTTTTCCATATAAACGTAAGTGTTTAGGGAAATTCTGAAATTGATTCTAGTTCCTACTTCTTCTAGAAACGGTTTTTTTACGCCTTATCTGCTTACACTGATTAAATTAAGTTATCCATCATTTTTCTACCGCCCTCCTTGAATTGATATTGGCAAATAACGTACAGAGTGAGTTAAAATGAATGCCCAAAATTTTACTTTATAGACATTTTACTTTACAACTGAAAATTGCTGCATTTATTTCAAAGAAACATACTTCAAGAGGTAACGTATTTAAGTTTTGAATGCAAACATCACAGAAGCTCAATAGCATCGTCTGTAATGCTATTCTTTCCACACCTTCAGTTGCATGTCTTCGTAGGTGATGATACGGGCTTTTAAATCAATGATAGACGATGGTCGTGGAGGCACTACCTCAATGTCATCGGTGGATTGATCGCTCAACTGACAGAGAAAGAGAACTGCTACCATGGCCACCACGCTACCCTAATCGTACTCCAATGGTTTCTTTTATTGGAGGTTTGTGCTTCCACGTCCAACGACAATCACTGATTTGAAATCCTGTATCACAGCTGCCGTCGTGCGACATCGACAGAAACATGCGGACAGAATGTTTGGAAAGAAATGTATTACAGACTTGACGTATGCTGTGTAGTAAAAGAAACGCATATGGAACATTTGTTATGCTTGCATTCAAAGTTTGAATATATTACCTTTTGAAGTACATGTCTTTCAAAATTTTCTGTTGCATAGTAAACATTTCAATCAGGGCATTCATTTTTACCCAACATGTATACCGGTAATGCTGCAAAGTTCTGAATGAACTGCTTGACAGGCACTTCAAAAGGCAGAAAACGAATCCTCCATTCATTTTCAACGCCTCTAATCAAAATAACCTAAAAGTCATGTAAGTCTTCATATGCTTGACAGAAATGGCTTTGCTATCCCGGCCTATTTCTCTCACATGCTCAAACGAAGTTTAATTGGCGAAACAGCCTCGTAAATAAGGAGCGTTTCAGATATTCAAATCTATGTAATTGTGTTTTAACGATAAAACATAATATTTACTTTTAGCTTGTACATTGATTCAACTGTCCTCACCTTTTGGAGGGATGTGTTTCAAAGTTTTATTCTATTTTTATTTAGCGCCAGCTGTTCTTGAAAAAGATATTCAACCTACTCTGCACCAGCCACCAATTTCAGTCACGATGGAGCACAAAGGAATCCGACAAATTCCAGAAACAAAGAAACCATCAGACCCAGCCATCAGTTGCCTGCCACCTCAAACCAATACATTAGTATTTCGAAGTCATGCATCAAGTAGCTCCAGCGCCTATTACCAGTATGCATTTCAGTCTGTTAACGGAGATCAGAGCACTCGACTTCTCACTTGGACAGTCAAAGATGGTAAGGATGTCGTAATGATACAATGTCATAAAGTACTGAATGACTTTCCATAAATTTCTCAGTTTTAATAAGCATTCTGTAACCTTCTTTCAAACGCAATACAAATGCTAACACGTTCGGGCGCAACTCATCTGTGAGTTAAATTTTTGCTTAGGCTTCAGAAAAAGCTTATCAAATTGAACTATTCAGAGATAGAGATGTGTTTTTAAATAACTTTTTTGTATTTCATTGCAATTTCAACTAACAAAATGTCCAGGAATTTAGGAGGGAGTTGACGTTTGTTTTTCTGTAAGGTTGTCGTTGAGAGCCTGAAATAATTCGACACTTTTGAAACAATATATTCGAAATAACGATCAATATCATTGAATTAGGGGAATTATACGAACTTTTGCAGGTATATAAAAAGAAATATTGAGAAAGACTTGGGAAATCAAAAATACAAACGGAATCGGGCGCAACTCATCTACAATATTAACGTGCTCCTCACTTACAGCAAAAGAGCACTAGAGAAAAAACCACGACACGCTAGTGTGAGTGGTAAGAAGCCAGGAAGCTACTAGAGGTCCAAGACCTTTCTCGGGAAAACCTAAATTAGGCACAAAAAAAAGCATGGGTGCTTCATCTCACAGATTAAATGCGCCCTACGGAAGGCTAAACAGCATTCTCTATATGCATCACGTGAACTATCTCAGATATATAGGATAATTCAAAATGATTGTCCTCCTACTAAATGGCTATACATTCCTTATAAATAATAATAGGAAGAATACTTTTGAAGACAATACAGTAGAAAGTTTAGAATTGTATTTGTAATGCTATAATTGCTCTATATGATTATCTTTTGTCGTACGGACAACATCCAAAAGATAGTCCATTTCACGCCAGACATTGTGAAACATATTCGTAACCATGGATGTCAGTACATTCTCTGTGTATACCTTCTTCTATCATTGCTGACCTATGGGATGTCCACGCTGAATCTAGAGTCAATAAAAAGAACACAAAATATGCAAATTGTGTAGTTTCAAAATCTGTTAACGTACTTTCTTACATTGTCTTGCTTTCAAATATGAGTAAGGTTTCAGTCTTGAAATGGTCTTAATCGCTCCTAAAGCTACTTTTGTTATTTCAAAGTCATCAAAAGACAAAGCCAACTACATTAACATTAGGCTAAAATTTTGAGAATCGCATGTTTTGATTTGTTTCATGTTTGTAAAGGTGGAATTTTGCAATCGATTTTCCGCTCCTTTCCTGGTGCTCTACACTTTTGAAATGTTTTACACTTATGCAACCTCGATGACAGTACACTATTCATATATTTTCAAAACTTAATCATCAGTTGATCGATTAATTTAATTTAATTTTGATTCCGTACGAAAAGCGCCACCCGGTAGTCAATTTAAGAAAAAATTGATTTCAATATTCCATAATATTTATAACAAGGAATTATAAAGTAAAGACAAAAAAGTAGAAAATAATTGAAATAAAAAGAGATCCTTACTTTTTTAGTACACTAATAAAAATTTGTTTTAAAAAGCTTTTTATTTACCATGTTTCTCAGTTCATAGAAAACAAATTAAGCAGCCTATTTAATAATATCGGTGTTGTAACCGTAAAAAGCATTATGTATTTGTTAGAATCGGTGTATATTAATTTCCAAGAATACTCTTCAACTCCATTGCTTATCTTGCAGGTCGGATTGGAGATTTTTCAGAACAGCATCTTTCTAAGGAAGAATTCAAAGCACTCATGGGAACCTTTCAGTTCAAACTACAAGGAGCAACGAGGACAAGTAAGTAGTCTGACTTATCTTTTAGATACAGCAAACAGTTTAAGGCCATTGATTTTGATTTAAAAATAACAAAGCTATTGGCTAAAATTTGAGATGAGATTATATCTGAAAATCTCTGTATTTTTTTAATGCCACAAACTTAACAGAAATTTTTTAAAAAATGAAATGTGCCTTTATCATCGAACTAAAACGCAAAAAATGTATTCATCAAAAATCTTGGGCTCAAAACAAAAAAGTAAAAGCGTGAGGCGCTGACAGGGCCGGATAATTAAATAGTCAAAGTAGGCAACTGTCGAGACCTCGGGCCCCGCAACTTTGGGGGGGCCCGAGGTCTCGAGATTTTTTATTATGGTACTTTCAAGGTAACTTAATTTTGTACTTTAATTGAATTTATGAAGGTCATGCGCTCGAAATCTATATATTTAAAATAATATGATAAGACCTTCAGACAGTTCGCCAGTCCCAACCGCTCAACGGATTTGGATAATTTTTATTTCATATGAAAGCTTATTACGTCTAGATATGTCATCAAGGGTCAGATGCCCCCCCCCCCACCTCCTATTTTTGAACGAAATCGAAAAAAAAACATATAGAGAATGTATGGTGGAGAAATATTTTTCGATTTCGTTCGAAAATGGGGGATGATAGGAGGGGGGGCAGACGACACTTGATGACATGTCTAGACGTCAGAAGCTTTCATATGAAATAAAAATTATCCAAAATCCGTCGAATGGCTGGGGCTGGCGAACTGTCTGATGGTTTTACCATATTATTTTAAATACATAGATCACAACAGTTCCATCAAAATGGCGTGTCAAAAATATTATAAAATACCGATTGTAGGTGACGGAAACTGTTTATTTAGGGCGATATCATTCTGTATTTATGGATCTGACGACTTTCATGACGAAATTCGTGAGAAAGTTATACAAAACATTACAACTAGATGAGGTTTATTGAAAGATTTTACAGTTTTAAAGGAATATGTTGTCTACAAAGAATATGAAATCACTATGGTTTTATGATTTGTTCTACTGATCTCCATGCAGTATTTAAAACTGAAAAAAGTAGTGGCTCGAAGCAGCGAGGTAGCAGGGTGAGCTAAGTGGGTGCTGGCCGCGAACCCGCCCGTATGTCGGTGAGAGCGGCTAGTAATATTTATAATAATAAATTATAAATTAAGGACAAAAAGTAGAAAATGATTCAAACTAAACAATTTCTACATTTTAGTACACTGATAAAAATGTGTTTTTAAAAATAGTTTTTATTTTTCGTTCAATTAAAAGTTTTATTGAATAATTCTTTGTTGAAAGTTGTTTATTATTAACCATATCATTCGATAACATTATTTTTTGAAGTGCGGTATTTGTCTTTATAGAATTCATGGAGAAGTTTATACGTAAAGCGAAGCGACTGCCAGACCGCTGTGGTGGGCGATGTGCAACGAAAATTCAACATTTAGGACAAGTTCTTCATCTACGAGAAGTCATCCAAAGGCCACAATGCCTCGCACAAGAATCATCGTTTCATCAATGAACATTCTGACGTACTTCGTTTCGGAGAAAATGGAATCTTGATAAGAGAAAATATTTCAAGTGACACAATGCTACCTCTCATAGCAATTTTTTCTATGTGACTTACCATCAGCTCTAGAGCACTTTCAATGGCCATAGCATTCTAACAATACTTTCTGCATTCTTACCATCCTTTTAAAAACTTCAAGGATCTTTCTGAAATAAAAATCTTCTGACAATTTTTTCAAATGTAAATATACACATTCCTTCCAATGATCTGCTTTTGTGTGGTATTTATGATTTTATTATTATACGTCAATAATAATATTACTTAATAATAACAGCAGTTATTTGAATATTTAACAATTTTAAGTAAAACAGTAGTATAGACCTGATACAAAATAATTATAAAAGATAAGAAATTACAAAACAAAATAAAAAAAGATACATTCTCTTTTTCTATATATTTTAGCTTAAATTTCACAAAAGTAGAGATTTTAAATGAATACCTCACAATACCTCTTCAATAAACCTCGTTGCTATATTATATATTTCAAATAAATCTATTGAGTATTAAAAAAGATGACGAATTTAATATTAAACATATAATTTATTTTTAAAGTTTATATACGGAAAGGATTGTGTAATATAGACACACACAAATTCATTTTTCTTTATTTTTTTATTGTTTCATAATTAATAACAAAAAGTTTAAAAAATTTATAAAATTAGTAAAGTAGTGTCATTTCACTAGAAAGTAAAAACAAAAAAAAAAATGGGAGAAAAAGAAAGTTTAGAATTCCGAACCCGACCCCAGCCGAAATCCCGACTGTCTACGATCCCAACACGACCTAGGAAGGCAAGCTCTGCACCAGTCGTTCAACAGAATCAGAATTTTTGGGAATAAAATTTGCTATTTCTTTTATGATCTCTCTCTTTTTGGCCCCATGTCATTTGAATGTATAAAGAATGTGTAATTTTTTTCTAAATATTCATTTCTTCCTAAATCCTCATATAAAAATTTCCTAAATCTTCATTTCAGTCTTTGACTATCATTTCAAATTATCAAAATTTATTTTCAGTAATGATAGTGATTGCGATAATTATTTAGTGATCTAGATCATAGGTTCTCAACCTGTGGTACGTGTAGGACCAGTTGGGGGTACGCGAACTCAAAGTCGGTAATGGCAGACACAAGAAAACATAATGGATTAAAAATGTTACAGAATTTTGTTTCTCCAAGTTCCGTGTAAAAAGTAAAAGTGAAAGTTGTGCAAGTCCTAAACTTACCCTCAAAATAAAACAAAAGAAAGCAAAAGGAAGTGTAATTTTTCGCCACCCTCCCCTCCACATTATTGATAAAACTTCTTTGTATAGACGGATGGTTAGAGGGGGATAAGACAGTAGGAGGTACGCGAAAATAAAAAGACTAATCAAGGGGTACGCGAGGGAAAAAGGTTGGGAACCCCTGATCTAGATTAGTAATTAATAATGTGTAATAATTAGTTTAAATGGTACTTAAGTAAGCTATATTAAGCGTTTGAATTGTTTTTGGATATTGATTTGTTGGGATTCTAGACAGTCAGACCCATATCCAGTAAGGAAATTCTTTGAGGAGTGTTGAACAATTAATAAGAAATACTTTATTAGATGCACTCTGTTTTCTTTCGGCATCTTTGAAAAGTTTGGGTGACATTAGGGGAAAGCGTAGCTTTTAATAGGTATTTTCTGCTTGAAATGTGAAGAAGAGTCCACTTCTTGGCGTTTTTTCTGATGATCAAAATTTCGAATACAAACTCAGTAAAGCAATCCATCTACAGTTGTTAAAGACAGTGGCGAATCCAGGGGGGTGGCTATCGGGCTGCAGCCCCCCCCAGAGCTAGACCAGAATTCTTTATTTCATTTAAAATCACTAAAGCTGTTTTTCTTAATCTCCCTTTAAAAAAAGGGAAAACATTTCTTCCTGGTTTTTGACAGGCTCGAAAGTTTTCCCACTTTTGTAGTCAATCCACTCGTATTTGCAGCGTTGGCACGGTCAAAAACATGTTTTCGCTAGTTATTTCATTGTTTTTCTTGTTAAATTATCGAAAATATTGTAGTGTTCTTTATGATTCTTATTGTCAGGTGAGTAAAGTCTGTAAAGTTAAAGTGTTTTGGTTTACATAAGCCATAAGATTTGGCATTCGTCACGACGATACAAAACTTTTTATACTACCTCAGACCCAAATCCTGGATTCGCCACTGGTTAAAGATGCAAATTTATTTTCATTAAGACGACTGCTTCCAACAGAATAGCACACCAATGTAAGTAGCTTGTATTACCCTAGAATGATTTGAATAAAAATAGCTTTCGAAATACACTTTTATTAGTGTACTAAAAAGCGGATTTTTTTATTTGAACTATTTTCTACTTTATAGTATTTAATTATAATTATTAATATTTATTAATCATTATTATAAATATTTTGAAATAATTTTCTTCTCAAATTCACTGCCAGGTGACACCACTGGTATGGAATCAAACTTTATTTAAATTAATCCATTAATTGATAAGTTCTGAAAATATTAAAATAGTGTATTGCCATTGAGAAGGTACAAACTGTACAGAGATTAGACACTCTAGCACGTCAGGAAAAGATGAAAAGTCGATCACAAAATTATATCTTTGCTAACATGCAAGATATAATTTTAAGTATATCAAGGAAGTCAAATAAAATAAAATTTGTGAAAATTGGAGTCCATTAAACATGAGAAAAACAGACCACTTTCTAGATCACAACCAGTGGTGTAGTCGCAAAATAAGCAGTGCTGGAACGCTCTAACCTAGGCGCCAAAAATAACGTTGTTTTAAGGACATTTTCACAATTTGTTCTTATTTATTTCTCGTGAAAAAAAAAGCAGTTCCGGAACGGCGTTCGGCTCCACTACACCCCTGATCACAACCTAACTAATAATTCGTCTTTCTAGCTCTTTAGTGTGAGCTTGAAACAGCTTTAACAGCAAACACAAGGTTCGTCAAATCTTTAAAATTTCTGTACAGAACTACATATTTTTATGAGAAAATTACATAAATAATATAGCTACGATTTTGTTGAATCCGGAATAAGAAGATTCAAACTATTTTCAGTACATAATGCGTTATCTACATAAAATACCTATAAAAAAGCTCCATTGTGCTTTTCGTGTATAGTAACGTATAGCTCAAGTGATATAGTCTCAAAAAGTTTAAGTGCAGTCTAAAAATATTTCGAAACATTTATATATTTGAGAGCCTCTATTTATTGTATATTGCGTCATTTAAGCTTAATGAATAATTTACAAATTAACCCTCTGAGGACGACCGCAAGGAAAACGTACGGTTCAGTCTCGCCGACGTTTCCCAACGCGCGTGGCTGCTCAGGGCCGGTGCACTTTTTCTAGTTAAGTCTAATTGCACAAAAACTGGTGTCACGAAAACGTGACAGTCAGTAGCTAAAAGCCACAAGAGCTGGCACTTATTTGTAACAATCGGGAGAGAATGTGCCAAGCAGTCGTCCTCAAAGGGTTAAATATCACAATGTTAAAAACGAATTTAAAATTTTGACCCTTTACATTGTAAAAATAATAATCTTTAGTTCCGTAATAATTTTTAATCTAACTTTTAGTACGGGGCATATCGTCCCCCAGCAGTAATGTATGACTGAAAAGCTATATTAGAAATCAAATTTAAGAGCACCTGAATAGGCATGAAAACCCATGTGTGAAGTTACCCTTCATGCAACTCATTAAAGACCTCGGAGGATTTAAAGCTGTAATCTTTATCTAAATGCAAAGGTGCTCTATAATTTTCAGCTCAGCTGAAAGGACCATTGTAGCAGTTTCTTGATCAAGAATGTATTAACGGGCATGTCCAGACGCAGTGGTGAATCCAGGGGATGCTATGGGACTGTAGCCCCCTCCAGAGCTAAACCAGAATTCTTGATTTCATTTAAAATCACTACAACTGTTTGTTCTTTATCTCCCTTTATATATATATAACACGTGGCAACATTTCTTCCTGGCTCGACAGGCTCAAAAATTGTCCCACTTTTGTAGTTATTCCACTCGTACTTGTACGTCGAAAATATTTTTGGGCTAGGCATTTCATTGTGTTTTTTATTAAATTATCGAAAGTATTGTAGTGTTTTCTATGATTTTTATTGTCAGGTGAGTAAAGTCTGTAAAGTTAAAGTGTTTTGGTTTACATAAGCCATGAGGCTTCACATTCGTCACGACGATACAAAATTTTTATGACCTCAGCCTCCCCCAGATTCAAATCCTGGATTCTCCACTGGTCAGACGTTATAACCCCTTTAGAAAAATCCATTGCCGATAGCACATGCAAAGAGTCTGAAATATTGAACAAGAATTTTGATATCGATAACTTTGACTGTGTGTTCGGAGTCTCTCCGCTGAGAACATGCAACTCAAAGTGGTCTCCCATGGATATTCAAACTCATACTGTCATATCCATTGCGACGGTGTATTTCAACCATATTGTGTTGATGGTAACTGTTGCCTTGTTTCCTCCAAATCAAAACACGACGATAATTACTTCCTAATTTTTTTTAGAATGAATCCGAACAATAGCGCCTCTAAGTTAGATTTACCGGGCATATGCCAGGGCCCCACACCGAGTTACCTTATGCGCAGATCAGACACTGTTTTAAGAAAAAGAAAACCGGCCAAATTTATTTCCTGTATTCCCAAGCCCACAAACACAAAAAAAACTTTCTTTCAAAAAACTATAATTTTCAAAAAGAAAATCATGCTCTTCCTATGAAGAAAATTTTTCAATAAATTCTAGCTGAAGATACAAAATTTCTATCTATTATTATGGCATATTATCATTCTTAAAATCCCATCTTACTAATTTTATCGACGATTTTATAAATAACAGGATTTGAAAAACATATTGTGTCTTAACTTTTTGATGCCTGTGTAGTAGAATGAACCGAAAAAATGTTGTTTCGAAATTCTATTCGATTTACTGCAGGAAAGTTGTCATTTGGTATAAATAGTTCACTGAATTTTTTTATGTTTTTTGGTCAAAGCTTAGAGGTGCCACAAGCGGCTCGAATGTTTTACTTTGAGAGGGTCGACAACAAAAGATACACGGAATCAAAAAAACCTTTAATAAACGAATCTAATAGACAAAAATTCGTCAAATATACGGTGCATTGAGTGGGGATTAAAGAGAAGCTTTTCAAGTCTGTTTTGTTGTCAAGTAGAGATTTATGCCCTATTGACAATAATGGTCGGTCGCAGCCGTAAGACAATGCCTATCCTCTTGGGAAGCTTTTCGAAATCTCTACTCTCGAACCAAAATCTCTTTTAAAAGCAGGGCCGTCTTATTCAATGGGCTAACTGTGCTATAGCCCAGCAGCGCCATCGTTCTAGAGGTGTCTGTCTACAAATGTATTAAACTGATTTTATTTTAATTTTGAACCAAAAATTAAATTATTAGCAATTATAAAAATGAAAAGGCTCCGATTTGCCAAAAGGTAATTTGCTAATCAGAGAACAGGAGCCATTTTGTTTGTTGTTTTTGCTCCTCAATTATTTTATTAGGTAGGAATTTTCTTCGGGAGACAGACTAGTTATGATTCTGATGGGGCGCCCAGATATCTCTAGCCCAGGGCGCTCAAATTTATTAAGACGGCCCTGAATGTAACATAATTTGACTCAATTTTAATCAAGCGAGGCAGTACACGAATTCGAAGAAGCTAAGATTGAAAAAGGATGATCCGGAGAAGGCAAAGTTGTTCAGAACTTGGACAGCAATCGCAAAAATTCCGCCGACCGCTCTCTGCAGACTTTCTGCGCAAAATTTTCCTCACGAACAAGTTTAAAACTTGAAGCATCGTCTTACAACGGAGATTCTGACAAAGAAATGGGAAAGTGCTTTCAGTAACTGGAAGATCAGATCTATTCTTCAGTCGACCGCCAGTGGAGTTACTATTCTGCAATGATGGGGCGAGTAAATAGAGCAGTAGCAATACGATTGCTCGGCAGATTAGTGCAGAGACAGATAAGTTCAGGGGGAAGAGTGAAATCCTTATCGTTTTCTGGTTCAGCATTTGAACAAAATTCTGTTATAAAAAGAATGCAAAAATTCTGCTGTTGCACTAACAAGCCCGCCGAGAGGTTCTTCAGAAGTGAAAAGAAGCGGGGTGAGGGTGTTTTATGTTGGCGAATATGCAGATCTTGACAGATTCAGAGGTTTCTTGGGTAGCGGAGAAATTCTGGCTCGTTTATGGGTGTGTAACTGGTGAATACGTGAGGCATTATTGACCGACAGGAGAATGAGATATGTTGGCAATACTTAGGAGAAAGTTGAAGAAAGAATATAAGGGAGTATTTTAAATTCTATTTGGTCTTTTAACCACACATATATGAAAGTATCTGCAGTTAAAGGAAAATTTATTAGAATATTTGAAGGGCAGTTCACAAGAAGCCCCAATGTTTATTTCGTTATCCCAACGGACATGTATTTTGAAATAAGATAATCGAAAAAATGGAATTATATACACATTTTCTTTATATTATATATCTATACATCAGGGGTTAACTATCGTAACAATTTTATCATTACAGAAGAACCAAAAGAAGTTCCAAAACATTTGTATCACTCATAGTATTTTATTTTTCCGAGAGCGATTATTTTGTCTTTCAACCTACAGCTACATTTTATCCATTCGAAAATGCGGTCGGAATAAAGCAAATATGATAAAAACATCAAAATGAGCAAAACTGGATTTATGACTGTTTACCTCCGAGGGTGTAAATAATGACTAGGTTCCAACCTCGCTCTGTTGATAAGTCTGAGCACAATCTACTTCGAAATAGGTTCCTTCCTAGGAAATAAACAGCTCTCTGCCGGAATGTAGCCTCAAAATTATTTTGTGTTACAGTCCTGCGCTCTGTTCTCTCTCTCCGAGATTCGCTCTGCATCCAGGCAACAGTGTCGAAATTTTTCAGCTGCAACTTCGGTTTGGTTTTAGTTAGATCAATGTCCATTTTGAAGCTAAAATGAAGGTTATTGTCAGATGGAACTCATTATTTTGAACCACGGTCAGATGATCAAGACACTAACACCGTGTATACGAAGACCTTTGATGGAATCAGGCTCTGAAGCCGATATTCGAGGTCCCTTTGACTTCAGGAAAAGGAAGTTCATTACACATCACTCAAGCTAAACGTCAAATAAGGTGGCTACGAGTGTGGGAGTATGTTACGATTGCCGACAAACAACGAATGTTCAGCGACAGAGTTAGTGTCTTCATTGGTGTCAGATCTGATCGCTTTTGTTTCATGTTCATCAAAAGTCAAAGTAAAACTGATGACGGTCTGACCTTTGGGTATGAATTCAGGAACAATGTTGCAGTAGACCTCTTGCGATTGTGTTGCTAGAAACACTATGTATGACTTACTGCCTCTTGTTGAGTATCTCTGCGGCAGATTAGTCTAGTTAAACACAAAATTTCATAATCACTTGGCGTTCCATTTTCACAACCATGTGATTGCAGACAACCATACAAAAACAGTCTCGATTACAAAAAACCCACTAAAACTTCTGATGTTAACACGGGTATATTATTCCATGTATCGTCCGATTAAGATTTCAAACCACTATCATAAATAACAGGAGTGGCTGAGCTAGTCCTGGAACTTGGTTGCATCCTCATATCTTAATAACAAAACTTCACTACTAGCATATTTTTTTAAACCCTTTAAAGGGTGTTTTCTACTCCTGTAACCAAGTTACTTTCTAAAGCTGCTTGAAATTATTATAGACAGGTTATTATAATTATTAGTGAAGGTCTCTGTTTCATGACATTTTTAATCATTAGGGGACAAGGAAGTAATGTCCTTTAATCAAATTAAAACAAATAATTTTATTTTGAGTCAATGATGTAACCCCCACCCTGATTATCGATGACCTTTTCCAATCTTGTGGGCAAATTTTCAATTCTGGATCTGCAGAACAAAGACAGATTTTAATAGAAAATTGGAAATTCTAGTCTCGACATCTTTCCCACTTCCAAATTTTTTTCACTCCAGAAATATTGCTATTTCAATTAATAATAATCAAAAAGTGTGATGACATGTGAATAGGATGAGTGAGGTAACACCTCCTATTCTGTCTTTGATTTTACAGTCTTTTCTTGGGGCATGTCATCCTGCAACAGAATGATTCCTTTTCTGTTAACAATGAGTGGATACTAGCTTGGTTTATTCAATCTAATTATTGACAGTAAAGTCCTGCAGTTATGGTTTGACTTAGTTCTAGCAACTCAAAATGGTTATACCCGATTCCTCCAATCGCGCAATACTACATTTCTAGGGTGTAGGCCCGATTTTGGGTATGCTATGGTCAGGGACGTGGCGAGGTGGGGGGTGAAGGGGGTGTGACCCCCCCCCCCCCCCCAGATTTTTCCGAAGTCGGCATTTTGATAAGATCTGTCGGCAAATTTTGAAAAAATAATCGAACGAAATATTACATTACGATAATTGGAGATACATGATTGCAATGGTATAAAAACAACATGCTTTTTTTCCCCCCAAGTCGGTATTTTTGAGGAATATTTTAATAATATTTAAATGGAAACATTTTATTTTTCGGAATGAAAATCTTGCTGCTTGCGAAATCGGCAAAACTATGTTTGCCACTCGGAGAAAATGTCGATTTTTGCTTCTGTGAATGCTTCGTCAGAATTGACTTTTTGTCATAGATACAATAATAGTATTTTCTTGTATCGATGAGGAATCAGTTCATACAGCTATTTTCAATATCCGACGATTTTCCTGAGTCGGCATGATATATCAGATTTCGTAATAAATACGATTAGTCGGCTAACGATCATGATGCCAAAAAAAAAAATAAGTCCAGAATTTTTTAAATATGTTCTTCGTCATTTTCAATAAAAAAAATGCTGTTTTAGTTTCTTATAGACCACAACAGTTTTTGGAATTGTGTATGTTAGGCTTGTTGCATCAAAATAAGAAAATCGGGAGAAAATTTCGGTTAATAAATTTAGTGTTCATTTATAACAAAACAAACCAGACTTCACAAATTCAACACGAGTTGCAAATGTAATGAAAATGTTCTTCCTGGAAATAAGAGAAGAAGGTTACACAGCCAGTACTGATGCCCAGGTGTCAGTCTTAAGTTGAGGCGCCGTGATGGAAAATAATTTATTTTATGTTTCTAAATCCAGCAAAGAAGAATTTCAATGTTACTATGCTTTTCGGATTCTTAAAAACTACCTTGGCATTTTTTAATTCTTGCTTATATTTTTGCAAGCAGAATTAAAAAGGCCAAGACGTAAAGGATTTAGTCTTTTTTACTGTCCTACCAGCCCATTTAAGCAATTTTTCTGACGCTTTTCTAAATAAATAAATAATAAAATCTGAAACTCCTTCATACGTATCCTCATATTTATGAGTTTTGGGGGAGGAGTATTTTATCATGGTTACATCGTTGTAGAAAGAGCAAAGCAATGACTTTACTCAACTGTTCTGCTTTTGAGAATATACTGACGTATTGAAATTGAGTTTCAACTTCGCAAATAACATTAAAATATAAATTATGGGATTTAAAATATTAACGAAATTAACTCTCAGGTCAGTGCCGTAGCTAAAGTAAGGCAGGCAGGGCACTTGCCCTAGGTGCCATTACCAGGCGGTGTAAAATGGAGATTATTTAACACATCTGCGTTTTTTTTTTATCACCCTCTCATTATTTACGAAAGATACAAAGAAAAATATTGTATTCGTCAAAAAATTCGATAACGATATTCTGATTAATTTTCAAGTGTGAAACTTCCCTGAGCCGGAAAAATATTATTGGAATATAAAAATATTTTTGGAATTATGCATATATGTCTCTAAATGTCATAACCCATAAGCGCAACGAACTAGACGGATGAAATTTAGTATATAGTCATAACACTAAAATTTTAGATTTCAAACAAATTTTGGATGAAATTCGTCTACCCTATCTATCTGTCCGTCCGTGTGTATGCGGACACGACGAATCAGCACCGCAACCAGCTAGATAGATAAAAATTAGCTTCGTTTTATCATTAGAATCGTTGGAATTTTGAAACAAATCCTTCAAAAGTTAGCGGCCCGTCTCCCTATCTACTTGTATGTGAAAATTTAACACAAAAGTGCAGAAAACTAGATAAATGAAATTTGTTACGTGTACCAAAATTGAATCTCTTTATGAAATTTTGGTACCAGTTGGAAGAAAGGGATGCGTCCAAAATATATTTTCGGTTCTCCTCGCTATACTACGAAGCCCCAAATGGATTATATTGTCCAATTGGACCGAACACTTTCTTTACTATTAATTTTTCAGGAGACAGAGTGTGCACAGTTTATCATTTGTCTCATTACTTTCTAAACTTTTTGATCGCATATGGTACCGCAAAAAATTTACACGTAATTTAATTTTCCAATTTTCAACGAATTTTTTTTAAAAATCGAAATTGACTAATGGAGGAAGCTATTAGATTCTGTGGTCTTTTATCTTCCAATTCTGTAAATAAAAGTTTAGTGACATGTTAATCGCCTAGTAATGATTATTATATTTATTATTTACACAGGGAGGTTAAAAAACGTGACCAAATTTGATATAGCATATGATAAGCATCCAAAATCACATAGGGAACATGGGTGCGCAAATGCCATCTGGAGGTAGCAGATGGCATATAACATAAAACAGTGCTGGCCAAAATCCCGATATCTTTCTGAATATTCGCAGTATTGAATTGGACATTTTATATAAGTTGCCCTATATATCTGGCTTTGAAGTTCTGAAAGAAAAATTGCGCTACCTTGCGCGCATGCGCAGAAAAATTATTTACTACAAATGCTGATATCTTCTTTAATTATCAATGTATTTACTTCAAATATTAATACAGTACTTTTCTACCATATTGAGAAGTATTCTGTAAATTTCGTGAAAAACTCTGCAAGTTATAAGCAAAAAACACGAGGAAAAATTTAGGATTTTTAAATGAAACCTTTATATCTTCCCAAATATTCGTGTTATTTTTACGAAAATGCTCACATTACAAAAAAGAATTGATGAAAATTACAAAACATTATCAGCTTTCAGTAAAGCGGGGTGAGCTCAAATCCCTTTCCACTTCATCAATTTCTGGTCCCCTAAATCCCTTCGTGACCGAATCTTCAATGTAAATTGCGAATTAAAGCCTATTCTTTATATGGTAGAAGTTCGAGGAAAATTCATACAGCATTTCGGGAGAAATGTGCATTATCAGCTTTCTGTGAAGCAGCTGAATGCACTCGCTTGTGCCTGAACAAACTTTCAGGTTAAGTGAGATATACATAATCAAATTTCTAGTTTTTTCGAATACATCCCGGAAGGCTGTATGAATTTTCTTCAAACGTCGACCATATAAATAATGGGTTTTAACTCACAATTTACATTGAAGATTCGGTCACGAGGGCATTTAGGAGACCGACCACAAAATTGATGAAGTGGAAAATGGATTTGGGCTCATCCCGCTTCACAGAAAACTGATAATGTTTTGCAACTTTCATCAATTCTTTTGAGTGATGTGCGCAATATTTACAAGCATTTTCGTATAAATAAAACGAATATTCGGGAAGATATAGAAGTTTCTCTAAGAAATCCCAAATTTTTCGGAATGTTGTTTTGCTTAAAACATGAAGAGTTTTTCACGAAATAATACGAAATTTACAGAATACTTCACAATATGCTAGAAAAGTACTGTATTAATATTTGAAGTAAATACATTGATAATTAAAGAAGATATCGGCATTTGAAGTAAATAATTTTTTACTGTACGAAACTTGCATAAGACGTGACAGTATGTCATCGAAGCATTATATAAAAATTCAAAGTAAATACTTTGAATATTCAAGGAAATACGAGTATCTGTATAAAATAATTTTTTTTCATAATTTCAAAACAAGGTATATTAGGCAATTTATATTAAAATTCCAGTTTAATATCTTTAGAAGTCAGAAAAATATCGGCATTGCAGCGAGTGGAATTAAAGCTGTTCTCCAAGAGAAGCAAAATAATGAGGGATATTTCACAAATGATATTATTTAAACTTCGAATAGTAATAGTCGAAATGCAATTTAAACTGTGAGCTTAACTTATAAGTATGCATGTGTATTCAACATTTAGAAAATTCAGATTCGGTGTATTGGTTGTTTTGTGTTTCTTGGCGCAAGAGCCAGTTTTGGCCATACTGCGCCAATTCGGTGTATCGGAGATTTAAGTTTAAGAAGTATAAGTTTGTGAAAACCCCTCATCGTTAGTTTCTCTTAGAGTGAAACTGAAATTCCTCTCGCTACAACGCCGATAACTTTCTGCATTTTGACGGTATTCAGTTGGAATTATCTAAGCTGCCCTATATATATGGCTTCAAAATTATGAAAGAAGATGTATACTATGTTTCGCACACGCGCAGTTAAAAATTTACTACTAATATTCATATTTTCTCGAATATACAAAGTATTTCCTTTTAAGGAATCTATTTGTCGATTCTTCTCATTTGAAAGCTACTTTTCCCCCTTCATATTTTCATTGTGATATCTGTAGGTAAATCTTTTGTCCTTGGTGATTCCTAGATATTTAATCTCCTCATAATCTAAAATGATCTTATACATCACAGTACGAACTATGTATATTGGACAGTATAAAAAAATAGTCGTTTTTTAAAGTCGGCAAAGTTCATCATTCGAGTCGGCATTTTTTGTATGTCACACACCCCTAGATGTGAGACGCTCGCCACGTCCCTGGCTATGGTGTTTAAATGGGAGAAAGCCATTGTATTTTGTGTTTGCGATTATGATTAAGTACCCATGTCTCATCTCCAGGAATCGCACAATAAAGTATGTTGTTGAAATAATAAATACCAATGTGTGTTCAAATGTTTAACTAAGGTAGGATATTTTGACACAGATTTTCCACTTCTATTCATAAAACATCACTATTTCAGGGATCAAAACTACCCAACCTTAACCTAGAAACCACCTCTAGCACTTACGAGCATCTAATGCAGCTGGATTGAAGGTCAAATATATTTTTGCAGCTTTTGTTGTATCACTACCTTTCTGAAACTTGAACAGCATACAATTATGAATAAGCAGTTCTTTTAGTATTAGTCCGGCCTTAAGGGTACACAATCAAATGATTAGTATCAAACAAATTTTGATATGCTTAAAAACATTACTTTCTTCCCCCCCCCCCCCAATAAAACCAACTCAATTCTCAAAGTTATTAAATGGATTAATTGAAATTATAGTTCCGATATATAAAATATTTTTTTACTATTCATTTCATAAATACTTAACTCCAAAAAATAACAATTTCAAATATAAAATTTGTATTATTGGTCATAATTTATATAATACGATTTTAGAAAATTATATTTCCCACATAGTACATTCCTGTATATGTTAAATGGTGAAAGCGGAGACCTGCAATTTCCTTTCTAAGAAATGATTGCCTTTACAAAAGTTGAAAGGGAGAGAGACAAGAGCACATGGAGAACTCAGTACTTCATTTGTATATACTTTCCAGTCTAAAGCAAAATTTGCTAGTTATGAAATGCTACTGCCTTTAATTTAAGAACATGATTAGTCAGGCTTTCAGACATCTCAAACTTTTAATACAAAACCAGTATCTCCAAACAGATGAATATTTTTTTCATTTGTGTTCACATATAGACTGTGGAAATCATTAACTAATTTACCAATTACAGACTTTACCGTAAAAAGGACAGAACATCAACATTATAAAGAATGCAACATTAATATACATGTTTCTTCTATTTTAGAATATCAAATACTGAGTTACGATGTGTTATTATTCACTATCAATTTCAAATAAAACATAATCGTAATATCAGCTAAAAACACACAAATTACATTATTAATGCCCAAGTTTTACCACCACAAAACTTAAATGAAAAAACGATCAATGGAGGAACCAATTTTTTTTTTAATGTCACTTATTCTTTCAAAATTTTCTCAAGGTAGCGTTATACAAGGACAAGGTGCAAACATGTGTGCCAAAAGATGGTCCACAGGCAACGCCTACACTTATTGCATCAGACCTGATTAACCCGTATTTTACCATCGTCCTATATATAGGACAGCTCAGATTTGTCGAATTTTCACAGCCAATATCGCATTTTTAATTTATTTTCCGCTTCTAAAGTATATTTTAAGTTTGATAAGTGCTATTTATTATCTTTTTAAGTTCAATTTTGATCATTTTTAATTTTTTTAAGAATTTTGAATTTGGCTAATTTTTGCTACTTTATTTGACAAGAATTATATTTTTCTTTTAAATAATTATGAGAAAAAAATAAAATTTCTTTTTTCAGATTTATTCATGGCATGTCTTATATGTTACTTCCGAGTGAAATTTGCAAACAAAAAGCTATGTTCAAACTGGTTTTACAAAGGTTTTAGGTGCCGTCCTATATATAGGACGATAGTAAAATCCCCTACTATGCACACCCATACAAAGGCGTTTGAAATTTCGGGAAAAAGGATTAGAATATCTGTTTTACTTAATACAAAACTCAATAGCATCTAGTTTGCTTGGAACATGAAATTGTAGGTGTGTCTTGAGTAATATATTTGTTCTGTTTCTTTGGTCGAGAGTTTTGGTCACATGCTAACACTATCTTTTGTAGGGAAAAGAATACTACTGTTCGAGGTGTGATCTGATTTCACATCCGCTCCTTCCAGAACAGTATTGGAAATGAGTCGGAGATTTTTAACTGAAGAAGCTTTTGAGTATTTAATGCCATTGGGCGATGAATATGATGATAGTGATTTTTAAATTATAATATCACCACATGTTCCAGAAATTGTCACCGATGATTAAAAAGTTGAAGATGCCTGCAGCGGCATTGAACATGGTCATGTTGCTCTTGACGAAAAGATTCAAGAAGAAGCAGATGGAACGATTGAAATTCTAAAGGAAAAAAGATACTGCTGCATATGTTTCAACACCTACATGGACTAATTGTGCACCAAAATTTTCATCAGCTCCTAATTATTTTACGGACATGATTTCTGGAAAATCACCTTGAAACTTCTCGAGATGATGGCTGAAAATGTGATTGTCCAGCTATGGTAGAAGGTAACAAGCATGCTTGACAGAAAAATATTCACGATTTTTGTCTAAAATTCGATGAACTTTAACAAGTTTTGGGAATTATTTTTTATAGCGGATGCTACATTTTACCCAGAGAAAAAATGTACTGGGGAAATGCTTCTGACACTGGAACAACTCTTGTTAATCAAACAATGTCAAGAAAGCGATACTTAGATATCAAGAGTGATTTATACTTCAATGACAATACTGCTATTGATTCAGATTGCTATTAGAAAGTACGTCCAAATTAGAAATTGTTGAATAAACCTTTTTAACAGTTTGGTATGTTTCCTGAACATTTAAGTAATGATAAAAGAATAGTCCACTATTTTGGAGGACATGGATGCAAACTGTACATGAAAGGAAAACCACAGTAAAATTTGGCCACAATCTAAGGATACTCTCAACTTTCGATGTATATCCATCTCGTATTATACCATATCAGGCAGTAAAGCAATTATGAAAACAAATGTGGCATGACTATGAAAAGAAAGAAAAGAAATCATTAGCCCAACCAGTCGTTGAAAATTGGCTGTCTTTTGTTGAAACTCCTGGAAACCACAAAATTTATAAGGATAAAATTTTTACGTCGTGTGATCTTTTTGGTCTCTCAGAAGCAAGCGTTTCTTTGCTACGGGAATAGTTAAGGAAAATAGAATGGCAAAATGCCCTTTATTAAATTGCAGCTGTTCGATGGATTGACAATAGAGTTGTCTCACTGATCACCAATTTTGACGTCAGAAGAGGCTTTAAAAAAGTAGAAATAAGAATGAAGGGTGGAAAGCAGAAAGTAGGCATACCATTGTGTGTTGTTTCGTATAATTTGTACAAAAATGGTGTAGATTTGTTGGACAATCTCATGAAAATATATTTTTCATCCATGCAAAAAAGTGGTATTGACCATTATTAAAAAATGCATTTGACACATCACTGGTTTAGAAACATTAAAAATGTTTCCTCCAGAACAAGTTGTAGAACTCCTTGAATTTCTTCGACATTTTACAATAGCTTACCTGGGATTGTGTGTACCTCGCAATGTTGCAAGAATGAGTTTGGGCATTCGAAAAAAAAAATCCAGTTTACTTCAAATTCCAAAGTGAACCCTTTCTAGTTAATGAAAAACAACGCCAATGACAGCTTAAAAACTGTACAAGAAAACCCTTAACTATTTGTCAAAAATATAATTTAGGACTTTGCTTTGAATGTTTACTACCATTTCATGTAACCAAGATGCTTGACTGCAAAGCATGTAGTAGTGGATTGTACCATCGTCCTATATATAGGACAGCTTGCAAAAAGACAACCGATAAAGTTTTCTTAAGTTTTTTAACTCTATACTTTTGCTTGATGTCTCATTAGTCTGTGATAGAATGTTTTTGGAAAAATATTAATTTTTTCTTAATGTGGTAAAATATGGGTTAATGGCTACTCATTGGCAGTGGAACAAGGTAGCAAAAACAGTCAAATATGTAAAAAAAAAAGTTTTAAAATTGAGCTTATTATTGATATTCATCTTCTCTAGAAAGTGAATTAGTAAATATTCCCCAGCATAAAGAAAAGAAAAAACAGCAATGTTCTCCCCAAACAAATTTCATCAATCAGATACCATCTGGAAAGCTGCAGGATTAGGATGTTTCACAAGAATTTCTGTTCAATTTTTGGATTTATATACAGATCAGATTTATGCAAAAAAGAACCACACAAGAACAGATTCTTTTAAATCATTAGTATATAAAATAAAGTTCGGCAAACATCATGGAAATGCTACTAACCACATACTATTAACTTCATAATAAAGTAATATGAATAAATGAAATTTTAGATATGCATAATTTTTTTTAATATAAAATAACTTGCAGTTAACTTTAAAATATCCATTTATCAATAATTGTCCCATAGATTTACAAATATAATTTAACACCAATAAATAAAGTCCACACCTGTAAATAGATCTATACTCTCTCATTGCTGTAAACTATACTATGTACCACAAGAAGAGAATCACTGTTTTAAGGGTCATATGAAAACCTTTTAAAAAATAGTTTGACATAACTCTAAATGCTCAGAAGGGCAGAACATTGTGATAAGAAAAATGGTTCTACAGGGAATAAAGACGTGTCAGTGTTTTATAAATGTTTATTTTACTTCCTGATAAAGCAGATAACAAAAAAAAAAGTTTAAAGTTCCAAAATTTATTTTAAGAATGAGCCATATCGCCCATCAAGTTTACAGGGAAAAACTGAATCTGTGAATTTAAAGTCTGAAACTTGTACAAACAAAGCTTTGCTCACAGTTTTTAAAGACTCTGAAAATTTTCACACATATAGATTAAGAAACCTTTATTTCTAACTTACATAAGTAGATAAAGGAAGAAGCTCAGCCTTTACGTAAATTACTTGTAACATACAGTTTTCATAGAAATTAAATATCAACATGTATAAACACAAGAAAACCAAGTAAGGAAACTAAATGAAAGACATATACATTCATAAACTAAATGCAACAAATTCTTCAGTAAATGAAAATGCATAAAAGTATCAAATGGCACAGATAATGAATGATATGCAAAAGAATAATAATCTGCCATTTTTATTATCTCAAAATGCAAAATTGGCAGATGTAATTAAATCCCCCAAAGGAAATAGTCCTATACATTTCTAATGTTTAAGTAAATTTTACTTCACAGACTCTGACTTGCAGTTTATTTACAGATAAAGATTAAGTAATATTCATTTTCAGCAAACACGTCTACATATAACAAGTAGATTTATTCAAAATTTTTACTAGTCAATGAATGACATGCATTTTTGGGGATATTTGCCAGTTTTTGTTTACACTAGATGAATATTGCACTATAATAGAGTTTTACATCAAAGAAAAACATTAAGCATGATTTGATATGAATAGGAAGGTAGTCTTTGGTATCAGAATATGCTGATTATTTTAAATAGCAACAATGAAATTATTTTCTGATCTAACATTAAAAAAATTTTACCACATATGTAATTACTTTTAACTGATATAAGATCTATAAATAAAACACAGGATGGACATACAAAACATCACAAATTTAAAGATACTGCTTTTTAGAAATAAGATACTGATTGGCCCCATTTAGCTTTAAATTAAGCTATTATCTTTTACTTGGAACACATTCCTCACATTCAAGGTTATGGCCAACAAAAATCATATCTATTTGATCAATCTGCATCTGAATTTATAAATCTTGTACTCAATAAACATGCAGAAAAATAAAATGCATGACCAGAAGATGAGTTTACATATAATACTTAATACTAAACAGCACAAAATAAAAATAAAAAGACTTACTACAACTAGTCATATATAATAAAGAACAGTTTTACAACATGTTTTGTTAAACAAGATACATCACTAGAATTTTTTTTACACTGTCACAGAATTTTAAACAAAAGCATTACTATTACAAATAACATGGTGCTTAATATGTTGTGGTCTGCATATTTATAATTGCAATAAAATAGATGATGCAGAAATCCAGAAGAAGAAAATTAGGAGCTTTCAGCTGAGGTACCACCTGGAGTTGCTTCATCTATGTTAACAATGTTGAACTCATTCACTTTGTTTCCAGCAAATTCAACAAACATTTTCTTGCTGTCAATATCTAAACTTCTTTTGTAAACTATTGAAAAAAAAATGAGTATTAGAAATACTAAAAAGATGTTGTGGTCCAAGATCCTGATTCTTTAAAAGCTAAGAAATATTTAGATGGATGATTTCTGAAAATTTGCGTTATATATTCATACATATATAAAAATACCCAAACTGAAAGATTTCACACGAAGTAGTAACATCAGTTGAATTACAGGTGAAATATTTAAAACCTATATTGACTCAGGGTGGCCATCATTTTTGCTGTTTGAGATTCCCCGACTTTTCCAGGTTTTATAGAAAATTTCCCTGTCTTTTTCGGAGGTAGCCCATCAACCATAGAAAAGAATCATCTGCACATTGGCCATACTAAGTATTCATTAGTTTGAATAAAAAAAGCAAAATGTTTGAAAAAAGAACATTTATTTAAAACTTTTAAACAATAAACCATAAAATAACTAATACATCTTTACAATGAACAGTTTTACTATACCGAATTTTCCAGGCGTTTCGGATTAAAAATATAAGCTCAATAAAAATATACATTGCAAAATAAAACAAAAAAAGACAAAATAGAGAAAAAAATGTAAGAAAACGATTTTTTACTGATGTTTTATAAATTAAAACACAGAAGCATAATCACACGAATCGAAATCAAGTCAAAAGAAGAAAAAAAAGCAACTTTTTATTCCAACCAACTTCCTTCAATACGGCTCAAAAAGAACAATGCATAGAGAAATAGAAATAAAATAAAACATCAAAGACAAACAAGAGAGAGAAATTGTAAGAATTTATAAATTATAACACCAGAAGTTAAGTGTATATGAAATAATGAAGAAAAAATAAAATTCGCGGAAATGGAAAAAAAAATTAAATTTGAATTTTTTAAAAAAATGCAGCATCAGCTCTCCTCTTCTGTTAATCCATCACTTTGCTAAATTTGGTCTCATAAGTCAAAGGTCTGGACATGTGTAAAGAACAAAAACGAACAATGCATACATAATACTAAAAAAAATTGTTCTTTTATATATATATAGGTAACGGCTGTCCCATACTTCGAGGATCCCATAATTTATCAAAATGAGCGGTATTCATGATATCTCCCAACACTCAGAGAAAAAAAAGCATACACAAAATAAACAAAAAAAAAAAAAAAAAATGCTGAAAGAAAATATCAGCACTAATTTTCCAATACTTCATAATTAAATGAAAAGATCTCCAGAAGTGGAAAAACAAACTAATTCTGGTATAACTCCTATTTGATATCAAATCGTCATAAAAGCAGGCAGTAGTGTGATTGCTAACTTGCAGACAGATAAAGAGAAATTTACGATCTCGTTAGCTATCTGAATCTCTTTGACATGTAGCCAAATCCCAGTTCTTCTTCCACATCCGAGTGTGATTATACTATAGATTTTCATCTCAAGAAGTATCATCTAATTTAACTACTAAAAGGAACGAGATACTGTTCATATAGTCAACGAAGGTCCAAAATGGGGGTGAAAAACATTAACTCATATAGATTTGAAAATTGGTACACATGTTCGTGAGGGGCTTATTATGAACATACTAAAAGTCCCCGGTCCTTGGGTGGTGAGTTCGCAGTGCCATCTTGGATTTCATCCCCTTTTTTAGTTTTTCCTCAATATCTTGGAAAAATATTCAGTTTTCAAATTACAATTGAATTAACAAATTTAAGAGCATAAAATTCCCTACAAATGCATACTTTTATTTTTCTTCCAGCTTTAAATAGTTTCTCAGATAATGGATCTCAAAGGTTGCCGCCATCTTTGATTTCATCCCCCTTATTTAGTTTCTCTTAAATATCTCAAAATCTATTCAATTTTCAAATTACATGTAATCGGCAAATTAAAGATCGTAAAATTCCCTACAAACACATGCTTTTATTTTTGTTTTAGCTTTAATAGTTTCCGAGAGATGACATCCAAGATGACAGCATATTTTGAAATCCCTATTTCAAAATATGCTGTCATCTTGGATTTTATCCCCCTTATTTTAGTTTTTTTTTAATATCTAGAAAACTACTTGATTTTCAAATTACATTAAATGCAACAAATTAATGATCGTAAAATTCCCAACCAATGCATGCTTTTATTTATTTTCTAGCTTTAATAGTTTCTGAGATATTTAAGAAAAACTAAGAAAGGGGGGATAAAATCCAAGATGGTTGCAAATTTTTAAATACATTATCTCAGAAACTACTAAAGCTAAAACAAAAATAAAAGCATGCGTTTATAGGTAATTTTACGCTCTTTAATTTGCTGATTACATGTTATTTGAAAAGATTTCGAGATATTCACAACGAACTAAAGGGGGGGGGGATGAAATCCAAGATGGTGACAAATTTTGAGACCCATTATCTGGGAAACTTTTAAAGCTTGAAGAAAGTATGTTCTTTTAGTATGTTTATCAGAAGCTCCTCACGAACATGTGTACCAATTTTCAAAACTATATGATTTAATTTTTTTTTCAAACCCTTTGTTGACTGGACTAATAGCCGAAATTTCGGTCCCTCGGAATTTTAACACCTCGCCCCCTGGTGAGTGTGCAGAAACGCGAATGGCATCCGTTTTTGACTGTCAGCAAATGACTGATTTTCATTGATTTCCAACGGCATTTCATTCTATTTATAAAAAAAGATCAGCGAATTTTCGCGTCCAATAAGAATTATCAAAATAAAAAATTTCCAGTTTTAGAATAAATTTCCCTGACTTTTCCCGGTATCACGAAATTCCCCGACTATTCCCATTTGTCCCGGTCGGGTGGCCACCCTGTGACTGTAGAGCTCAAATATCCAAGGGAAATAGTATGTTTGTTAAGAATTAACAACAAAGATTCGCTGCCTGTTGACAAGATAAATTGATGTGGATAAAATGGGTTTAATCTGGAGGAAAAGAAAAAGTCACAGTGAACATTTATTTCTAAAGATCAGAGATAAGTAACGGGATTTAAAGTTTCCAATCACAGACAGTAAAATAAAATAAACCATGTTACATCTCCTATATTTAAGACACAAAGATTTTTTTTTTTTTGGCTGTTTCATCATGGATATCAAAAAGCACTTAAAGGAAATAAAATTTTAAGGCTATATTAATGTGGAGGAGAACTAATACTTCATTTTGTCTCCTCCGATAAATTAGTTAATAGTTATACATCCCGAGGGCAACACAAAACAGGTGAAGCATCATTGAAGGACAATGAGGAACTTGCAAGTTTTTTGTTTATATTTTTATAATATAGAAAATGAAAAAACATGATGGATAGTATCTTTCTTTTTTACTTTTATAGCCCGAAAAGGTAAAATAAAACAATTTCAAGTGCGTACTATTTACTTCATCTCAAAAACGCAAATTTCCTACGCCGCCACTTGTGACGTCACAGTTCACCATGACGGTTTGTTCACTTTGATGGCGCCGTTAAAATAGCGAGAGGCATATGTTTCTTGATGATCTATAAAGGATTTTTATAAAACAGAATAAGATTTCGAAATGTTTTTTGTTTAGTATGTTTTCCTGAGTGTTTTGATATAGAATTTTTGTAAATAGCACCATTAGTTCATTTTTCATGGATCACTTTGTCTTCAGCAATCGGTTTGTTTACATTCGTCAGCTGGCATTTCGTCAGATTGAATACGTCTGGCATTTCGTTAATTTTAACTGTATTCAATTAATTCCACCTGCATACGATGTTGCTCATGTGTTTAATTAGTGGGAGAGTGGTTTTTCCCATCCGAATATCATTTTTCATTTATTTTGTGACTTTCCAAAATATGATGCAATCGGCTATAACCCTTTGGTCAATAGCTTTTTTCGAGTGCGGAAAGTCTTCCTCCCAACTGTTTAAACATAATTATTATTCTCTGTCTCCTCCTGAGTGCTTCGACACATCATTTATGCAATTTGGACAATTAGTTCATTTTTTATGAATCATTTTCTGTTTTGGAAATCGTTTGTTTACGTTTAACATCCTTCACTTTGTCAGATTAAACACGTCTGGCATTTAGCTAATTTTAACTGTATCAGATTATTTTCACTTGTAAATGATGCTCCCAATGTATTTATTTAGTGGGAGAGTGGTTTTATCTGCCCAAATTAATTTCTGGCATTTTTAGCGCCTTTCCAAAAAATGATGCAATCGGCCTGTAACCCTTTCGTTACTAGCTTGCAGTAAATTTTTTGAATCTCTCCCATTTCTTGAATTAATTATATTTTTTAATGATTTTTGCAGCATACGTTGTCTTTGATGCCTGTTTATTTTGGGGGAGTGGTGTTGTCAGCCTAATTTGTATTTTTCTTGTACTTGGCTCCTACCCCTGCCCCCCTTTCTTCCGGTATCGTCTCGCGTCTCGCATTCCCTTAATTTTTTATATTTTTGGATTATTTTTACTGCAAACATTGTTTCTCTTGCCTATCTTTCCTGTGGGTGTGGTATTTCTGGGATATAGTTTATTTTTCGTATACCTGACTTACTACCTTACTTTACTTACTTCGTATACCCTTTTTTTTTCCGTTTCACATTAAGCTCTCGCATTTCCTTAATTTCTGATGTTTTTCGATTATTTCTTTTGCAAACATTGCTTCTTATGCTCTTCCTTCGTGTGTCATACTTGCAGAAATAATTTTTTGTTTTAATTCCTCGTATTTCCGCTCCCATAAAATCCGGGTTTCTTCCTAAAAACGAAAACATCGTCATGCTGTCAATTTTCGGCAAATTGTCCGACTGTCCTTTGGTAAATCCAGGTATTACAGACATTATTCATAAAAATGAATAAACATTTAGAAATAAATCAACAGTGAGAATGAGAGGATGAATTATTATAAAGATCGGAGTTGAAATAAATTTGGATGTCAATAGAATGCGAACGCCGCTAGACAAACGTAAACATTACAGCGTGGTGAACAATGACGTCAAACCAATCACGTAGCGTTTTGAGGTCACGTGCTTTTGCCGTACTTTTTGGTAATTTAAAACTTAAATTTTAATTAATTAAGTCCATTTTATGGGTTTTAATTATCGTTTTCAAACATTTTGACTATCAATCTGTTGATAAAACACAGAAATTAGCATTTTCCTCACAGGTGCAAGTTCCTCATTGCAGAAAACGCTGAGCCAAGTGCATTCCAGGATGCACTGGGGTCCTTACTTCTTCCTGCACAGTTGAGAGTACAAGACCTATTTTCACAACCTGGGAGCGAGTCCTTTGACGGGTGTGGCTATGTAACTTCAAAACCTTTTCTTAAGCCTAACGGCTCTTCACTTTCTTATACTAATATCTTCAGTCCTAATTTCTGTAAGCAATTGCTAACATTAAAGTAAGAAATGATTCCTTCTAAAACTCTTTTGTAAACTTTATATATTTCTCTTGTAAATATAATAAGTGTTTCAATAAATTAGTGTTTGTTTCAAATTAATCCTAGTCATTTAGTAAAAATACCCCTAGCATACAGTCGAGTCTCTAACCCCCTATTCTACATTAATAATTACTGAAGGCTTCCAGACGTCTAACATATGAAATGCCAAAATGTTACAATTATTCATGTAATTAAAACCATAAACTCATTCCATGTGAAAAATAAAAATTTTAAAGAAAACTGAGAGTAATCCAACTACAATTGCGAAATATAAATGAAAAGATTCAATTTTACATTTTGAGAATATTTTCAATTAGAAAATTATATCAAGGAATTTAAGTAGTCTACTTTGAGAGAAAGCTGAAAAATGTTTCATCTGAAGTAATTGATACAAAAAGCAGTTTCCTTTTAACATCATTATACAGAAAACATATTATGACAGTAGCTCAAAAATGCAATAGGAGGCAAGGACTGATAACATAAACAGTAATGCTTACAATTATTTGCCATTACAGGAGAAAATTTCATACAGAATTTCCCGTAATGTGTGTATATACAATGTGTAAGGACCCATGTTATATGAAAGCCTATTCTGATAATAATTTTCTTCCTGTTGATAACATATATTCCACAACCTGCTTTTCTGGCTAAACTAAAAGTCATGCATATGTTTTATTTCCTATGCCTTGTGATTTTAATTCAAAATATATCTAATTCAAGATATCCACAGGTTAATGTGATAAAAGAATAAACCTTTACAGCGAGTTTAACACATTCACTGCTACGGATGAGATAACTCGTCCAAGTTTGCTGTGCATTAGAATTTGACTTGTATTCTAGTTTAGATAAGTTGGACATGCTAATAGATGCCTGCAGAATATGTTGACTTTCCTTCTGTTTTGGTATATAAATTGTCTAGAGCAAGCTTACCAGTTGTCTTTGCTGGAGCTTGAATCTAATTTGTATGTTGCAGTGAATAAATTAAACAAAGCTCTGTACTAATAAAAGAGCTTACTAGAAATTAAACTAACAACCTTTAAGAACTTATATAGTATTACTGTAACTATAAGTAAAAAGAAATGCTTCTTAAATTCTTCTTTAATCCTTAACAAAAAAAAAAATCCTATGGGATCTGAAAAATTAATTATAAGCTAGTTGCTGCAAGGACTTTCCGATTTATTAACAGCAGTGCGTAACACTATTAAAAAAAATGACACAGTGTGTCTAAAATTACCAGTGTTGCATATTTTACAAATTAAATTTTATTGCCAAAATAGTTCTCAAATTCAATTTTGATTTCATCATGAATAAACCTATTCTCAGAATAAAATACTATAGAACAATTCTAATCTAGCTATTCTATCCCTGGAGAGTGGTAAAAAACTTTGTTCTCAAGTGAACTTAAGCTGTCAGCAACCTAATGCACAGTCAGTACCAAATCAATATAATCATTTTCCATGATTTTTTGCTATGAATATGTAATTTAAAAATTATATTTTGAATAAAAATTATCCATATACTTACTAGGAGAAGTAGCTTTCTCTAACATATAAATAGGGGTTTGGGCACAATCACGAGCAATGAATAAACCAACATTCTTGAGATCACTAATTGGAGGCGTTATCACTTGCATAGTATGTCTCACTGTTTGAGTATCAGCATCATAGTAACCAGCCTAAAAAATGGAATATATATATTTCTACAGACAAACAGCAGTGGTTAACAATAGCTTTACTAGAATTAAGTAAAATTCTAATGTCAAATACAACAGAATAGTTTGAAAAGTATATTACAAACCTAGGCTTATCAGGTTTCAAAATGAAACATTAATTACAGTAGTTCATTTACAACAATAAAATAAGAACACACAAATTGCCTGCATCATAAATTGGGTAAAAAGTCCAATAATTATACATTCATTACTTCGGCTACACTTTCTTCACTAGTTCTTAAGGAAAAGGTGAAGTTCTATAAACAAATTCATTGCAACAAAATATTAAAAAATGCAACTTAAAATAACACTGGCAGCAAAACTATAAAAGCAAAGTTTAACTCATTTATTGTCACTTGTGGTTGGCAGGGTGTTAGGCAATGCCATCTTGAATATATTCATTTTATTAGAAATATTATAATAACGGCTGGTCTCGAGCTTTCATAACCACAATAAGCTACATTTTCATAAAAATGAGAATATATATATAAAAAGGAATATGATATAATGTTAATCGGTGCTGGCGGCATTTAGATTAGTCAAGCAGATACACAGTCTTTTCATGAAAACTGGAACAAATATTGAAAAAATAGTTAATGAGCATTTCAAAAGAATAACATTATTTGCAGCATCATTAAAAAAATTACCATGTCTTTCTAGCATGAGTGAAAAACTATGAAAACATTTCCAAAAGGGGGAATAAAATAAACAGGAGTAGGAAAATTAATTAAAAATTCAAGCATTTTATATAATCAAAATAAAATAAACAGAAAAAAAACTTACTCTCATTTTGGCAATCTGTTCATAAAGTATACGCGGGGGATATACAAAGTTACGATTCAACACCATAACGAAACAGCGACGATTTTCATAATCAACAATGCCGGTTTTATTCTGAAAAGAAAATCAGTACATTAGACACTTTATTATTGTGAACAATAATTTAATGGAGAGCAATCTTTGAATGATTAATTCAAAACTTTATTAAATATTCCATTTCGTTGTTTCACCCGAAATTTGAATAGGATACAATTACATTTAATTCTCCGAGAAGATGAACTACCTAGAGTAGCTGTAATTCGAAAGTATAGTTAAATGTAGTTAACAAATATAACTATACTCATCTGGTCATAACACAATTAAAACTTTCACAACACAATAAGCTATATTAAGTTTCAAGTTTATGCTAACCAAAAGAATTTAAAGTGTCAATAATTATTCCCTAACACAGATTTACACAACAGAGAACAAAATATTTTTAAAAAGCTAAAGCTTTTTGATATATAAAAGAACAACAGCTGCTAAAAAGTCTGTACAGTAAAACTGATGAACATAACACCAGGTGCATGATATACTGGAGGCTAAAATCGCAGACACCTTATAGAAAAAGTATAGTTTTTGAGGTTTGGGGCTGACACCACTATCTTTCAGGACAAATTCCACAAAAAAAATTAAACATCAGTCAAAAGAATTTAATGAAGAATTTAATAAAACAAAGTATATTAAAGCAACAGTATTTTATCAGAAATTACAACAAAGTAACCAGAAAAGAAAGTATAGCTTTTCTAAGCTGATACAAAGCAGCTTTTCTTCATCTGAATGAGGATAATGAGCATCATTGTTTAGACAGCTGATCGATCCTATTTCATCTTTCTTCGACAATGAGTTAATCAAAACACAGTAGGATCCAGCTACTGATGCCCCCCCCACACACACACACACAAATATAAATCAATTTTACGTCCTGAATCTGCCTAATATTTATCAACAGAATATAGATCCATATCAGATTCTAAGTATGTGCAACAAGTGGTTTCAAGATAAATTACATTTTGCTGGAATGGTCTGGGAATAGACTATAACATTGCTCAACCCAAAATCTACGAGTTGACTGGAGGAACATATTAGCTAGCAGCAATCTCACAAAAATCGATTCATAAGAGTAATATTTCAATCCTTATTTAATATAATAGCTAGTTCTTCTTTCATAGGATGAAAGAGCATTGTAAAGAATTGATGGTGCAAATTATACAAATTCTTATGTTGGCAAATGCAGCCATCTCTCGATGTGTTTCACTTTTCTAACAAATTGTTGTTCTAGTTAAAAAAAAAAGTTCTCAAATTAAATCTTTTCAACAACATTTACTTTTATATTAATACATTTGCTGCCATGAGCTTCACCGGTGGGTGTCAAAAATTTTTCATTCTGTGCCACGAGCATCAAGGGTGTTATTCCATATATAGTTAATTTTTTTAAAAATTCGGCAACCCCATAATCACTTTAACTTCCTATGGGGGGCAGTGAACGTGCCAATAAAAAAAAGGGATGTCCTGAGTCAATTTTCATAACTTGAGTAGTTTTAACAAAAATCCTGTCAACAATCAAGCTATTTGAAAGGATACATAAAGACTAACTGTAAATAAATACTGCAACTAATCCAATTAGAAAATGGCCATCATCCGGATTAGCAAGACTCATTAACAAGGTCACCAGTGAACCAATGACTAACCACGATACTAATCACATCTTGATTATCAATCCTCACACTTGTCAGTATTACCCAGAGGGATAAATAATAAAGATTAGCTTTTAATGAAATAACATTGAGACTTAGACTTAATTATCTTGCACTTAAGAAAAAAATTATAACTTTTAGTAAACACTTTCATTGCAGGCAATAAAATATTGGAAATCATTTATTGACGCTTGTCTTTAGAAGTGACAATGACACGAAAATAAGGAATAAAATCTGTTCCGAAACTAATACCACTTACAGCAACAAAATCATGAACAAACTGAGCTCTCCTTCCATGTTCAAAAGAAGGTACTTCAATTCGTTCATACTGTTCAAATTTCACATCAATGTCAAATTCTTCTTCAAAGAAATTAACTTTTGGGGATTTTGTTTCTGAAGCTTCAGTTGCAACAGGATGGTGTTTTAAACTGGAAGCCACTGGTTGGCTTGGTTCACCTTGAATATCAGGAAGATAAGGAATGGAGCACCATCCACGGAAATGACGAAGCTGCAAAAAAATAAGATAAGAAGCTGTAAGACAAAAACCACAACACTAAACCCTATGGCACACAGCATTGCACTAAGAGTTTCAATAAACAATTATAAGATGAACTAAAATTTATTTGATAAAATGGAAATGCTTGAGATCTTACAAAGAAACACTGAATTTTAAGATAAGTCATTTTATTTCAATATGTGAATCCTTGTG
This sequence comes from Araneus ventricosus, assembly GCA_013235015.1. Classification (NCBI taxonomy): domain Eukaryota; kingdom Metazoa; phylum Arthropoda; class Arachnida; order Araneae; family Araneidae; genus Araneus; species Araneus ventricosus. Next base: position 539,569 of record BGPR01000028.1, on the reverse strand, counting down.
AGCGCAATATGCATGTACGAATACTTGTGAAAATTTCCACTAAATAAAAAAAAAAACAATAGACACTAACAAGCAATCTAAACAGGAGAATAAAAAAAAATCTTTTCTACAACACACAAATAAATGACTAATGTTTTCAGTTTCACTGTAAACGAACTCAGGAAAATCAACTTTTTCATATGTTAAGATAAAAATAAAATATAGGCTAAAAAAGCTTGCACTTTTCTGCTTACAATAAAACTTTACAAATAAAAGATGACATTTGAAAAAACAGGTGAATAGAACCATTTACCAATTTTAAAAGTACATTCACACAAAAATCATATAATTTATTTTGGACAAAATACCTTTTATATATTGTGAAAAGGAAAGTTTTGGACTGCTAACAAAATACTTTGAAAAATAATACTTATATTAATATTCAGGGGGAAAATAATCACTACAAAAGTCAAAAACAATCCAAGTTGAGAGGATAAGGAAAGTTAGCAGCAGTATGATAACACTGACAATGAATACAATTCTCAGATATTTAACAGTAACTAAAATATTTAAATAGCGAATATAGCCCACTCATTTCATCATCTGAATAGGGCTATATAACGTATAATCTACATGTTCAACGGAACTAAGACAAAATGGATCATGTACTGTCTACCGACAAGTACACATATAGCTTGAAATACAAGTCTAGACATGCTTTGATATGGATGGAAAAAGGAACGCCCAAATTGCCTTCAGACTTTTCTGGTATTCGAACAATGGAAACAGAAGATAACACTCAAATGGATTGGCCAGCTAACCAAACTTGCAAATGTGTGGAATGCTTTAAACACCATATTGTGGTGCATTAAATTCCTCCCAGGCCTTTTCAGGAGTTGAAAAGTGCACTTCGAAAAGAAAAGTGTTTAGTCCCACAAGATTTAACAAAAAGTTTGGTAAATTTGATGAAATTAACATGCGAGGTTTTCAGAGAGAGGTTGCTAATAGAGATGACCATACACCATATTAAAAAAGGTTGTTGAAGAAAAGCACGTTCTTTTTAAAAAAATTCTATAAATCTGGTTTAAAATACAATATTTTGAGATTAATGAACTGGTAAACATGGTAATTAGCCAAATAATGTTTTTGTACAAATTATTTGTCATAACTTCTCAATAATTAACAGTTAAGATTTATTCTCATCAATATCCTTTAATTTTGACAAGCAAGAATTTTACACATATGATGTAACAATTTTTAATATTTTGTGTAATTCATAATTTAATTTTGGTATTTAACACATACAATTTAATTCTGTTTATTATTCAGTGCATACAATATGTCTATAACGCAACTTAGATGTTAATTACTGAAGTCCTTTTACTCAAAATGACAGCGTGAAGGAACGGACACTGCTCTTGTCAATTTACATAATTTTTCTTTTAAAAAAATAAAACAGCCCTACACTTCATTTTTATATACACATTTACTCCTGCAAAAAAGCAATTCATGATAATTCTGCTTGTTGAAACAAACTCAGTACTAAGAAAAATCAGCATGTAAAGTGGTTACAAATTAAACAGTTTCTGTCATTAGCATATTTTAAAAATTCTATTTCAAACACTTCTTACACAACTATTTTTGTAAAAATAACACATTAATTTTCGTTTATATGCAACATAGAAAAAAAAATCAAAACACTTTGCAAGTTTCACTTTTTGTTTTGAGGGTTAAGACATCACATAATAAATCAGCAAGCCTCAGCAGAGTTCCTTGACATTAACACATATAGATTGACATCATTGCTCATAGCTTCCTACATACCATTAACTTGGTTTGTTTTCGGCTACAATTATAAATGCACAGTAACAAAAGCCTTTTGGAGTAGACATTAATTATTCTTGTGTTTTTATTCCTCCATTGAACAGAATAGTAATGAATGCAACAGATATTAACGACTGCTCATTTTGTAGGAAATAAGCAATGTTTAAAAAATTTGTAGGGAACAAATTTATGCTTAGTAACAAATCATATTAACAAAATAATTCAAATCGCTAAAAAATCAGCATATTTTACACAGACATTACAGAAGTTTTTGTAACTTTCAAACTTCACTTTCCACAATATTTGCACAGCATTCATGATCACAATATGAACCCATGGATCTTCAGACACTCATTACAGAATGAAAATTACTTATTACATTACTTATCTCCATTTTAAATTTTAAACAAAATTTCATCAAAATAACCAGAAAAGCATTTCAACAACTCATTTATGTAAGACAATTGATGCAAACTAATGAAACTAATAAACTTAGAAATTAATAGGGATAAGAATTTCAAAAAATATAAATTATTTTTAAACATGTTGCTGTGCATTAAAAGAAGCAAACATGAAAACATTTATTCTAAATCTATTAGAAAAACTACATTCAACAATCAGTATAAACTAGCATTACTGCTGGCAAATGAAGTGGATCATAAAAGAACATTTTGATTTCCCAAACTTTAAAGAAACATTAGAGAAGTTTTTAACAGCTTAAACTGTTACTTTCAAATAAAGATAATTTCTTGAAAGCTGAAGTCAAATTACAAATATGCCTCCCAGTTTACATCCATAAGCACATCACAACACAGTGATTCCCATATTCTTTGATCTAACAAATTTTACAAGTTTCTTTCAATATACTGACTTAAAAGAACATTAGGTAGGGTAATAGTTAAAGAGAGAATATGAAACCTTTTTAGGATTGAATGTGTCGCTTTTGAGATCTGGAAAGCTGAAAAAACAACCAATTTCACTTCACATTTGCACACCAAGTAGCTGAAGCTCAACTTGCCAGAGGTGGAAAACTTAGGACAGTTAATACCGGACCCTAACTGAAGTAATTAAAGCAATAAAACCTTTAGCACAAACTATTTTCGATATATGTGTTTTTTCAAACTCAGTCACTAGCCTATTGAAAATAACTTCAAGTATAAAAAATTCTCTTATAGCTAGCAAAACAGTGCTCCTCGCCCCAAATGTTAAAACTTAATAATGAAGTAATTAAAATAATACATTTCTATCAAAAGTAACAAATACATACAAGATTAAATACAAAATGAGTTTTGGCAAAAAATAATAGGAAATTTCAAGATATTAATTAAGTCTTTTTCCCTTGATAAAACTAGCTTTAGGATGACAAATCCATATGCAAATAATAACAGGGTTGCTACTCAAGCAGAAGAATCAAATTCCCCGACTATTCCAGTATTCTCAAGAAAATTCCAATCAAGCGAGTTAATATGTATTAGTTGCGGTGAAGGTAAAATAAGATTATATCAGTTGAAAACACTGAACTTACCCAATTACAGATGAGAGTAACTAAAAATTCCACTTTTGATTCCCCTCCCAAATCTTCTTCCAAATCAAGTTTTTATAAAACCATTAAATAGTCAGCTTTGTATAGTCAGTTACCTTTCTTTTTAACCAACTACATAACAAAATTCTCTTAATTTTACTTTTACCCACATGAATACGCAAGAAATCTCATATTAATTTCATGAAGGGTCATTCCATTGTGACTAACGTAACTTTAGAGAGCTTTTCAAAAGGAATATTATGATAGAATACTACAAAATGAGCTCTGGTGAAGACTATTAGTCTTAGAAACTATGTAACACAACTCAGTCCAAGATATTTACAAAGAAATAATGCTAAAATTTAAAATATTCATTGAATTAAAGTTAATTTTGACATGTGTGACTAACATAACATTTTTTTTTTCTCTCCTAAAAGATAGCTCAACTTTAAAATTAAATTGCTCTGAATTTTAAAAATGAAAATTTCCAAAACACATTTTAAAAATAAATTTAAATATAAGGTTTGAGAAAAATAGAGTTATAGTTTGATTTACAATCAACAACAATTACTTATTAACAATCTTTTTAATCAAGTGGTGTGACTAACGTAACGTGACTAACGCAACAAATGGTAAAATACAAACGAAATACAAATAATCACATTGTACAGAAGATATGCTAATATAAACTAATTTTAATGGTTTCCTTTCTTAAATTTTTTATACAAATATATTATTTCTTTTCTTGTTTCATATTTAATATGAAAAGGTAAGTTGCCACTTAGTTCAATTGGTCCTGACAAAATAAACTTTCGTTCAACCATTTGAACATCTTCCAAATTTGGCCATTTAAAACCATAGTCAGTTTCTTGCAAAAATTTAATTTTACATGTCCCAGTAGTATCTTCAAAATCAAGTATTCACCCAATGTACCACTTATCATCATAGTATACACTGTAATATTTTTCTACTTCAACTTGTGGTAAAAGGCAGTTTACACCAGCACAGTTTTCCTTGGAATCAAGGAGACTGACGCTACACTTGAAAGGAACATTATCGCCTGTGTTGATATACATGTCAACAGAATATGAGCCTGCTTTTTTAATACAATGACAAGATTGTATCCCTTTGAGCTCGTTTATTTTATCAAAAGACTTTTCGATTTCTTCTAGTTCTCGGATAATTTCTTTTCCCTCAACAAATATACACCTTATGTTTGTACTTGCAGTGCTAACTTCATTAAAGAATTCTTGAGCATTGAAAATAATTTTTTGTTCTTTGAGCACCATTTTCCAAACAAGACGCTTTAGAACAGCACCGATTCCATCATGTGGACCTTTTCCATGATAGGAAGCAGAGAAATTCCACTCGAAGAACACTGTATTTGAAAACATTAAAAACATGCTGTATCGGTTCTTGAAATGAGTTGTTGCGCCATCTGACCAAATAATCACTTTTCCCACTGGTACATTCAAATTTGTTTGAATATCTTCGATTATCCTTTGGTTAAGTATCTTCACAATTGAAGAAGTATGCCGATTGCTGTCAGATAAGACTGCGTATGATTTAATCTCTAAATTTTCTGCTTCAAAATGTCTAAAGTAGACTACCGCAGTGTAAATTGTTACAGATAAATCATTATCTGTCTTCCAGTGCGCAGCCATCACTTCGTTTTGATGTTTTATCTGGTAATTCTGTGAAAAGTCTATTTGAATTAATAGTTCACTGGGCTGTAAGCCATCCTTTTGTTTTCTCAGCTCTTTTGCCTGTCAGAAAATGTTGTAAGTATGCTTAAATATGGTTGTTGTTTGAGCAATCATTTCTTGGATAAAAATTTTAGAACTTAAAACTTTTTTCTACAAGTTTTCCCTTATTCCATTGGTTAATGCTAATTTCGTTCTGATCTAAATTAATTTCCTTTTCTATGTACTCCTTAATTGATGAACAATTTTTGCAGCTCTGATTCATGCAATTTACATTATTTTTGTCACAGGCAATTACTTCAATTAAGTCATTTGCACTTTTAATGTTGTTGCCTTTCCATTTGCATGCTTTTAAAAGAAAAGAAAAATTTTCACAATATGGGCAGCAACAAACTTGTTGATCTTTAGACCCAACAGTTTCTACTTCTTTAGGGCGGAGTTCGCAAAATTTTGATAGTCCTATTTCTACATTTGGATTATCCATTTTAAATAATTGGAATGAGTCTTTTAAATTGTACATTAAAAGCCGTTTTTGCAAGAGTACCTTTCTATTAGTTTCTGCAATACGAACAGATTTGACATCTTTTTTACCCGGTAGTTGTCTAGAAACATCATCTCTATAATAAAACGCTTTTACACACTCCGTAGTATCTCTTGATAGTCCACATTTTTTTTTCTGTTTTATGAGATGAAATTAAGAGTCCCAAATCCGAAGCTATTTTCTCTACGACTGCTTTTTTTTTTCTTGGACTAGATGGTAGTGCCTTCTTTATTTTTCTGACTGCCTTTCCTAACATCTGAGGTGAGGAATAAGGTATTGCAGATGTACTTGGCAGCTGACTTGTGGAAGACTCTAGCTTTCTCTTTTCTCTCATCTTTCTCATTCTAATTTTGGATGCTTCAGCTTCTTTTGTTTGTATTTTCTTATCTCCTCTTCTGTTTAGTCTTAATGCTTTCATTCCATTTTTAGACTTTAGTTTTACTTCAAGCTTCTTTGCTTCATTTTGATTAGCACGACTCTTTCTCTTTCTTTCTGCTGCACTTGTTTTTACCATTTTGTTTTTTGACTAAAAAAGAAAGTGACTTGATGAGTCTTCATAATTCTTAATTTCAACCAGAATTGAGCACATGTTCTCTCCATCATAAAATTCTAAGCAACAACTATTTGAAAAAACTGTTGCCAGATTCCAAAACTTGAAAATTTACTGAATAAAATGATATATCACAGTTATAGTTAGAATGAAAAATAAATTTTAAGCAAAAGGTAACTATTTCCATGGAATGACCCTGAATGACTCTGAGTTGATGTGAAAATATCTGAAATATTTGAAGCTGAAGTAGTGAAGGAAGAGGAATCCTCTCCCCCTCCAAAAAAATGTATATCAAAGTGCCTTGAGTAAAGCTAATAAAAATTTAGCTTAAAATAGAGAAAGAAAGATTTCTGCGATGAAAACTTTATTAATGTAAACAAAAAGAATACAAATTAAATTTAAAATTTTTAAATCTTAATTCATATTTAACAAATTTAAAGAAAAATCACTTTTTTTAGTGATCGACGCAAAATTTCCCCCGATTTTTTGCGTTGATTTTCGAATTCCCTGATTTTTTAAGGGTTTCCAGGTGGCGTAGCAACCCTGTAATAATACGCAAAATATTACATCTTAATTTGGGTAGAAAATAAACCATAAAATGACCTATCAATTTTATTAATATCATGGCAATACTTTTCTTACTATAATTATTTGTCTGCGGATTTAATTTTGGAGATGAAAAAATTATTATTGTAAATATTCCAGACATAATTTCAGACTCCGATTTATAAAAAACCAGACAGCAACAACAATCACAATAGTGAGCATAATTACTCTTTTGGAATATCGTTAATCCAAAAGAAGAAAATATTACACACATATTTAAAACCTAAAAATTAATTTTGGTGCTAAAAAGTGGTACATATAATGGTATATATATATAACTATTGAAAATACCATGCACATATGCCTTTGCAAGATAAACACACCAGCTAAAGGAAAGCAAATAAAAATATTTCACAAATATTGATGAAATAAAAACAAACACTTTGAACTTCACGACAAAGCAAATACCAAGATATTATAATTTCTTAACAGCACATAGATTTCAGTGATATGAAAATGATTAGATTCAAAAGAAAAATTGATGATCATATTTAAAAGAAGTTAATGCAAAATAATTTTTTATATGACATAAAATAATCACAATACATGCCACATTAAAAAGCACACTTTTGCAGAATATTGGAAAAATAATAGGCAAGGATGATAGCCCTTCAGAAATACTGTAATTTAGAGCATGCTGTATATTAACATTCAATGGATTTTACAGAATGAAACCACTAACAAGGAATACTGGCTAAGAAGATAAAAACGTACTCACATTTGCACTTTGTCCAACCTGCAAATGAGACTCAGATTTACAAATCTCTGGATTAAACTAAAAATTATCAGAAATATAAGTGCAGCTGATATACTCAGAACATTAAAACGAACATAATTGAAGAAAATAGAGGGTTAGAGGACACCTTAAATTATCAGAGGCAGTCACAGCCTTCATCCTTATACATACAGGGAACAAAATATTTGTTCTATAAAAAAGGATTCAAACAACTTTTCCTTAGGTAATTAAAAGTACAAAATACAATAAACTCAATACTACAAACACCAGCCCTTCAAATGCAATTCCCAGAAGTCACAAATCAATAGCCTACGTAATATAAAAATTCCTCACAAACAAGGCACGATTTTTAACTAAATACTGTTTTGAAATTAAGATGCTGTACCTTGCATGCGAGCTGCATACCTGCAGCTTTTGGCTAGCCACAGACACCATTACGGAAGAATTTGACCATGTTTACGTCTGTTTGCGAGTATTTCAAATGAAATGCCTCAGTCAATTGAAAATCCCGCCAACTCTGAAATATGCTCCGCCATTCATTTTCTTTTTGCAAAAGCTGCAGAAATTCATAAGTGTATGAAGAAAACATTATGAGTGAAGGAATGGTAAGAAAATGGGTTAGAGCATTTAACCCTTTAAAGGGCCATTTTTTTTCTAGTCGTGGTATAATAAAATAACTTTTGGATTGAGATTTTAAAGTCAAGACACTACGTTTGAGATAAGAAACTAGAACATCTAGATTTTTGTTTCAGCAAAAAAATTGGCGAGAACACATGCCAATCTTACAAGTTGATGAATTTGGTGTATAGTATACTTATGGCCATGGTAAGTCTTAGAAAGGGTTAAAGATGGCAGCACTAATGTGCATGATGAGGAACGAAGTGGACGACCTTCTCACATTACTGAAGACTTGGTGCAGAAAGTTGGTGGAAAATATCGAGAGAACAGTCACTTTAAGATTTCATCTTTATCTAATGAGTTTCCTCAAGCTTCAAGAAGTGTTCTTTATGGAATTGTGACAAAACACTTAAATTATCCAAGTTGTGCTCACGCTAGGCAGGTGACAGATTTCTATGAGGATGAAATTCAAAAGCTGGTTGTACGATAAGACAAATGCCTTAATGTTCGTGGAAATTATGTTGAAACATAGATTAAAGTACAGGTTTACATGAAAAAATAAAAAATTGATAAAAAAGTATACTGGTGTGCTTTAAATTTCAAAATGCTACTTATTTAAAAAACACGCCTCGTATATAACAGTGGAAAACCTAATGTCAAACACAATCCGACTAAAAAAAACAAATCTGGAAGGGAGGGAGGGGGGCATTCTACACTAAGAACCTGCGTTAAAAAAACATAATTAAAAATATTTCAGTCACATTTTTTATAAATGCATTTTTTTTGCATCTAGATTACAGAATACCACTTACATATACAGAACAATGACTATTGACACCAGAAGAATACGCTTTATATCTTATCATACAGACAATACAGTAATGAAGTAAATATAAGTAAAATGATCACAGCTTTTTTTTTAGTTCTGAAGAGAAACTTTTAAGCTTCTTTAAACCTTTGAAGAAGATACTTAGAATCTTATATGAATATATCCAAAATATGCACACAAAAAATTACTGTTGTCAAGGGATCGTCTTCTGTTGTAGTTTTCAATTTAACATCACCTATCTGCATTTAATCATATTTTTGAAAAAAGTTGTTGGCATGCTCCTCATCAAAGCCGTTTTTGTAGAAATCAAGCCACCTCTGGAGTAAAGAAAACTGAATGGATATCAGATTCTGCATAAAACATTTCAAAGCAGTTGAGCTTTTTAATGCTTGCTTTCCCCTCCCTTTTCTGCCACTAAAATTTTGCTTTTAAAAATCAGCTGCCTGTAGAAATAATATACAAATATGGCTCCATTTACTTTCAGTTTTATGAAATATGCTTCAAACACGGTTTTTGTACTTTCCAACTATTTCTTTAGAATAGTAGATCCTAATCCTTTTCATTTGCATTTCAAAATGTGCCCAATATATGCTTACAATTCTTTCACACCATCTGCAGACAATCAGTGGCGGATTTTGCCGATATGAGGCCCCAGGCGCAAAATTATTTTGAGGTCCCCTCCCAAGAAAACTTGACTGATGATAAAAATGTAATGTAAAATAACTTATTTATGCTTTTAATTTTTGGTCTTCGTTATCCAGTTTGAATTATATATATATATAATTTAATATTTTAATAATTCATATAATTAATATTTTTCTTATTTTTTGCTTCTTTTATATATATATATATATGATTTTAAATAGATAAAGAAATCTTTTTTCATTCAAAACAGAGATTTTTTGGTTTGAAATTTAAAATAATTATGTGACAGTGATATCTTTCGGTCTTTGATTCTATCTAGTGGGTAAGACTTCGCAGTATCCAAATTTTATATTTAACAGGAACCAAGTTTCAAAATTGTTTTTAATAAATATAGTTTTTGTTTTTCTTCACTTAAATTTAAATTCACTTAACTTATTCATTTTTAAAATGGTAAATAAGCTCATAAATCATCAATTTATCTTTATGAAATATAATGAATTTTACCATAAACTGAGAACCATTTTAGAGCCATTTAAGTTTGGAGCTGGAATAAGCAGTGTCTACTCTTTTGTCCCAAAGGATAGAATGGTATATTCTAATAATAATACAGGCAAAAAAGAGGGAAACTATAGAATTACTCTCCCGAAAAATTTTAAAAACAATATTTTAAGGTAAATTAAGATAATTATTCAAAAAAAAAAACATTATATAGTTTAAGCTCTACGAAGTAAATCATTAATTTTTTTTACTGTTCCTTTCTTGTAAATGGTTCTGTTCTTTAAAAAAATGAGAATGGGAATTCTAAAGCAAAGCAATATGTTTTATATATAATATGACTAATCAAAAGTGTGCCATGAAATATTGTTCACAAATTCAGTTTATTCACAAGTTTTCTGATATAAAAAATATAATTTAATAAACATTCTTCAATGGTAATAAAACAAATTACAGTGCTAAAGGGTAACAAAAAATGAAATTAAACTTTAGAAGGAGATACAAAAATAAATGTTATATCAGATATATTAGTAGCAGCAATGAAATGCTACTTTTGAAATTCGGAGTAAAATTTTATGAACACAGAAACAGGTAAAGAAAGACATAAAATTACTAAAAAGTCACTTTTCTTGCTTCTAATTTTGAGAATCTGTCTATAATTTTTTTCATAATCAAATTCCTGTACTACATTATTTTCAATAAATAAAAGCGACAGTTCATTTAAATGCGGTTGGCTCATACTATTGCGCAAATAGTTCTTGGCACGTTTCAGAACTGAAAACGATCTCTCTCCGACTGCATTACAAATTTGTAGTGAGAAAAAATTTTAAAATTGTTTCCACGTTGGGAAATGTTGATTGTAGACCATCTTTAATCAATTTGTACATATCCATTGAATTTGTTACTTTTTCATTTTTTGTGTATTTAATAAAATGTTTCACTTCGTCCTTGAAATAATTTGCTTCGATATCATCAGCATATTTTGTGGTTAAGATTGTTACGCAAGTTTTGAATTCCTTTTCTTCTAATTTGCCGTCAAAAAAAATTGAAAGCCATTTAGAATATTGTTATAGGTAGTGAATCTTTGCATAAAGCAGAAAAGCATTCCTGCTGTCTTTTATTTTGAATCCACTCAGGTTGAGTGACGCCTTGAGAAAGTTAATCTGGTGGATTCTTTAATCCGTTACTTTGTTCAATCTTTATTTCTTAATAATTTTTATTTTGTTTCTTGATGATTTATTATATTTACAATAAAAATTAATATAATATAAATTAACGTATTTATTATAATAATGAATCATAAAATACCGGTTATAATAGCGAGCAAACATAACTTAGCTTAAGACAAATTTTATAAATGTGTATGTATACAAGTGCTTTAACTTTTTTATAATTTAAAAATCATCTTTATTTAAAAACATAATTTACGAAATCATTTACTTCCTCAAGATTTAAATGCATTTAGAAATAAAACTATGCATGAAATGATTTGAAATAAATTAAAGAAATACCCAATTAAAAGCAGTAAAACATATTCTGAATCAATAGCCATAGCGCACAACAAAGGCATACAAATCTTGTGTAGAAGTTCGGTAATTAAATCAATTTCAATAATTTTATGTTAAAGAGATTCGAATTGACATAAGCAGTATAGAAGATTCGAGATGCAATGGATTATAAAATATTTAATTTCTTAAAGTTTCTTTCTTACTAAAAAAAATTTGAAAATTCTTACTTTTCTCTTCAAAAATCTTTTATCTTTAAAAATATATATATAAGCAATCTTCTGACTTGAACGTCCGAATTAAGATTTCTTAGCGAATTACGAAATGCGCTAAAAAGGGCTTTGTTACAGTATTCATTTTTTTTTTGGTAAGAAAAAGAATTAAGAACAAAAAAAAGGCTATTTTCTCTAATTATGAATTAAAATCATCACTTTATAATTTCAATGTCGTGTAATGCTGATGACATATCGTGGCAATCCTGAAACTAGTTTTAGTGATAATAAACATACACTGAATAAAAATTATTTAGTGTTTAAATAAATGGCAGCATTCACATTGAAATTTAAAACATTTTTGCATTTTGATCGCTGCGAATCAGAAAAAGCTTTTAATGTTTTATGACAGAATTATTTTACTATTCTCATTATTGTAGTTACTTTTCAACCAACGCGGAATACGAGTGGTTAACATCTACAAAAGTATCTGGAATTACATACAAATTATATTTTTATTCTTTCAATTTTTAAGTTATAAATAGAAATGTAGGTACCCGCCTGCTGTTGTGTTGATATTGCTTTCATATTTGGTAGTCGAACATGGATCTTTTGACCACTTCCATCTCAAGACACTATAAAGTCTCTCTGAGAAAGAAAGAATTTTTCCTTTTTTTTTACAAGATGCTTTACGCACGTCTTACTTTCTTCTAACTTAAAACAGAGAAGCACAACTTTTCTCTCCAATTATTTTCCATGAAAGAAAGACCAATAAGGCTGAGGCCCCTCAACTAAAACGTTGTAAATATGACTATATAAACGCCCCCCAAAACGCTTAAAGAAAAGCGTTGAGTGCTGTCTTTTCAATGATGCCAATTGGTTTCTTCAAGGAGCAAAATTTCTTTCCCCCTTCCTCTCTAGTAACAGTCTTACTCTATGGTAATAGTCCCAGACAAGAAAACCGTTTCTTTTAAAGGTAGGCAAATTCCCTTTTTGTCAGCTTTATGACAGTAAAATGAAACTACAAAAAAAAAGCATGTCTTATAGCCATCTCTCAAAAGAACTGCACCCTTTACACACAAAGGGATGCAATCCCTTCAGTCTTTCCGGTTGCTTCCGATACCAATAAAAAAAATCTAAACGAGTCCTTGCGGCTGGACTTGCACAGAAGAGGTGTCCTGTTCCAACAGCCAGGGTTTCTAGATCGGTTTCAACGTTTTGGAGAAACATAGGTAAATGCGGGTGGTCGCATTTCGACGGCAATAAATACCCAAGGCTTATTTCCTCCCAATGCTTCAGTCTGGCCCTGACTTCGTTCCACTGCTTTCACTCCTTTATTTTTTTTAAAGAGAAAAGGGAAAATCTTTTCTGTGAATTGAATTAAGGCTTCAATATCGTAAATTCAACACCGGCTTAGCACTACGATGTATGTTGCATAGACTTTGAGGCCCCCTAGATTCTCGAAGCACGAGGCGGCCGCCTCTAATGCCTGTGCAGAAAACCGCCACTGCAGACAATGTTAGTACACTGCCAATATGTCATTGATTTTACATTGTCAGCAATTTGCTTTTGTATTGTAATTCTGTTTTTTCAATGAAGTTTGCTTTCCAGCAAGTTACTTGAAAAACATCAAATATTTTAGTGATAAGAGATTTTATAAAATGTAACATATAATTAAGGAGAAGAAAATTAGATTTGAATTACAACCAATTTTTCTATTTTGTCAGTATTTTCTGTATCTTACAAACTTCAATTTTTATAATTTAATAAGCTAAAAAGAAAATAAACTAAATTATCTATCAAGATTTTCTTTAAAAATCTTTGGCAAAATCCCTGCCAATCCTGCATTCAATTTATTTATATATTTCCAAGAATGCATGTTATTTCCATACATACCAGAAATATTAGGTACTATGAAAATAAACATTTTAATTTTGTATGGAAAATAACTTCACATTTTTTTTTAGATTTCCTTAAATATATGGAAAAATATTTAAAGCATTTTTCAGTACAAATTCTACAAATAAAATCAAATGGAGACGACTTTCGCAGATTCTGTGATTTACAGAAGCTGCTGTAAGCCTATTCTCATAAAAAAGTTTGAATAATCAGAAACGATACCTAACTACATTTTAATAAAAATAGCTGTTAATAGCTAAAAATAGTTTGAGAAGTCTGCGATTTTAAGAAACTGAAAAAAAAGTACTCCGATGTGTAATAACATGATAATGCAGTAGCTGTAACATCAACAAAAGATAAATGACATATTAGTAACAGGACAAAAAGGGGAGGGAGTTTTCTCCTTTCAACTTGTTTATCTCTTCCAAAAAAGGATGTCACAAACATGATCTGAAACAATTTTGTCTAGGCATTATTGCAAAAACCACTCTTAATTAGAGGATTATTATTGATGCCAAATAAGTATCCATATTTTTTTTTACTTTTTTCGTTAACTTGACTGAAAAAAATTGTTCTTTCCACCTTTCTTAAAATTCAAACAAACAATGTCAGTTTGGTTGTTATGTTGTTTATCTCGTATTTCCACAATCTTTTAAAAATTATCTAATTCTATTTATAATATCTCGCATACAAATAAATCAACACACAAACTAAAACTGCATATAATATTTTCCCTGGTTATGAACAGCAACATATAGGTAAATAAATGCAATTAAAAATGTAGAACAATTATAAAGTATGTTTAAAATGTATATATGTATTTATTTTCAATGTAAATGAGAGTGTATATGTTAAATACATCTTTGTAAATATGGTACTTTTTGTCTAGTTATATAGGACAGTGAAATAAATAGAGTATGTATTTAGAAAAAGTACCTTTTCCTATAGAGGGATTTTTTCCCAAAATTCTTTCGAGTTATTGTGTTCACATACAAAAGGACATAATTCAAATTCTCATTTCTGGAGGGAGATTTAAAACATTGAAATTCATCCAAATCTCCAAGCAAATTTTTTAATGATTTCAATTTTTTTTTTCTCTATGTATTCTTTGTATAAGAGAAAAAGCAACAATAATCCAGCAGATAAAATCAAGATAATTTGATAACACCTAATAATGACAAATGAATAAGTATTTCCTAATTTTGTCTTGTAAAAAAGTGCATGAGATTTAATAAAAACTCCTTATGATGTATTCATTTAATTTAAACACAGCAGTTAGACACAGAGAGTGCTCAATAAGAATAAAATATTCCAAGCAAAGATGTTAGGTGAATTTCAGTATCATAACCATAAACTGAAAAAATAAATGATAGGGTCAGGTGGGGTAAAATGGGTCATTTTTTAGCTATTTTCACATTCAAAGTTTTGTAGCAATAAAATCATAAAAATTTCCTTTTTTTTTTCAATTGCATCTTGACATTACAATCCTTCAGGACATTTATATGTAATTTTAACAATTATTTTTTAATTATAAATTAATTAAACTTAGCTTGAATAGCTTTGACTCATTTTACCCCATCTTGGGGTAAAATGGGTCATAAATGCAAAATGATGCTTAAAGAATATATTTATTAGGAAATACATTAAAATAAAAAGGTGGTCTGTTACATAATCTGATAAACAATACAATATTCAAATTTTAAAGTAGTATTGTTCACGGTTATTGCAAAAGGGCTCTTCTAAAACTTTTACAACATCAGTTTTTTCTACTCTATCAATGTCCTCTTTTTTCAGGAAAAACATAAAAATCCCCTGTTCTTGATTTGTTTATATACTTCACATGTATATCAGCACCATCAATATGTGTGATTTGACCAACAAATATTTTCATAGACTTTTTCCTTTATATTCAATAACTACCCATTTTCCAGGAAAAAGATCACTTTATATTCTTGACCATCTTGCAATCAGATCAATTTGTTGTGGAGTGAGATTTGTTTCTGTTCATGTTTTAACTGTGGCAGTTTGAAGTTCATATTTTTCTTTTTCAGTCGTTCCAATAGTTCTTCATGAAGATGTTCAATTACATCGGGTTCTGTCATTACTTCTCCAGCTCTGTGTTGGACTCTTTTTCTTTTCTTTTTAGAATTAATAATAGCAGCTTTAGTGGCACTTGATTGTACAGGTGATAGAGTTGTTATATTAACATTGTTTAAATTTAACACTGTTTATATGTAACAATTTAAAATTAAATGTATAATTTAAATTTAACAAAATTTACTGCAGTAGACCTATACAAAAAAAAAAATTAGGTAAGCCTAACTATGACCCATTTTACCCCATCTTAAAACAGATTGAAATAAAAAAGAAAATATTTAATATTTTTCTTATTTGATTGGATTGAGACGTTTTCCAAAGCTTCTTTTATGAGAAAATACTTCAAATTTGCACTGTTATTTATTAAAATATAGGGATTTTCAGAAGTTAGTAAACCATGTGTTTTGCACACCACCATCCACAGCTTGTAAACAATTCTTCTTCTGTTGGAATATTCATGAAACTAACTTTTTTGAAAATTAAAAATGTTGCCAACATATTGATAAATAATATTACAAATATTAGTTTTAAAAAATCAATTTCAATTTGATTTACATCGAGTTATTTATAAAATGACCCATTTTACCCCACCTGACCCAACATATTTGAATTTTTAAGTTCATCTTTTAAAAGTGTATGTAAAATTTATGAATTTCATGAAGTGAAATGAATCATAAAATAACTGTAATAAATAAGAAATTGATGTAATCGATAACCATAAAAATAATTTCAACAAATACCAAAAACTAAACTAAAAAAGAAAATTTGAAAAAAGATGAATTCTTATTAAAGCTAATTTTAAAGATAACCACTAAAGGATCCCAAAATAAATGTGCAATCAAGGACTTAGATTTAGATAAGCAATTAAGACTACAAATTCAATTAACTTAGGTTTCAAGAATGAATTATTTTTAGTGCAAACCAGCGGGAGTGTTCTCCCCTAAACTTTCTCGTATACTTCTCGAAAAAGGTGCTGTTTCCCCTCCCCCTGCGTGGATAAAAAAATTCGAACCTATTGTAACCCAGGATCCAATGACTAACAGAAAATATTTAGGTAAAAAATCAAATTCGAAGAGATGCGTTCCGATTAAATGAATACCGATTTCTACTCTTTCTTGGCTCAAGGACAATCCTTCCACATGCACAGATTGCTACCAAGTACGCATGCGCATGGAGAATCGGATGAAAGAAAAGCGCCAAGCAGGAGTCAATAAATATCGTGCACAGAAGATTGCGTTCAATACGCATGCGCGTGGAGATAGCGGACTCGTTGGAGATGCGTTTATACAGACCGACAGTCAACCCTTTAACGGATTTGGCCCAAAATTTTATACGGACCTACATTCATGATGATAAAACTGTGCACCGAATTTTATCCGTCTAGCTATTCAAGTTTTTGAGTTATAGTGTTCACATGACTTCGGACATACAGACAGACTTCCCGTTGACGGATTTTGTCCAAAATTTGATAGAAACCTACAAATTATGTTTAAAGACCACATACCAAATTTCATCCCCGTAGCTTTAATAGTTTTCGAGTTATCGTGTTCACAGACACACGCACAGACATAATTCCAAAATTGTGTTTTTCGGACTCGGGGAGGTCTAAAACGTGGAGATTCGTCAAAATCTCGAGTTCGAATTTTTTGACGATTACAATACTTTCTCTTTGTATACGAGAAAGTAAATGGATATAATTAATACTGCAAATTTAAATATTTCAGGTTTATTAAAAAGAGTGGGGGGGGGGGGGCAAAGCTTATTTCTGCTTACACAACAGTCGAATTTGTGGCTTGTTGTACACCACTGCCTATACCATATTTCGCAGAATTAATTAAGTGAATCCCTACGAGGTTTTAGGCACAGACAGACCATAACCAAATATATCATTATCATATTTTCATTTATATACAGAGTGTCTACTCTAATCAAGGCACACTAGCTTATTTCTAAACCTTTAGAGATACACATATACTTCTAATTGGAAAAATGCTTTAAATGAAGTAAAGAATAATATTTTATGTTGATTGAGCCTGTCCCAGGCTATTAGTCGTATTTAGTAAAATATGCTCGACACTCTTAACATTTTAACAAAAAAGTTCCACTCTTCTGTGACTAAAACTGAAGTAATAAAGTAAGTAACAAAGCTTTGAATACTGCTGTTTTAGAAGATTTTAGACCATTTCAATGCCTGTCTTGAGGAAGATCCACCAATCAATAGGCAGCTCTTGCTCAAGGCCGCTGTTGATTGGCTTAAAATAATGAAATTCAAAGCTTCATAACTCAAGTCAGTTTTAGTTGCAAAGAGGGAAACTTTTTATTTAAAACGTCGGTGTGTGAAAAATATTTTACTAAATGATGATGGAGAATGTATAAAAAGACTTATTTTTTCAGCAAAACAATTATCGACCGAAACAGGAAATATAATTCTTTACATCATTTAAAGCATTTTTCCAATTGAATGTACATACCCATCTCTAATACAGTAAATTCTCGATTATCCGGCATTCAACTATCCGGAAAGCTCAACTAACCGGAAAAATTAAAAAATGAGTTTTTCTAAAACTTTTACATCCTCGTGCCAAAATTTAACACGCGTGAGCCCATGCTGTTCCAATCACACTGATAATTTATTTCTGGAATCAGGGTTCATACACATTTCCTTAAAAGAAAATCAAGGACTATCAAGGACTTTTAAGGACTAAAAAAAAAATAAGGACCTCTAAATTAAATCAACTTAACAAATTGTCGCACGCATTTTTAAATAAAATGTCTCATTTTTGCAAATTCAACCTATTAGATGATACAGTATAATATAAAACATAGAAGATACATTGCAAATTGAACACAGCAAAACTCCTAAAAATATGAGTTAATAAATTGATGGAAAAAAAACCCAAGAAACTAGTAATCAAATTAAATATGTTTTAATTCCAAACTTTTTTCATTCAATTTTACATCCAAGGTATTTATTTTAATTTCTTTTTCAGAAATTGTTTTTCTCAGTTCAGGCGATTGAATAAATAAATTTATGTCCTTTGACTTTTCAGCCTCATTAGCTAAATCATTTGCTTTCTAATTTGTTTGGTTTATGTCCGATTGGAGGAACATTTTCTTTTGTTTTAAAAAATCTATTTCCTCCTCTAGAGCTTTTCGTTTCAGTCTTTTCTTCGGATCTTTCACTTTCTAAATACTGCATGTATTTTGCTCTAGCTGAGGTGGTAGCCATCCTCATTTCTTTAGTATTTTTTAAGTCATAAATAGCCCCAGACAGCTTAATAAATTCATGATTTACACGCTGGGAAATATATGAAGCATCTTTTAAATTTTCTATTTCCAGGGCCTTGTTCACCAAAAAACCTCATTGTCCATTAGGGTGGATCAAAAAGTATAGGAAAAAAAACTTTTTTGAAATTCTTTTTGGCATGGGGCGGGAAAGTTGTCTTAGGTATATTAGTTTACATATATTTTTTTTATTGAAATCCATTCATATCTTCCAGTGCCACAAAAATAGTTAAAAATGACATTTTTTGGGGAAATTTATAAAAAAATATTTTCAAAATTTCCTTTAGCGCCGGATAAGAAAGTTTTGTTTCGGGTATATTAGTTTGCATTTTTTTATTATTATTAAAGTTCATTCATATCTTCTGGTGGCCCGAAAGTCCCCCAAAAAGTTAAAAATTGACATTTTTACAAATATCTATTAAAAAGTGTGAATTAATGAAAAATATTTGAAAAATTGGCAGATTATTCAAGTATTAAAGTGTAAACTTATAAATAATTATAATTTTATAATAATACATGAAGTATAAATTTAATAGTCAAAGCAATAAATCACCAAACTTATAAAAAGTGAACTTAATCACAGATTTTTTAATTCTATTAGTTTGAAGATTTACATATTTCTAAATGATGTAATCCTTTTTGGTATTATAATGTTTGATAAGACTTCTTGATTGTATCCTATTCAATATGAAGCCGTGTCTCTTCTCCATATACACTTTCCGACGCTTCAAACACTATGAGAAAACACCTTTCTACAGCTTGGGTATGGCATGGATATTTTGACCATTCCTCCGTCTAACTTTTACCATGTCCTGTATTTATTTAAATGGCACATTCATCAAAAGAGGTGGTTCAAATGTCCAACTCGTTGCCAGTTAATAAGAGCAAAATAATCCTTTGCTTTAAAGTCTATTTTTGGTACTTGAAAAATTCTTATTCTGATGATCCTCAGTTTTCATATCTAGCACAAATTAGTTTTCGTAGTGCTAAAGACCTTATATTCTCTCTGTTATCTGTGAGAAATGACAATAGCAAATTTTCAGGATGACAAAAGAAGCTATTTCGTTCAATAAAAGTGTGTACTATATTTCTTAAATTGGGTTCCAAATATCTAAAAAATGAAATAAGTCTCCATATATGTAGCGCTCCTTCTGTTATGGAGGGCTTTGTCTTAACATGGAACCATACAGGTTGCATGTACCTTCATAATATATGTTGCAAGAATAATAAGATTATCAGATGGTTTTTCTGTGACCACATACAACCTTAAAATTCTACCTGCAATTGTTAGCCACCTTGAGTGAACAACTGAACCAGGCTTTCTTAATGCCAGGTCAGAATAACATTCACCGCGTGATATCGCTAGGCAAATATCATATAGATATTGCTGATCATTTCTGAGAACCATTCTATCTAAAGTATGTGGCATATTCTCCACATTTATTGAAGAAAAAGGAGCTACAGGTAGCTCCTTGTTGGTTTTGATTGCTTTGCCAAGTGGTCGACAAAATTCTTTAGGACCAGCTGTTGCCCATCCAAAGAATTTAGTAGATGACGGAGGGGTAACTCATTTGTTTGAAGCAAACAAATTCACCATTGTAATGGTCTATTGAGGCAAGTTCCATCAAGCGAATAATACCTCCCTTGTGCCTAGTATTAACATTTGTTCCATCGCATCCAATTACTGTTAGCCCATTTAATCGCATATTATGTGTTCCAAAAAATTGAGTATTGCTTCTTTTATGTCTTTAGCTCCTCCTGTTGCAGCAGTAACATGTCCGATATACACAGGTAGGTTAGTTTACAAGAGTTTAATGCTCCTCTTTCGTGGTCTTTGGGTAGTACCTTGTGTCCTTCTTAATTAGCACTTTTGTGTTGTCTTTCCTCCCATTGAAATATAATCCGGTTAAAAGAGACCAAGACACTGTTAACTTAGTAGACTTTGCAACTGCATTTTAAAGCTTTTTACGCTGTCTACAAATTTTATTGTGATCTACCACATGCGAAGCCTCGCCTTCGTGTACAATTCCAATGTCTTGTAGAACAGCACTGGCAAATGTTCTATCTGAAACTCCGTATCGATCACATTCCATTGCTAAGGTAAGGAAGTCTAAACGATTTTATGATTGATATTCCAAGGTAATTACATCCATATCTGTATACAAGGACGAAGACATAGTGTTGAGCTCAAGTAGCTCCATTGATTGAGCATGAGAAGCATCAGTTTTAACCATTTCACGTTTTATTCTTTTGTCTTCCATCTGTTTTCTTTTTTCCTTTTCTCTTTTTTTTCAGTAGCAATTACTTCCACTTCTCCAATAACCATTTTCCTTTCTAATATTCGATCTTTTATAAACAATCGCTCAGCAAGTGGAATGTTCATGTCTTTTTGAAATTTACAGATATCAAAATTTGTACACTTACAAAATGTGATATCGAACAAACACAATATTTTTTCAGTACGATAATTTTCCAATTTTTGTTGGTATTTTTTATCATTCCTTCGCCCTCTCCTCTACGTTTCTCCATGTAAAATCGTTTCTTTAACAAATTTTTAATTTTTGATTTTTAATTCGAAATTTGCATAATAAACGTTTTTTGCAAATATTAAAGCGTTTTGGGGCACCAGAAGATATTAAACAAAGTTGAAAAAATTTTGCATATATGCTAGTACATTTAAAAGACAACTTTTGCACCCTATGCCGATTATTTTATCCACACTTTGAATTTTCGATCCACCCTATTGTCCATGTGACAGTATTAATACCATTTTGATAATCTTCCAAACTTTTTCATAATGATTATTGCAGGGATGAGAATGGCAAAAAAGCAAAAAGACTGAAATCATACGCAAGCAAATATTTGTACCATAATTTATACGTGAAAGATGTTTTAAGAAATAACACATCAGAACATGCAACATGATGAAAATATTCCACTATAATAATTATTTATAATTCAGTACGTATAAATAAGAATATTAAATTATTAATAAATCATTTACATTAAAAATTAACAAACAAGTTTAACAACATCATCAGGGGCATCAGAAAATACAAAATTACGACGTTAAAATATATTTACCACCTGAACATCAAGATGCAACATTCACCCAACAGAAGTCTGAGAAGAATTATATTTAATAGCCTTTTGATAAAAGTTAGCTTAAAAAATAAGGACAAATAATTTCTTTTGCTTCATGCAATTGTGTAAAGTGTATTAGCTCTTTATACATTATAATAACGTATCATATACTGAATTCTGTTTTATTTCTTTTATTTTTATACATTTTCGCAAAAGTAACAGCATAATGATTTTGCACCTTATAAAGTGAGAGGGGTCGAGAAATTGTACAGTTACAATGACAGATTCATATAGCATTATTGTTATTTGAAACATTTCTTTAGTTGTTAAAAAAGTGGTTTTCTTTCGTTTTTTTAATCGTGTGGTTTTTGTTGGTAACAGATCTCCATTAACACGCTTCACCCCTTGTTTTGGAGGGCTCCTATCTTTGACAGATTTTCCTTCAATAAAGGATGTGTTTGCCTACTCTGCAAGTTTATTTTCTGCAAAGGCTACAGTTTTTGTGAAGTCTTCATTAGTATCTGCTTAATTACTAGCATAGTTGTCAGGACTGCATTATATCTAGAACGCCTAGGTAAATCATCTCTTTTATTTTTATATTTGAGAAGATTTTTTTTATGTCTTATTCTCTGCTTTGTTGCTGCATTTGAACACAGCTTTTTCAGATATGACATAGGCTTAGAACAAAAAAGCTGAACTTTGCAAATACTGAATCATGCCAAACGTAAACACTGAGAAGTAAAATAATTATTATTACTTGAACAATAAATGACGAAATTTAAACAAAAAGTGCTTGAGATATTAAAAATATTGTATAATTATTTAAAATTTTTTAATTTATTTAAAAGAAAATTAATGGATGAAAAATGAATTACGTAAAAAGTTTAACACATCATCAGGGGCATCAGAAAATACAAAATTAGACATTAAAACATATTTACCACCTGAACATCACTGAGATGCAACATTCACCAAACAGAAGTCTGAGAAGAATTGTATTTAATAGCCTTTTGATAAAAATTAGCTCAAAAAATAAACAATAATAAAGACAAATAATTTCTTTTGCTTCGTGCAATTGTGTACAGTACTCTTTACACACTTAGTGCTTTTATGTAAAGTAAGCTCTTTATAAATTATAATAATGTATCATATACTGAATTCTGTTTTATTTCTTTTATTTTTATACTTTTTTTGTAAAAGTAACAGTACAATGATTTTGTGCCTTATAAAGTGAGAGGGTCGAGAAATTGTACCCTTACAATGACAGATTCATTTAGCATTATTGTTGTTAAGCATTATTTATTTAGCATTATTGTTTAGCAATATATTTGAAACATTTCCTTAATTGTTAAAGAAGTGGTTTTCTTTCGTTTTGTTATTTGTGTGGCTTTTGTTGGTTAGAGATCTCCATTAACATGCTTCACCCCTTGTTTTGGAGGGCTCCTATCTTTGACAGATTTTTCTTCAATAAAGGATGTGTTTGTATCCCCTGCAAGTTTATTTTCAGTAGAGGCAAAAGTTTTTGCACAGTCTTCATTAGTATCTCTCTGTTTATTACTGGCATAGTTGTCGGGACTACATTATCTCTAGAATGCCTAGGTAAATCATCAGTTTTATTATTTTGAGAAGATTTTTTTTATGTCTTATTCTCTTCTTTTTTGCTGCATTTGCACACAGCTTTTTAGCTACCTCTTTTGACAAGAGTTTTCCCCTTTTTTGAAGTAGTTTATTTGTTTTTGTTCCCTTTTTTATTTCTTCATCTTGGTACGCCCTCAAGATGACCTTAAGTTTTTATCTAATTTTTTTCGACATGTTAATGCATTTTTTTTTTTTTTTTTGCAAAATATGCCACAGAGCTTTTGTTTTCTGCAAAAAGGTGGTCATTAATACTTTGATGGCACAGAATATGTTGGAATGTTCATCCTTGTAGACCTTGCTGATATAATGTTTATTCTTTAGTAGAAGATGAAACAGCTAGTTTCCTAGCCGGTAGAGTTAAGCGGAGTGGTCGAGCATATTTTCCCAGAATTTTCTTTCAAAAACGGAATTTTCGGAAGAAAGTGAAATTTTTTTGCAGCGGGAAAAGAAAAGAAAAACCGGAAATCCGAAAAAAGAAATTAAAAAAAAAAATGGAAATCCGAAAAAAAAAATTTAAAAAAAAAAAAAAAAAAAACGGAATTTTTAGAGAAAAAAAAAGCGAAATTTCTCCAAAATAACAAAAAAGCTGAAATTCGCGAAAAAGCGGAAGAATCTCATCCCTGTTATTGCTAAAATAAGTTTGTAAAAAAGTATCAAGGGAATCACTCTTTGGATTGAAAGAAGTAAATTCAAATGAATTTGGCTTTACAATATTTAACAGAAAATCTGCATACAGTAAAAAAATTTTGTTGCATCTTTTTCCAAAATACGTTTCTTTTGCGACAACACAACCAATACCTTTTTCATTTTTTCCTGTGCTTTTTCGTGATATCCAGCCATTACTCGTGGAGCAATGCAAATCGCAGATCTTACTAGTGCGTAATTCACAGGACATTTCTGCATGAAATGTTTTATCATTGCTATGATGTTTTTCCGACTATCTTGTCTGAGTGTGAAAACATTCTTGTCTACTAATTCCTTATTTTTTATCTTTTCTTTTATTAGTCGCTCTGCAGCAAATCCTAAATACACTTAACTTTTATCATTATACAAGTTTGGGTCACTGAAGTTGAATTTGCATAAAGTCTCAGGTTTCTCAATTCTTTCATTCTCTGGTTTCAAAATCTTGAAATGTTCAATGCAATCATTAACAAGTTTTAAAAACATCACTGGCAAAAAATGGAAGTAAAGTTTTATCACTTTGATACTGTTCTAAAAATTGTAACAGCATTTTTGACAATCATTCCTATGGAACTATGGACCAATAAAGGCCATCTGTAACTCCTCCCTTATTTCCCAAAGTGTATGCGATGGATATGGATTCGTAGAACGCAAGCAGTATCGTCCCCCCACCCCCACCCCAGTCCGCGAGAGCCACGTCGACCGAGATTAGAGCCGTCGAGAAGTAGGAATGAGAAAAACGATAATCGGTGAAATTTTAAATTTTTTAATAATGGCAGAGTAAAAAGTAAGGACTTTCAAGGACTTTTTAAAAATGGGGCATAAAAATAAGGATTTGTAAGAACTTTTAAGGACTAAATGCAAAAGTAAGGACTTTTAAGGACGCATACGAACCCTGGGAATGCAACATCCACTCCGCACGGAAGGGCGTAGAAGGAAAAAAAAAAAGCAATATACAGTACAGTGACGTACACAGACTTGTTTAATGGGAGCGGGGTTTCAAAAGCAAAAGTGAGAACAAAAAAAAAGTTCACCTTTCGCTGAAAAATGAGACCTAAAAACGAAATCGACAACAAAAAAAAAAAAAACAGTAAAGGGACGGAATCGGTACAAAAAAGGCCACAATCTACCCACCTCCCCATTTTTCCTGTCACACTCGACTATCCGGACTTTTCAGGTATCCGGAAATTGGCGTTTCCTGAGCATGCCAGTTAGTTAAGCTTTTACTGTAGTTTAGAAATTAACTATTGGGTCATGATTAGAGCAGGCACTTTGCATATAAAAAAAAGGGAAAGAATACAACATCCAAGAATGGAAATTTAAAAAGGAAGGCATCCAATAAGTCTGTCATCATCAGAGAAGTGTCAGGGTAAATGAGAATCAGTGGTCACGGCAAGTATACAGGACAATTCTAAACTGACTAGAATATTTGTGCCCATCTAAGATGGGCTTTTAGCTTGCCAACAATATCTCATATCTTATTGTCACAAATTTACTAACAAAAGTTGCTGTAGAGAATCTCATGCAGAAAGCCAGAGTGCTTAAGAAATACCCTTTTAACAAAAACTAAACTATTCTAATTTGTTCTGCATGCATGAATTAAATATAAAGAAAGTAAATGACTGATACATTATAATTCAACAAAAAGATAATAAGAAAAATAAATTAATTCTAGTATAACTTCTATTTAATATTGACCAAGTCCGGCGTGTATGAATCAGCATAAAATAAAAAAGAAAGGAAGCTGCTAAACTCAGCTCAGAAAAAAAAAATAGCAATAATGGCCATTGGATACTTTGAAGATCTTATAATTTAGCAAAAAGCAACACTCAAGAAAAAAAAGCAAACACGAAACGCCAGAGTTTCTCTTTCAAAGATAAGAGAAATTCACTTCCCCTCTCAAAAAAAGCAATGACAGCTTGCACTCTCCGAATTCTAAGAAACCCCTCCCCTGTTCCCCAAACCTTTCTGGGCGAGCCACTCTAACGAAGAAAGAACTGCGGGTGTGAAATCAATCACACTCTGTCTGGTCTGAATATCCTTTGGCACGTAGCCACGCCCATATTCCTGAGCATTAGTTCCATGCCTGGACAATTCTACTATAGATGAACAAATTTTTAGTGTTGGTCAGGCAAACAGAAACAAGACATTTTTAAAACAGAATATGGGGTCAGAGATGCAAAGGACAACTACAACAGAGAGCTTTCTGACAGTGAATTAAAAGAAATGGTTACACCAGAAAAAGTGTGCAACATAAGTTTAAAGAAATACAAATTCACAACAACACAGTTGCATAAATAATACCATTACAAGTTGCATGCAGAATGACAGATACAGTCGCAAGTAAGATGCAGTATAATAACAAATCCTCCAAGTACTTACTTTAACCTATTAACACCAAAGTTAATTTAAAGCCTTAATATCAGTAAATTCTTTTAAATTATGTTAAAAACACCAAGATTAAGGTAAATGCAAAGTAAAATCTCATTCCTACAAAAAACTTTTTTTTTTGGGGGGGGGGAAAGGGGCTTTTTAAAAATTTTTTTTAGAAAAATAATCAAAAAGTCATTTAAAACATTTTTATGGATAAACATTAAAATATTTTTTAAATATAATAAAATATTAAAAAAATAAAGTTTACTTTCGATTTCCTTACATCACTTTAAAAATAAATCGAGCAAAATAAAAAAAAATTAAAAAATGACAACACTTTGACTTCCAAATCTGGATAGTATATGCCAGTTGAAGCCTATTTTAGGAGTTTGGAAATGCATTTTAACTTAATAGGCAAAGCAAAAAATAAACAAAGGTATGTCAGTTTAGCAACAGAAGTGAAATGTAATTGTCCTCAAATGAGGACACTGGGCATTAATGAGTTAAGTGTTCAAAGAACTTGCCGTCAAGCTACACACACTTTGCATGCTGTTATTCATGCAGCTGTGTTGCTGTGCTATTGCAAATTTATATTTCATTAATCCTGTGTTGTGCTTTATCTGGCGTATCCATTTCTTTCACCTAATTCATGGCAAAGAGGCTCCTGGAGTATTCTAATTTACAATTCTACGTTCTATAGTAAAATCGGATCATTTCTGTATGCCTGATCTACCTTCAAGTTTGTCCAATGATTTTAGAATCACACTGCATACCAAAAGTGTCAGCAACAGTAATTTGAGTTTGAATATGGGAATAGATTTGATTCACAACACAGTAATGCCAATCATGAATCGATTTCAGAACACCAAACATAAATGGATCAGAAATAAAAGATTGCAGCATTGCCTTTAGTTTAGAAATATTTACATGAAATTTTGGGAAACCATTCATTAGATATATTTTAGGCATACAATAGGTAGTAATTCATCAGGTATATTTTAGTTATATAATAGGTAATATCCTTCATTAGGTATATTCTGTCTTAAATACAATGTAACTGCCTATCTACTTTCAATATCTTTAAAACAGCTAGATATTTGTAATAAAACATGAAAAAAATAATTCAATTTTAGAAATTTTTGCTGACAACATACTCTAATACAATTCACTAACAACTTAATTTCAATATCTACTTTAATATAATTGGTTAACCTGGAGTTTACGGTGCCCACTTACTTCGTTCCTCTTAGGATCGCCAAATCTTTGCCGCCAAGAACGGAGATGAGAGAACAATTGTTTGCGTTGCGCAATGATGTTTTTAATGCGCGAGGTTTGCGCATGCATGGAAATCGATCTTTTCATCGGTGTTTTGCGCATGGCACAATATTAAAATTCATTTTGATTGGTTTGTTCCGTTCATGTGATTGGTTGATACAATCGAATTTGATTAAAAAATCGTTTGGAATTCTTCCATTTGATTTTTGTCTGATTTTATCACTTCGTTACGTGCGGTTCGCTACAGCTATTGTTGATTATGGCTCTGAAGTGTCGGAAAAAGAATAGCGAGAAGAAATTTTTCAATTAAAATAGGTATGTGAAGTTTTATCTACACTTTTCTCGTTTTTGAACATTTTCATTCAATTTAGGTTCAGAACTGTGCATGTTATTCTGTGTTTTCACTTCTCAATGAATAAGCTAAGCTACTAGTGTCCCGCTTTGCAGAAAGCGAAGCCGCTGATGCTTTTTTAAGTTAAAAAACTTTGCTCGGAACCCACATGCGATGCCCGTGGCATCGCATGCGGGAATCCTCTTTTTTGGAATTAAAAAAAATAGATGCCTAACATTCAATGAAGAAGCGAAGCTACTAGTGGCCCGCTATGCTGAAAGCGAAGCCGTTGATGTTTTTTTAAGTTAAAAAAAATTGCCCGGAACACGCTTGAAATGCCGAAGCCATTGCGTGCTCAATCTCTCCTTTTCAAATGAAGCATGCGCAGTAGAGAACTGAAAAGTGCACTGCGCATCTAAAACAGTATTTGCCGACGGCACATGAAATTGCGCCAAGAAGAATTGGCGAGAAACAGGCAGGCACCGTAAACTTCAGGTTTACCATATAATTTTCATAATAACCATTATTCTGTTAATTTCTCAAAAATCTTCAAGCAATAAAAAAATAAATATTAAAGACCCCAGGAACTGTCTTCAACATAGCTTTAAAAGGCAACTATTTTTAGATACCCTTTTCTTAACAAATTCTGGGTTGTGAACACCTTACCTGTAAAATTTTCTTTTTTTCAGTTAAGGTAAGTGCTCCAGTAGTGGGCCACGTACCAGTAGTGGGCCACTTGAATTTTTAAGTTGAAAAACAAGAAATTCCAACATTCCAATGAAATAAGATCTGCCTCTGGTAGGCTGAAACCCTTATCAAGTAAATACCAAAGGCACAGCCTTTATTTCCTGTTTATTTAGGAGCTAGAAAGTTTGTTGCTGAAGCTGGTCTCTGAGAGAAGCATTTTTAGCTTATTCTTAGTGATTTCCTTAAGAGGTAACTCTTTATTCAACTATTTTTTTAGCATACATTCTATTTGTTTTTAAAATGAATTGTTATTGATATTATTTGATTGTATAATGAATGTATTATAAACTATCTTTAAATTAAATAATATTGATAATTTATGGATAGGGAAGGGTGGCCCACTTTTGGATCAATGTTTTAGTAAATGCTCCAGTAGTGGGCCTAGGGAGGCCAGTACTGGAGCACATGCTTTCTCTCCAATTTACTGTTTTGTGATGTTTAATAAGAAGGTTACATCTAGTAAAGTCTTTTTATTTAATTAGATTTGCTTTATTTTTATCAGAACCAGTAGTAGGCCGCATGGCCCACTTCTGATACACTAATGGGACATTCAGACCAATTACTTAAATAATAAATATTTTATAGTACTGTTGAGGAAAAGACTGATATTCAAGAATTAGTTGGGCTTTGTAACGAGGCAGACAATAATAACTATCGCATTGCTGGACCATAGAAAAATATTCCATCACCATTTAAAAGGGCTCTTTTCTGGCTGCAGAGGGAAGATGATGACAAAGATTTATTCAACATAAAATATCAAGATTTAATATCCATAATGCCCCAAACTGAACTTAAAATGAAAGATCGATAATTAGCATATACCTTTAATAAAAAATTGGCTGTTAGAGAAAAAATGTAAATCTCATGCGACTAGAATCTATAAATAAAAGATTTCACCTATATCAAGCCATTTTTATTGCATTTTTTATAGTTTATAATGTTACTGTATTGTTATTATTACTATATATAATGATTTTATTCCTTTTTCTTTGGCACAATTGGCAAATCTGGGTGGCCCACTTTTGGTATGCCCACTACTGGTACATCAAAAGTTTGCTATGCCCACTTCTGGTGCATAGGAGTGATCTAAGTTTTTAATTTTTTAAAAATTATATTACAATTATTTTGATATGTTAGGTGATTATTATTTTAGATAAAAGTTTGAACAACCATAAAAAAATACAGATTAGCGAAACTTCTCAAAAGTTTAGATGATAATTGAGGAAATACCCTTAAGTGGCCCACTACTGGAGCATTTACCTTACAACATAACTTTTCAAATGCAAATTTTTACAAACTCAAATAACCTAAGTTTACAAAGTTCAGCCATGTATGTTCAAGTCAAAAAGCATATAGTTAAAATCACCATCTACAATGTAAGTAAATATTTCTCAAATCCTTAAAGGGCACAAGAGCAAGGAATGACATTTTCAATAGTTATTTCTAAAGCAGACAGTCACATGATCTTCCACGATATCATGTTGTCTGTCCTAATACTACTATCCCAATGCAAATAAGGCTTCAGACAGAGAAACAACACAATTAAAAAGTAGGGACACTTGTTCCATTTATTTGTCACTAGCAGGCGATTGATCAATTTTAAAAATTCAAATTATTTTAAAATTAATTCTATGAAATACACTGCATTATTACCTTTCATTCTAATAACGTATTAGACAGCAGGAACTGTAGAGTAATTATAATATTTTTAATGCTTTAAATTACAAGTAACAACTCATTATAATTGCAAGTTAACAAAAATATCCAAAAAGTAAGTGTTAGCCCTGTTCACACTAAAACTAAACAGCAAATTTTCTAAATTATTGAAGAATTCCAGTAACATGAAAATTTCTTGAAAAACATTACATTAGTGTCGAACAGGTCGCATTGCTATAAACAATGAAAAATATCAATTACATACATAAACTTCTTAATTTCTAGCATTTAAACTCTTAATAATGTACCTGATAAAAGAAACCTTAAAAACATGATACAGAAGTTTTCATACTAATTTTGCTAACAACTATTTAGTTCATTACTTCATAGTCAAATTTTGTTATTTGTTATCCAAAATATAAAAAGTATTCATGTTTAGAAACCACATATATAAAAAGATATGTTATAAACACACAAGACTACCTTGTAATGTGCAAAATGACGATACAGATACATCCCTCCAATAATTCCAGTTGTCAGGACAAGCAAGGCTGTAGCAAATACACAGAGAGTTGTCAACGAACTAACTCGTCTAACATGAGCATGCATGGTAACAACAACAGGTCTTCCTTCTTCAGCATCTTTTAAGTTGGGCTAAAATAAAACTTGAATAAGAACAACACTTCGAAAGCATCTCATATTAGCATGCAAAATATATAACAGGAATATGAATAAATCATTAATATAATAATTTTCAATCCCTTAAAAAACTGATTCAGGTAATTAACATTAATATGATGATCACTATTAGAAAGAATATAGGGGAGAAGGGGGCTAGTGTGGACAATTTTTGCATTTTTGGCAAAAAAGTGCACTAAATACTATTTTTAACACATCTGGTATTTTTTTTACAATAATTTGCACCTTTAAATTTATTTTGTTTGATATATTAAAACATTTGGCAGTATAGGTTTTTAATAATATTTTTTTAAAAAAAAGGCTATTTTTGATGGGGCTAGTGTGGACAAGCTATAGGGCAAGTGTGGACAAGCAACAATAATGATTAAGCAATGTAATGCAACTTATAAAAGTGGATATAAAAAACAAAGAAATCAATTTTTACCTAAACAGCCCATTCCTTAATAAATGTGAACCTTAATAAGTCATATTTTAATTAAAATAAGCCTAACATATTACTTTTTAACAAAGAATTTTTCTATAATAAAGAAACTATTTCAAAGACAAATCAACATGTTTGAAAGCTATTTTTTGATTATTTAGTTGAAAAGGATTATTTTAATGCAGTAGTGGAATTTTTCTTCTACTTTACAATATAATTTGACATATCAACATTAAATGTTATCTGAGATGCAGTGCGAAGTGTGGTACCAGCAATATCTGGTAATGGCAGTTTTGCTACAATTTCATTTCGTGATATTTGTGATGTATCTTTTACATCCGGGTAAAAGAAAGATTCGCTGTCCTTGGAGGTGCTGCTTTGTCCATCTTTTTTCCTTAGGAATTGTACATCAAAATCTATAGAACCGTATACGGCTTCAACTCTTCCAACGTAGTGTGAAACAATATTTTTTTTTAAGAAACTTGACCAACACAAAGTCATTAATGCCTATTAAATCTGTATCGGCAATAGGTTTTAATATTCTTGTTTCTTCAAGCTCTGATGCTCGATCTTCTTGTTTGGATATGTCACTTTCTGAATCCGAAGAAATACATACATCTTTTTTTGTCAATATTTCAGATTCTTTTTTAGAGCAAAGAATTTTCCTTTTTTTCCTTTCGCCCTTTTTTGCTTCTATAAGCTTATTTTTTTCCATGTCTTCAATCCTTTTCTCAGGCGTGCTGGTATAAACTGTAGATTTAGCTTTTTTTCTCAAATTTTTCTTTTTTTTTAAATACTGCTTTAGGATATGGACGTACAGATTCAGGAGTAGTTGGTTGTAGTGGCTCAGTATGATCTTCATCTTGTCATTCATTTTCTTGGAGATCTTCATTTATTACAGTACAATCTTCTGTTTCAGTTGTATTACATCCTGGGTATTCGTGGTCAGTAATGTAACTACAAAAAAAAATCATCTTCTCCAAATGCTAGTCGATTTAATGGAAAAATGCCAGTTTTTTTAAATCCTGATAAAATATTAGTTGGTGTGAATGATTTATAATATGCTTTTGCTGCTAAGGAAGGAATATTATAGATAGATACTGTTTTACCAGGATGATTTAGCAACCAGTCATTAAATGAGACTTTGCATGCTCCTTTAAATGCACCATAAACTGCAACATCCAGTGGTTGAAGTCGATGAGAACAATGTGGTGGAAAAGAAAGTAAAACAATACCATTTTCCTTTGCATATGTTATAGCTTCAACTGAAATATGTGACTTATGATTATCAATTAATAATAGAATAGGATTGTCAATATCAGATCTTGTGTGTTCTTTTATATGTTGCAAAACAGTTGAAATAACTCTTTCGTCATCCATCCACTTTTTGTGGCCAAACCTAGACTTCCAGACGGAGCATCACATAGAAAATAGTCCTTATACTTCACTCGGGGGAAAATAAAAACGGGAGGAATAGAATTTCCAGTTGCAGATATGCCACAAAAAGAAACTAATTCTCCACGTTCTCCAGACACAGCTTGCCCAACTTGTTTCTTTCCAGTTTGCGCAATTACTTTAGGACTTTGCAACACTGTTGTGATTCCTGTTTCATCAAAATTTAGAATACGCTCTGGTTTAAATTTATATTTCTCCATAACAGCATAAAGATTGTCAAAAAATTCACCCACATTCTTTTTATTAAATGATGTTGCTCTTGATAGACTAGTATTTTCTGGCTTGCGTAAGGAAAGCCTAGGATGCCTCTTCATAAATGATTGCATCCAATCAATGCCAGCACATTCATTCACATTCCAACTGCTTGGCATAGCTTTACCAAGCTTTTCAGCATATTGAAATGCCAGTGCTCTTGCCTGTAAAAATGTCAATCCATAATGGATTTTCGAAGACATCAAAAAATATTCACTGAGTAATTGTTCTTCTTCATCTGCAAATACTTGATGGCATCAATATTTATTTCTTCCAATTACTTTCGTCGTTTTAACATCAATCTCTTCTGCATTACGTTCTGAATTCAGTTCCTTACATTGGCTTTTTGCTATGTTTACTCTTTTATGTAGCATAGATTTTGTTAAATTATAATGTTTTGCAGCTTCTCGAATGCTTTTGTTGTTTAAAATTACATCTTTAACAGCCTTTTCAATAATATCTTCAGACAGATTAGAGCGATCAGTTTTACGTTGGTATGAACGAACCATGATTGCCTAAAATTGAAAACAAAATTTTCTTTATTATTTTAAAATTGCTATAAAATAAGATTCTATAAGTTGCCATTAGTAATTTGAATTAAAAATTAATGTGTGAAAACAATAGAATTCCTTGTAAATTAATTTATCACTTTACAATAAACAAACTTATTTAGTAAATAAAAGCCTAAAATATGCCCAAAAAAAATACATAGAATCCTTTGTATATGAATGCACTTTTCAAAAATCAATCTAATTCAGCAAATAAATAACATAAAATGTGATATATTTTGATTAACTCTTGTTTTTTTCCCACTGAAAGCTGAATGGGGCTATTGTGGACATGTCCACAGTAGCCCCATCACCATGTATCCACACTAGCCCCATGGAGCCATTTTTTCTTATAAACCTATTACTGATTAATTAAAACCATATACAGCAAAACTGAATATCAAAATATATAGTGAATCACATCTATTTATAATATATTATCTCCTTTTATTTGAAATAATTAATTAAAATAGTCTAATCTAATCACATAAAAAAAATCAGGAACTTACTTTTCCACCATGAAAACCTTCTTTTGTAAAATGCTATTGAACTATCAAGTGTGTTTTTAGGCAACTACACATGGAAGTGTATCTTGGTGTTGCCATTCTGCAAAACTTCACAGAGAAATTTTGAGTTATAAATAACTGAATTATTCAAGGTGTCCACACTAACCCCTTGTCCACACTAGCCCCTTTCTCCCCTACTACATTACGTAAAAAGGAAATTTTCCTTTTGTTCTTGGATTTATCACCACACTTTTCGGCATTAAATGAAATTTCAAGTTGTATTTATGGGAAAATGAGCTATGCTCGATTTCTACAGCAAAAGACAAGTCTACCAGTTCTGTCGGTAGACAAATGCAAAAATTAATAATTCATGGGCAAATCTAATTAAAAAACTATCAAGCATTAAAAATTAACAGATAAAACAGCACAAAATACACATCTATTCATCCAAGAACTAGGAAAAAATTCAGAAATTCTCTAATACAAGAGCTTGTTTAAAAATTAGCAGGATTAAAAACATTTAATCTTGCCCAGTAATACATAACTGGGTATGCAAAATACCAGACAATTATTTATAAATCTATTGAAGTCAATTTAAAATTAACTTTTATAAGAATGATCCAAAGCAAACTACAGAACATATATATTGAACATCTTGCATATTTTAATGACAACTCCAACACATAAGCACATGGAAAAAAAAGACCACAAAAAGAACAGGAAAAATTATTTAAATTACACATTTTAATTTGTCACCAGCCCCACATGCTGTTTATTTTTTATTGGAGTTGTGTTGATCTATATAGATGAGTTTAACAAAAAAAAAAATAATTTTAAAAATTAATCTTAACCTTAAGAGCTAAAACTGAACAATGCAATTATGCAGTAGAAGATTAAATCCTTGTGAAACTATAGACCATATTAAAATGCTGAGGTGCAAATTATTTCTACAAATGAAAAAAACATGTAAAGTTAGCATAAAAAGAATATATACCTATATTTTTTAAACAGATACAATAGAAATGCACATATATGAAATGAATTTTAATCTGTGAAAATATAACTAAAGATAAAAAAAACATTTCATACAAAAAAATTCCTTCATAAGTTTAATCTTCAGCACACTGACAACCGAATCACATATAAAATATTTTAATAAAACCAGCAGACTTGAATTTCTATTGAAGATTTCAAAATTTCAATTTACATCTCAAATGTCTCGTTTTATTTTAAAAAGGAAAAGAAATTGTTACATTACATGATACAGATAAAATGTCCAGATGAGAAAAATCACATAAAAATGAACAATGCACAGGAAGGTTTACAAACTTGTGTTGTAAAAAGAAGCATTTACAGTGTATTCAAAAAGTAAACTCCTCTCATCCCTTGAGCGCATATATTAGGGTTTCATTATAAGATCTATCGTTATAAACATTATCCTTACAAACTTCAAAAATTTAATTGCCATTCCTCCGAAGAGGATAATTGTCACTTGCAAATATTTCCATTCAGCAAAAACTCAATTGGATGAATTTTTTTTAGAATTTTATGAATTCAGTAACATCTTTATTACTAGGAGGTTATTTCTTAAAACATTGAATTAACTATAAAATCAAACTTTCCAAGATTTAGTTTTCTTACAGTTACACTAGTAACATTTAAGGAGAAATTCTTTTTTCAGGCAAATTTCTATTGGGATTTTAAAGCTGCTAAAAACAGATACACCATCTATTTGAGAATAACAAAAAAAAAGGATTAAAAAACACTGACAGAGTCTTGTATCTTAACTTACAAAACAAAATGTAAGTCTGAATTCAATTGAATGTTTGATACAAATATGAACATTTCTCTTTATTATTTGTTCACTGCAAATCCTACACTGGCAAATACCAGACAAAATGTTCTAGTAGTAAATGTAACTTTCTTAATTTAGGTATGACACAAAAGTTTATCTTGTTCTTCAAATAAAAAACAAATTACATAAACATCCTAGAAGTAACGCATATCAACATTCTAAACAGCACAAAACACAGATCAATGTCATTTAAGCTAAGCTGAACAGAAACTTTTGATATTTTAGTTTCCACTGTTTAGTTTGGGTATATTAACATCCTGTTTTGAAGCAACACAAGGGCTATTTCAGTTTCCTCTGACAACAAAATAATGTGAAATTATATGAGATTTATGTAACAGGAACTTTTTAAAAACTTGCACACAGAATAAACAATAACAAAAGCATTCTTTTACTCAAATAGCAAGATATATCTAGTAATTGAATGGAATGTTTGCTTTGAGGAAGAAATTCATGAGAATTACTAATGAAACCAATTTATAACTTCGCAATATTTTAAATTCTCTAAACAAACTACTGATTAAGAATAATCAAGACTGTCGAAATGTGTATATTCGTCCGTTCATCACGAAAAAACAAAACACAATTCATTTACGGGAATTATACCAAATAAACTTGTATATTGCGCAATTCGTAATGTTTACCACTTTAATGAATGATATAAATATCTTATTACAAAACTGCCTAAAGTGAATGTTAAGAAGTTCAAGAACTCGCACAGCAATTTAGAATTATACTTCATTAATATCAAACATTCATTATAATGGCGATCAGAGATTAAAAAAAAATCGTTAATTAATGGTTATATAAATACAAACCGTTTTTTCAGCCGGAACCAAAGGCTCTTCTTGCTGTTTACAACTCTTTTTCCCTAAAAACTGCTGAGCGATTGTCATGTTTCTATTGGAAAGCTTAAATCCTTTTTCTCAGGGATCAATAATATGAATCGGATTAGAAAGTTATTAACAGATTATCTTCTTTGTTCAGATCAAAACAACTACGTTTCTGTTCAATGGCGATGACAGGTCCCGAAATTTCCCCGATTCCTGGGGAAGTCTTCGGCGCAGACGTATGAAAGAGATGACGTAAGTAGATGTACTGAGTTTGGCGGACCGCCAAACACTATCTTCTGGAAGATGCTACTCGAAGCGAAAACATGCAGCCTAAGCAACTTAGTGGTCAGTAATAAATATTTTTTGTTGTTAAATTTGTCCTTCACCTTTTGCTTCCGCTGCCTCTGCATTATAAGTCATTGTGCCATTAAACAGTGATATTATAAGGTGACTAAAATGTTTGAACAAAATATCTGAAATTGAAACTACCTGTGGTACAAAATATCCGAAATTGAATAAATTCGCTGTGGTACAAAATATCTGAAACTGAAATTATATGTAAGATAATCTGTGGCAATTATTCTGTTCTGAAATAAGCCTCTGCACTGCGTGATAAATCGACATTTGGGGA
This sequence comes from Araneus ventricosus, assembly GCA_013235015.1. Classification (NCBI taxonomy): domain Eukaryota; kingdom Metazoa; phylum Arthropoda; class Arachnida; order Araneae; family Araneidae; genus Araneus; species Araneus ventricosus. The sequence continues at coordinate 501,541 of BGPR01000028.1, read as the reverse complement.
ATGTGATTATAAATCAGGTAAGGTCCTCGACTCCTTGCCTGGGTTCAAATTAAAGATTTTGAGGACGACGAGACGAAAGATACGGAATACCTGGCATGGCTTAACTGCGCCAACCACCTGTACGACTTATATATTAAATTACCAAATAGTCCTTGAGATCTACAAAAGTGAATGAACCCAGATAGCAATTTTAGTTTGCAGCAGTCTTGTACTGAAAATCTGCAAATTTGTCACGACAAGTGTGCGAGTGTGAAACAAGCTTGCAGCAAGTTAACGCAAGCCTCGAAGTCACCATAGGACGAACTTGCAGCAAGCTTGCATTGCAAATTATAGCAAAAACAGAGTACGAACGCAACCCAGGATAGAACTCGCGACTTAGCGCTCGGGAAGCGGGCGCTCTAACCATTCGGCCAGTCAAACTCTGAGAGGAGAAGATAGATTTCGCTAATACACCGTTCGATTCTATTCGCATACGATTTATTTTAAACTATTTCTTGATTTCGTTAATTTTTTGAGTTGCGAATATGATTTGAAGTCAAAGAGAGAGCGAATTTTCGCTAATAACTACGTTTTGTTAGTAGAATAAATTATGAAATTAGAGTTCAAAAGTAATTGCTTTAAAATGGGACAAAATGTATAAGTTTATTTTTCAACAAACATTGACTGTTTTTTCGGTTTAATTTTGTTTATAAACGCTAAAATTTCAACATTCAGAAAAAGATGATATAGTTTTATTTAAAGTGCGAATTCTATATTTAGTAAAAAGATGGAAAATGTTTCAATTTTTTTTTATAAAAAAGTTAGTTTTTTTATAAATTATCATTGATTTATTGAATTAATAAAAAGAAGGGCGCTCTAGGAGATGCTATTGAAAATCGGATGTTTTTTTAAAGCGAAGACAAAGATAATTATCTCTTTGTGCTATCTTTGCATCACGCTTGTTTTTCAAATTTGCTGCAAGCTTGCAATGCAAGCGAGATGGTGCTATTTGTCACGGCGAAATTGCAGCAAATGGGTTTTGCAAGAGAGGGTGGCGTTAGCTGTCACGGTGAACTTGCCACAAGTTCGCTTCAAGTTTGACGCGTCAAATTTGCTATGACAAGACAATATCAAGTCAAAATCAAACTTGCTGCAAACTTACGTGATATCTGGGAAGACTGTGGATGAATATTCTGATTTATTTATAAGCATCTAGCCAAACTTACATACCATCCCAGATAGCAATTTTAGTTTGCAGCAATCTTGCTTTGCAAATCTGCAAGCTAGCAGCAAGTTTGACACAGCAAGAGTGCAAGCTTGAAACAAGTTATTGCCAACGAGTTAGTCACCACGCGTCGAACTTGCAGCAAGCTTGTTGCGTCAAACTCATTGCAAATTATAGCAAAAACAGAGTACTCAGACAAACTTCGGACTCGAACCCCCGACAACCCACTTTATAGCCAGTCGCCTTACCCACTCAGCCAGCAGAACTCTGAGAGGTTGAAGATAGATTGCGCTAATAGATCGTGCATCTACACGTTTTATTTTAAACTATTTTCCTGATTTAATTAATTTTTTAAATTTCGAGTTGAGAATATGATTTGAAGTCAAAGAGAGCGATTTTAGCTAATAACTACGTTTTGCTAGTAGAATAAATTATGAAATTAGGGTTCAAAAGTAATTACTTTTAAAAATATGGGACAAAATGTAAGTTATTATTTTTGAACAAACATTGACTGTTTTTTAGGTTTAATTTTATTTATAAACGTTAAAATTTCAACATTAAGGAAAAGGCGATATATAATTTTCTTTAAAGTGCGAGTTCTATATTTAGTGAAAAGATGGAGAATTTTTCATATTTTTTTATAAAAAGACCTTGTTAGTTTCTTACAAATTATCATTGATTTATTGAATTAATAAAAAGAAGGACAGTATAGGAGATACTGACAAAGATCAAAACCAGATGTATACAACGTATCCAGGTCGCGGCGTGTAAGTGTGCTGTATCAACTCTGCAGCAAACTTGATTTGCAATTGTGGTGTGAAGTTTGTCATAACAACTTCATAGCAAACTCGTTTTGCAAGTGTATTGGCCGATTATGTTTTGTTACTTTGCAGGAAGTTTGCTGCAAAGTCACCCTCACATAGCAATTTTAGTTTGCAGCAAAGTTGCAGCAATCTTGCTTTGCAAATCTGCAAGCTTGCAACAAATTTGACACGACAAGAGTGCAAGCTTGAAACAGGTTTGCAGCAAATGAACGCAAAAGACATAGTCACCACGCGTCAAATTTGTCACGTCAAACTCATTGCAAACTAAAGCAGAAACAGAGTACGAATGCAACTTCGGATTAGAACCCGCGACCTACTTCTTCCTAAACGTAACACTTTAACCACTCTGAGAGGACTAGCTAGACTCTGAGAGGAGAAGATAGATTGCGCTAATAGATCTTCATCTATAAGATTTATTTTAAACTGTTTTCTTGATTTCATTAATTTTTTAAAATTTTGAGTTGCGAATATGATTTGAAGTCAAAGAGAGAGAGAGAGAGTAATAACTACGTTTTGCTAGTAGAATATATTATGAAATTAGAGTTCAAAAGTAATTACTTTTAAAATGGGACAAAATATAAGTTATTATTTTTCAACAAACATTGACTGCTTTTTAGGTTTAATTTTGTTTATAAACGTTAAAATTTCAACATTAAGAAAAAGGCGATATAGTTTTCTTTAAAGTGCGAGTTCTATATTTAGTAAAAAGATGGGAAATGTTTCAAATTTTTTTCTATAAAAAAGTTAGTTTTTTCACAAATTATCATTCATTTATTGAATTAATAAAAAGAAGGACGGTCTAGGAGATGCTATTAAAATCGGATGTTTTTAAAACAGAGACAAAGATTATCTCTAAGTGTGCTATCATCTTTGCAGCAAACTTGTTTTGCAATCGTGGTGCGAAATTCGTCATGACATCTTCATTTCAAACTTGTTTTGTAAGAGAGGATGGCGATTCTGCCTCGTTATTTTGCAGCAGTTTCGCTACAACATCGACGAGTCAAATTTGCCAAGACAAGATAATATCAAGTGAAAATCAAACTTGCTGCAAATGTACGTGCTATCTGGGCCGTATCAAGTTTGTCATGACAAGAAGGAAAATCACACTTGCTGCAAGTGTACATGCTATCTGGGGTAGGGATGCATAATCCACGATATTTTTAATAACAAATATTTTTGCTATTGTTATTTCCAAATAAGTGTGATTTTAATCATACTTTTAATTTTCAAATTCTTATTAAATATATGTAAAGTGTTTTGAAAAAAAATTAAGTAAAAAATTATCATTAGTTTTTATTACACTTTCTGCAAACTTTTGTGTTTTTAGTTCTATATACTGTCAATAACAGGTGCCTGTAGCGAAAACTACTTTGAAAAAAATCCCTTTCAATTAAGTTAACCAAAAATATTCCCATCAAGCACGGAAACCAACATCAACACAGTTCACACAGAATCACCTTTACAGTGAATCACAAATTCGATCATTTTCCGTTCCGATCACAGTTAACTAAGTTTCCCTGTGAATATTTGTTTCGTGCGATTATTGCGACTCTCTATCGTTTTACAAGACCTGTAATCATTCGAAAACGCATATCACAACAAGAATGGTGAATTCACAGCGTCACAGGAAATACCAATGAAACGGCGATACGGAGAAACCGTAACCGCAAAAAGAACGATATTCTTTCTAAGCACAAAAAATGGGCTACCATGGCGCCATCTGTTTACAAAAGATAGAACTAAAAACTAAAACTTAGGAAAAGTATATTAAAAAGGAATGAGTTTTTTTTTTTTAAATTTTGAAACATTTTATGCACATTTATTTACCACTGATTGAATCACAAATTTTTGACAGTAGTATTCATCACTGGTATTTGTGATCTTTTGATATTGCGTAGTAAATAACAGTTCATCAAATATTCGTCATCCCTACAATACAGTAACCGTCTGAGCTCCATTTGACTGCTATTCTGAGAGCCAAGTCCAATGGACCTTATGCACCCTTTAGGTTCGAGAGTATAGAAAAACAGCTGTGGAGGAATAAACAAAACGATCGGCCTATAAGCGACTCAGAAATAAAAGCAGTTCTGAGTCAGCTGTTTAAGACTGACCAATGGCTCCCTCCGGCAGGTCACGTGTCGGAGGATGTGACGTCACATGCATAAGGTCCATTAAGTTCTAATTCTTGCACAGAGGTGGCGATTGACAACTCGCATGGCCAGTGTGATTCCCAGATTGTCCCTAATTTTTCTTATGTTTTTTTAAAAGACTCGTGTACAAAACACTTGTTTCAACGCAGAAAGGCTTAGTAAGACAAATCGTGCAGGCAGCAAGGTATGTTCGAAATACGCCTGGTATTTTTGAAAAGGTTCGGCATTCTAAGCAACGTGGATGTAAGGCGAATATCAGTACGTTTGCCAAAAACTTTGAGCATCTACTGTAGTAGTATTTTTCCTAAATAAAATATTGTAGAAGGATTCTTCTTTACCGTTTTTGTATTACTAAATGCCGTCTGCTGCCTCCAAAATAGCGCTTGCGTACTTATGTTCCTATGAAATTTTGGCTTCTTATCATATGCCTTGAATTGTCCTTCCATTTTGTAGACGTTTTTATTATTATTATTTTTTTAAAATAAAACACCCTGTACAGAGAGAAAATATAGCAACCATCCAGAATATTTGACTTCGAGGTCTTGATTCATCTTTTATGTTTCAGACCTTCCTGAATCTGAAAAACACATTTTTGGAATCATCCCTCTGAACATAAGATACTGTACAGTATTGATACAATATCTTCACGATATTGTACGGTATTCAGAATATCGGAACGATATCGTAAATATAACGCATAATAACTTGTGCTAATACGGATGTCCCTTAAACATGCAGCTATCTGAAAGTCTGAACCGTTGTTTCATCTGAATCTTTTATCATTTCATATAATTCAAACACTAAGATGAATGAACTTTTCGGCATTTCTAATCGATTCATTAATTTAATTTTTAATTGAAATATTTCTGAATGAAGTTATATGCCAGTTCGATTGGATTATCTTTCCGTTTCGACTTAGAGATTTACTTCCTACTAACGCTTCTTGAGGACGGACTACGTGACTTTGAGCTGTTGCCAAATGACGGGGACAAAACATGAGCAGGTACCCCCTCTCCAAGTTTGATGGTATTCTCCGAAAACTGCCTTACTTGAAATACAAACTTATCTATTACTTTCCTTACGTGCTTTAAAATTATATAAACCGTACCTGTGTGTGTATGTGATATTGAAAACTACTTATGTAACCTAACACAGAGTAAAGGTCGTAACAAGAATAGCCGTGGAAAATAATTTAAAAAATTCTTAATTATTGTTAGTTAAAAAATTAGCAATTTCTAAATTAAAATTTTTTTATTAAAAATAATTTGAAGTAAAAAATATAATACTATTTTTTATTAACTAAGTATTAAACTATTAAAAATTAATTAAATTAATTATGCAAAAATCATTTGCACGCAGTGTTGAATTTTACGTTGCAGCACCCCCACTGTGATCTAGAACGAGCCGCAACCGCTAGTTAACAAAGTTTTCAGATTTTGATTTCCAAATTATAAGAAACATGCGATATGAAACTAGTTGAAGGCTTACACTGTTCGCATCAGCACAAGCATTATTTCTGAGTTAATTTTGTTGAAAGCATAATTACCAGAGATTATTCAGGACAGTACTTTTATTTTTACTCCCCCATCCACTCACCCATTTTCATCATCCACAGTAATACCCAGAAGTTGCGCGATAAGTGGGACTAGGGATGGCGGTTACTGCGAAAATAACCGGTTTTCGGTTATTCAGGTTTTTTCACCTCCGGTTTAACCTGGCAGTTATAACCGCTCAAAATAACCGGTTATCGTTTTTTTAAAGAAAAAACAAACGCCGTCTGTAGACAAATTTTTTTTATTAATATTGTATTTACAGGAAATCAATCCATTGGCCAATATTTATCTATTCATAAAGACCCTTTCAGTAATTCGCCAACCAACAGACAGCCTTGAGGAAGCGGTTGTCGTTGATTGGCCTAAAGTGATGAAATTCAAAGCTTCATAACTTGGTAAATTGTAGTCTAATCGAACCTAAAATCGAGCCTATCTTCCGATCCGGTTTTTTTACCAGGCTATTAGATTTTTAAAAATAACCGGTTATAACCAGGACAAAAAAACAGCGAAAAAACCGGTTAATCGAAACAAACAAACAGAAAAAATGGTTTTCGGTTAAAACCGGTAGATTTTTTCCATCCCTAGGTGGGCTTGACGAGAAGCGCGTAAGTCAGGGTCTAACTTTGCGTATAAATACATGCGAATTTTAATTAATTAGAAGCAATGGCTAACTGTTTTGAAGAAAAGTATATAATAAGGACTGTAGTTTCCATACATTTCGATACAAAATTGTGCATATTAAAATAAAAGTATCACACAAGTATTACACAAAACGGAGTTACTTCAATGTCGATGGCTTCATAAAATCTGCCAAATTCGTCTGATGACTTAGCGGCTTTTTTTTTCCTCACGTAATATTTCTTCATAGCTACTATTTTTTTTACTTCCTTGCCTTGAAGGTAGAATATGTTCCTTATTAGAGGTCATAAAAATTTTATATTATCGTGACCTCATGGGTTATGTAAGTCAACTTTACTTTGCTCACCTGACAATAAAAATCATGAAGGACACTACAATACTTTCGATAATTTAACAAAAACACAATGAAATAACTAGCCAAAAAATGTTTTCGCTACAAGTACGAGTGGAATGTCTACAAAAGTGTTGAAAATTTTCCCGCTTTTGTAGTCATATTTTCGAGCCAGAAAGCAATGCTGCTACATTATTATTATTTTGTTAATAAAGAGATTAAGAACAAACTGCTGTAGTGATTTGAAAAAAAAATCAAGAATTTTGGTTTAGCTTTGGGGGCCCATAGCACCCCCTGGATACGCCACTGATTGTCACCAAAATTTGTGGCCCATTTTCACGCGAGCCGAGACCTTTTGTCAAGCTTGTAATTGTGAGTTGCTTTCCTGTTGGATCTGAGGGGACTTCTTCTATGCTAGCGATTAGCTCAAGCATCTCTATAAAGCCATCAGCTATCAGCTATGGGAGTTCAATAGCTCATTGACATAATTACTATCAATTTCGTGATGTAATTAATTGTCTTGCAAGATTGACAGCTTCTATAATATGAGAGACTTGATCAGTTTCTGGAATTGCTTCAGGCTCATTTTTGGAAAAAGAATGGAACAATGTTCTTTTTATTTCATTTATTTTTTTTATTTCTGATTTTTATATTTGTATTATATTCTGAAATGGGAAATATAAGGTATCTCGTAACTTTGAGTTCGCGCATGTCGGGGGAGGTTGGAAGTTTAAGTCTCGGTATTACCGTACTGTTTTTACTTTGCAGTTTCTTCTGGGAATAGAAATTATTATTCCCTTTTCAATTGGTGCATCTCTTCCTAAAACTTGACCCAAATGGCTTTTTTTTGTTCTGCAGTTGACTCCGTGGATTTACCGAACGAGCTCATTTTTTCGTAATTTCTTTTCCCACTTGCTTTGGAAAAGCAGCTAGTTTAGGATGGCTCACTGCATTCGATTTGTTGGTAAACAACTCTCTGTAATTATTTCTCCATTCAGCTGATTCTCCTTATTGATTAATAATTTTCTTCTGTCGTGATGGCATTCCAGGCATCTGTTGATTCATGCATAACCAAAATAGATGAACATTTCCTTAAATATCTTTTTTCATCTTCTCTAAATAGTAACATGTAATGTTTTCCATTTTAACATGCTGTATATTTCTTCATTACAATATTTTGCAGAAGAAACTTATTCATATTTTCAAAAAAGTACCCTTTAAGGAAAAGAAGCTGAGAGACTGAAAAGAATGAATTATTCCAAGACAAGGAGCAAAAGAGAACAGCTGTTTTTCCCCTCATTTACCCACGAAGCGATATTTTCCCCCCTTTACTCACAAAACGATACTTCCCCCATTTACTCACAAAACGAAACTTCCCCCATTTACTCACAAACCGATATTCTGGTATTTAGTGTAGAAATGGATACATAAAATGCTGCCGTGCAAACTGTCTAAAATATACACGATGTTTTAACTCAACATTATACAACTGCTATTGGAAAATAATTTATCGAATGAAGGCAAAATGACATAAAAATATGAAATATATGTATATCTTTTTCCTCTACATAATACAAAAGACAAGCTACAACTAAAATTTTGCTGCACTTGAAAGGCATACATTAATGCTAGTTTGCATTCGAAAAAAGTGTAATGTTTGAAAATTCACCTTACAGAAACATTCAGCGCTTTTAATCGTAAATATTAAACATAAAATGTGTTCATATCTTATTTAAATAACATCAGAAAAGGCAAAAATTGACATAGAATTCATTATTTTAGGCAGATATTTTCCGACAAAATGCGATGGGAGGGTTATGACAATTTACTAAAAGCTTGCAAAATTTTGGTTATTAGATTTTTAGATAATTAATGTGAAATTTATTTGATAGTCTTTTAAACGGCTCTTTATTGAAGTTATTGTCTCTGTTTATAAATAATGGATGTGAGCCCACGAAGCTAATGGAGTTTCAGAGTAATTGTGCGTTAGAGGTAAAATGATAAATGAAAATCTCTTTTGTCACATAATTAGGGCTCCATTGCTGGTCGATATGTTAGATAGGTAGTTGCCATAGATACTAGTTCCCTTTTATTTCCCATTTAGGATAGCTATAGCGCTTACACATCATGATTCGAGAGAAATGGCAGTTCAAGATTTCTTCGATCGCTATTTGTCTGCGCAAACTTTTCCTGGGACGTTTCTGTAAGTCTCAAGTGAATTTTTTTCGTTTTGTTGTCTTTTCTAAATCTCTTTCTTTTGATCTGTCATGAAATGTCGAAGTTTATTGGTTTCTTGATTTTTTAATAACCATAAATATCCAGTAGTTAATTCAAAAATACACCTACTGAATAATTAATGAAAGTTAAAATACATTAATTAATTTGCAATGCAGTGAAAAATCCTTCGAATTTTCTTGTAGATATTTGAAGCAACAAATTTTGTTCTTTTACTTAAAAATAAACATAAGTTTTTGTTTTGACACTATTTTCATTCCTTTTCAAAAAATTAATTCAATTTAAAGGCATAGACAGAGAATTTTACTTGTGCACTGCTGCCCAAATGTTAAGGACGATGAGGAATCTTGCACAAACTGACATTTTTTAAACTTGAATCTTCGAACAGTAATATTGAATTTTATGAATCATGTATGCTTATAAATTAAATACATAATTTAAACTGCATTTCGATGATAACTATTCAAAGATTCAAGTTTAATAAATTTCAGTTTCTGCATGGACCCTCATCATTCAGATTCTCTTAGAGTGTACCGAAATTCACCAAGTTGCAATGCCGATATCTTTCTGAATATTAACGGTATTGAAGTGAAACTTTGATATAAGTTGCCCTATATATCTGGTTCTGAAGTTGTGAGAGCAAATTTATGCTACATTTCGCGTATGCGCGGTAAAAAATTATTTACTACAAATACCCATATTTTCTCTAATATTCAAAGTATCTATTTTAAATTTTTATACAATGCTTCGCTAATATACCGTCAGGTATTCTGTAAGTTTCGTACAATTTGATTGAAAACTCTGCACGTTATAAGCAAAAAACATGCTGGAAAATTTGGGATTTTTTATAGAAACCTTTATATTTTCCCGAATATTCTTGCTATTTTTACGAAAATGCACGCAAATATTATGCACATCAAACAAAACCATTGATGAAAGTTTCAAATCATTATCATCTTTCTGTGAAACGGAGTGGGCCAAAATATTTTTTCGTCTTCCTCACTTTCTGGTCGACACCTTAAATGCCATCGTGACCAAATCTTTACTGTAGAATGTGAGTTCCGACAAGTGTTTATCCCACGATTATCTGCAATTGATTGCGAACCATTGTATCGATATTAAAAGGGGAGTTCGAACCCTAAGTCCTTTAACTCTAACCCTGTTACTTCGATGTACATTTTCTCAAAATCTGTTATAGATTCATGTTTGAAATTTTTTATACAAGTAAAGTACATCTTTCTCATTATACTAAAATTATTTTTTAAAAGCAATTCAAAAATTATTTTTTTACAATTTTTTTTTGTGTCAGAACAAAAAATGTGAAATTGGCCATTTCGATGTACCTTTTCTCAAACTCTGTTATAGATATATGTTTGAAACTTTTTATGCAAGTAAAGTACACCTTTCTCATTATACTGAAATGAGCTTTTATAAAAAACCCCAAACTTAATTTTTTTTACAATTTTTGTGTGTCTAAATAGGGTAAAATTTCACTATGTCTAATTAAATATTTTGCAAATTTATAAAAAACTAAAAATTAACCAAACGCTCATTTCAGTATAATGAGAAAGGTGTTCTTTACTTCTATAAAAAATTTAAAACATGTACCTATAACAAATTTTGAGAAAAGGTACATCGAAATGTTCCAACTCCCCGTCCTAATTATTCGCATCTTAAAAATAGTCCTTAACATTTGGCTAGCTGTGCATATTAAACTTTCTTCCTGTAATTGTACGCATCTGACAAAACTTACGAAATAATTTGTGAAGAGCATTTGAATAGCACTTTGTTGTTATCTATTTTTATATTTGTATATCATTAATTCACAAACTAAAGATAACGATTTCCATCTTTTAATTTCTATTTTATCTTGTACACCTATAAAATGATCTTTCAACACTAAAATATCAAAACCATACCCGCCATTGAAGAGTCAGTAAAAGGTTTTAACTTATACAGTGTAAAATAGAAATAATATTAAACTTCAGTAGAACCTCGATTATCCGAGCTGACTGGGACCGTAATCACCCCGGATAATCGAAAACTCGGTTAATAGAGATTCAATTTTAAATCATGACTTTTTTTCTTTCGATAAGATTTTCCAAAATTTTTTATTTAAAATTATACAAATAAGTCAGCAAGTAAAAAACCCCTTTTATTAGTTATCGAACTTATTACATGCATTTTTTAAAAATAGTTTTGATAGGATGATTCGCGAATTACTGTTTATTTTGCATTTTTTGAATGATTCTTTAAAAGACCGTTTGGGCATTGAATTAACATTTAGGGGAAGATCAAACACGATTATGGTAATCTGTTCCAGCTGTAAGGCCAAGGAGATTGAGAATCGCCAAATTCATGTGCTCTGCCCGAATTTCTATCACTGGTGTGATTGTTTAACCTTCCAGCGGGCGCGCGTTTGCAAGAGATACTTGAATTGTGCATCGTATTATATATTTATATCGTTATTTTATATATTTAAGTGCAATTTTACTTATAAAATCTTTGTTTACTTTTAGGCTAATAAATAAAGATAACATAAATAAAAGTTGCATTTATTTTTGTAAAATAACACGATATATATATATGTAATACGATGCAAGATATGTCGTACAATTTGTGTAAGCGCGCCCGCTGGAAAGTTAAGAATGTTCTCAAAATTCCACTCAATTTTCCGCTCAACAACGCGAAACTTTTTGAGCCATTTTTTCATGAAAACGCATGGAATTTGCTCATATCACTGTTGAAATGCTTAAGAATGTGCGTTTATTTTTTCCCTCTAAATAACTTGGGTTATAAAAGATAACCTCTGGATAACGACCATTTACTCGCCTTCTCATCATGAAAATCGGCTCCAATGCTAATTTTGATTTCGTTGACTTTATTAAAAATTAGCCGTCTACGGCGACCAGCTTGTTCGCCTGGAATTTGATTTCAACTGATTCTCCAATGCATAATTTGGTATTCATGGTTTGGTATTCAAAGTAATTTTAAGCTTCAAATTGCGATAGACATTTAGCCCGAGTACTTTTCGTAGCCTTGTACTTGTTCTGTTCCTTGTCTACATGAAAGACCCTAATGGAGTCAAGTAACTCTTCGTTTCAAGTAACATCTAATTGTTCGTTATCGACGCGAACTTTAATTTAACAAATTTGATTTCAACATCGAAACAGCGCAGTACGTTTTACGTCCAGCAGCTTGTTAATTGGCTTAAAACATGCTGATAAAATGAATTAAAACGTAGCAACAGTAATCTCATTCAGTTTACTGTATTATTTCCTTATATACTTACTATCTTGAGGGCTTTGTTTACAGATTTCCAGAAAAACTGGTGAAATAAGAAAAGGAAAGAAAATTCATTAGGATATTGCCTTTGCTTTCAACAGTGCAAAAGAAATACGCAAATAAATATTTGTTTAAACAATGAAAACTGTTTGAATCGCATTGCGGCAATGAAAAGTATTGTTGTAAATTATGCATAAAAATATAATTTCAATTATACATTCATTAAAATTAGAAAAAAAATTGTACAGCAACTTAATTCATATAATTGCAAAGGTGATATTTTGCCCTTTCAGATGGTGAAAATTAATTTTTGTGCTGTTTTGTTTGGGCTTTTTTCGGAAGTTATTAAGGAAAAACGATAAAATTTCGCTTAATTTTTAATTAATTGAAATTCTAACCAAAATTTTAAGAAAAAAGTTCTCCAAGGTGCATATTCTCACCTTCAAAGTATGTTTGTGCCAAATTTCGTAGCTCTAGGTCCAGCGGTCTGCCCTGTAGAGTGCCAACACACAGACACACACACACAGATACACATTCGCCTATATTATTAGTTGAGATAAAGAAACACAGTTCGATTTTCTGGCACTGGCTCGGTTAACAGAGGCCTGGATAGTTGAGGTTCTAATGTATATATCATACAAAAATCTCAAATGTTGAAATCATTTCTACAATATTTTTACAACTGATATTATTTGCGCATAACCTGAAGGATAAAGACATAAATACTCATGAAGATTCATATGAATTTTTAATATAATTTGCAGAAAATATTGAAAAAAGGAGCAAATAATTTTAAGCGCAAACTATCCAGTTTAAGATTATAAGTGGATAGGAGCTTCTGTAAAAAGCACAGCGACAGTTTCAAGGTTTTCACAAGGCAATGTTTCCGGTCAGAACGGAACTTGACACTGTGAAAGTTATTGCTAAATCGTCTTTAATTTGACCTTCTGTAAGAATGAAAGTACGACAAATTTAGTTGCGGAATTGAGTTGCGGAATGCGTTCATATTTCGTTTAGGAGCAAAAAGAACATAGATAGGAAAGGATATTTGAAAAATTATGACTCAGATTTTCCCGACTAAATATTATTCTTGAGATATTTCAAGGACTTTCAAAAGTTTTTTGATTTAGAATATTTAAATACAATTATTTATTTTTGCTTTCTATTGACAAAGTATAAAAAGTATTGTAATCGTCGAAAAAAGTGGACCTCGAGATTTTCATTCGTCCTCCTTGAATCCACAAAATTCATTTTTTGAATTATGTCGGTCTGTCTCTGAACATGATTACTCAAAAACCACAAAAAGCTTAGACGGATGAAATCTAATATGCGGTTTTTACACTAAAACTATAGATTTATATCAAATTTTTGACGAAATTCGTCACAGGGAAATCTGTTCTGCCTGTCCACTCTGCGAATATGAATACGGCAACTCAGAAACATCACACTCTAGATGGATGGAAGATGGCACATGGTTTTATCACTAGAAATGTATCGAAGTTTGAACCAAATTCCGTCTGTCGGTTTATATATTCATGTGCATGTGAAAGGAATAACTGAAAAGCGAAACTACTAGATAAATGAACTTTGGAATGTAATCTTGTTACAAAAATTGTAGATTCTACTAAATTTTGGTCCAAACAAAGGGAAATTGTTCAAAACCATATTGTGTAACCATACGAGAATGTCCAATTTTTTGGTAAATAGTTATTTTCTACTTTTCGTACACTGATGAAAAGGTACTTGAAAAACTTTTTATTTTAATATTTTTGTAAAAATATTGTCAAGCCGTTAAAGTAATTTCAGTATTAGGACAAAGAAAATCTAAGTTATGATTTGCATTTGATTTCGTTTTTCGAGATACGTGTTTTTTTCTGTTATTTTGCTTTTCATATGTATTTTTATTAACATGTCATTCTCTATCACAACCTAGTTTTAAAAATTCTACGTTTGCATATAGTCCTTCCTTCTTATCTCATCCATATATGACCAATTATTTCTTACTTATTTTATAGGCAACTTGATTAAATTGGATGAATGCCAACTACAGAAGTTATATTAAAAATCTGACATTCCCTCCCAGTGCAATTTTTTAAAATATGTTGCATAAGTATTTATTAGAAGGATTTCCGAAACTCTGAAACTGTTTATATTAAACTAAACAGATGTCCAACCAAATTTAATCAGCAGCAAACAGACTGGATTAATACTATTTCAAAATTAGGCCCCTCAATGTATATACGGTATTAATTCCTTTATTTAATTAATTTATGGTACTTTAACTGGAAATTTTAGTATAATCAAGCCCTTACTTTATAAAAACCCGTATTTTCTTTAAAAATTCTTATTGATTTCATAGCTTTAATTGTAACTGATTTGTGCTTACATGCTGCTGGTAATGTATGAAATTCAAAAATTCTACAAAATTCCCAGGCAAAATATGAAATATACATTTTAATTTAAAATTTGATTTTCCAAACACATTATGTAGAAAATCCTGGTATTTTATAAAATGATAAATAATTTATTGGCAAAGTGTAGAAAAGGGTTTTATTGAAAAAAATGTAAAACATACAGAATGAAAGATACGTGATTTTTCTACACTAAGAAGAAAAGCTTAGTTTTAAAATTGACTGAAGCGTAGATTGGAATAGCTTTTTGAATAGCAATTGTCTGCTCTGCTCATACACACAGTTGACCTTAACCCTTTATTTACCGAACTGACTTACTAGCATCTTTTTAATTTTGTTTTGTCTTTTAAAAAATAGATATTTTTTTTTGTAGAATAACCCTGGGAATGAGAAAAACAACTTTTTTAATTAATTAAAATTACTTAATTAATTTAATTAAAAATTGAATAATTTCTGTCTTCAGCTGTCATTTACTACTTGGTATTAGAACTCTATTCTCCGTATTCTTGTGAATACTGTCAGGAAAAACGACCATATTACTAAGATATGAACGTGATTAAAGCAGTACTTTTAAGTACCGTCTGTAGATAAAGGGGTAAGTAGTAGAGTGCGATGATGAGACAGTCATTGCTCGTACTACTTTTGCACAATTTTCAGCGGTGGGGCCATGATAATTCACGTGGCTCGAGATCTCAGTCCTACCATGCAGGATTATCCATATATGTATGGGTTCGGATGGTTACACAGCTACAACTTACTTAGACTTTCCAAAAATTTCTCAAAAATGTATGCCACTATGGTGGAATATGGGTATGAAAACTTTTGGCAAAAATATCTCTTCAGTCATCCACTCTTGTCATTTGATGCACTGCATTGACTTTCATCATAGGGTGTATCAGCATCCAGTTGCCTGTAACCAGTTTTTTACACTGGGCAACTGAGTACCCCTTTATATGTTTTTTTCTTTTATTTATACTAAATAAAAGAAATAGAAATTTAATAGCAATTATATCTAGATAGTGTAATTTTTGAAATGATCTAGTTTTCTTTATGTTAATTAAAAATTATATTCACTTGTATAACTTGAATAGTGTATAAAGTTGTAAGCAGCAGAATTTCATCCTTTCATCGATAGCCACTCTTCTCAACTATTCTCAGGCCTGTCTTAACAAATTTGAGCGCCATCAGAACTATAACCAGGATTTTTACCCCCTATATTTCAACAAAAATGTCAATCTAATAAAATAATTCAGGAACAAATAAAAAAGCACCTGTTCTCCGATTAACGGTTTTCAATTTTACAAATCAGCGTCTTTTGAAAACAAGATTTTGCAAGCGAGCTTCTGTAATGCGGGTTACTTCGATTGCACGCATAATTTATGATTTTCTCACTGACTGACTGTATATAAATATTTTTTGAAGTGATATAAATGTTTAAGAAACGTTATAAAATCTATGGCTGTCTAGTTACAAGTCCAAATCATATCTTTATTTGTAACATATTTAAAATTATGATTAAAAATGTTTTTCTTTCAAAATTAAAATACAATCAATATAGTAAATTTGCCTTTGGATTGATGGCGCCCCTTTGCTATAGCCCAATGGATAAGATAGCTCTGACTATTCTAGTGTGACTGGCGATCTGACAGTTTCTTTTTTGGACCGAATTCATGCTCATTTTTGAAAATTCCCTTCATTCATATTTAAAAGAATACAAAGGTGGTGCCCATATTGCTCCTATACTTCGCATACAAAGTATAAATGGTTTCAGTTCTTTTAGTTGAAAATATTTAAGATTTCTAGATGATCCCCCAAATATTTTAAGCTGTTTAAAAGACAGAAAACAGAAGTTTCTTTTTATCTTCTAAATATCTTTTCAGAATCGAATGATTAATGTTTTCCCCCTGTGTAGAAATACGGAAGAGGAAACGATATTTCCAAAGATGGCTTTCAGATTCAATTTCCGATTTTTTTTTTTTTTTTTTGTTAAAAGTTCGGATTGCGAAAAGGAAACCACCGTCTGTTGTTCTTTTGCTTTCCTGGATATTTTTTTCGCGAACTTTCACAACTAATAGATTTATTTGCAGATATTTTCCTGTTATTCTTTCTAATCCGCTCATCTGGAAAATATTAATCCGCACAGCTTTTCAAAGCACGAATCTAGCAACTGCAAAAGAAAAAAAAAATCCCTATTTTCCTGATTCATAAATTTTTTTATATACAGTAGAATCTCTCATTACCGGCTACAACGGGACCTCCCCGGGACCGGATGAAATATTTTCCCGGATAAATGGATATATGTTTCTAGAACTTAAGTGTTCATGTTTTGTAATGTCATCTGTAGAAACTGGAAAGCGAAGTTCGTTGGTCATGTTTTTCGTTTTATCGGCCACAATTAAATAAATAACATAGAAAATCGTAGATATTATTTCAAACTAAAACACATACACATAATTTTATATTTTAGGAAAATAAAGATGAATAGCATTTTAAAAAATTACCATACATACTATCATATGACTCTCACGCATTTCTGTCATCGATCAGCAAATTTTGTGGAAATCTGCAATCCTTCGTCTGCCACGTAACTTTCATGGTCTGCGAGCAGTCTTCATCTTCATCCTCTCCCTCCAGATCATCATCATCTTTGTCCTTTCCTCAATACATGTTCGATTATTTCGTCGTTATAAGGAGAGAGAGTGTGGTGGGAATAGAATTGTCAACATCCACTCAAGTCTGCAACTCCTTTTCACTTCCTCAATACATGTTTATCTCATTGGCCTAAATTTAGGATTTAAATTTGTACCTTCGAAAGTGCCGTTATTTTGATATTCGCGGTTATGGTTGCCGGAAATGAGAGATTCTATTATAGAAAGAAAGTTGAACTATTATTGTGGTTTGATAATCAAATATTGTACGCATAACATTTTAACATTTTCCACAACCTTTTTCAAAATAAATTTTTTACTTTGAAATTTAATTTGGCAAATTTTTGACAAAGCCATAAAATTATTATTCTAATTACAAAAGAAATTTCCAATAAACTTCTTGAAACAATCAATTGATATTATTTTGATATTGCAGGTTAAAAGATTGTAGGTTACGACAGATTTTACTGAATTTGGTAATTAATTTATCATTTTATGGTAATATATGAAATGCTTCAGTTTTTTAAACATATAATAAATGTAAAATTGAATTCTCATAAGAAAAATTCCTTGCGAATTTATATGGAAAAATTAAGCGATGTTTCTTGATGTAAAATTATGATATTTATGTATTGTATTTGATTTTGCAGGATTTTGTGCCTCAAGTTACGCCCGAATTTAACATTTCTACACAAAATGAATTACAGCTGCTGTAAAATTCATCCTTTTGGAAAATAAGACGAAGAACGTTATTTACGAGTGTTGCACGATTTTATAAAAAAGAACCATAAGGATTTGACAGATTTACTGAAATTAATTTTACCTCTTAGGAAAAAGGCATCTGGTGTAGTGAAATTTTTTTTGATAACTTCTAATTTCGTTGAAGTAAAACAGAAAAAAAATCTACGTTTTCTAATATACGTACCCAAATAATGGATTAAATAAAAAAAGGAATAGCTAATTCTAGGAAGCAAAAAGATATTGTGAAATGATACTGAAGTCGATTATTTATCAAATATTTCAAAGTTCAGTTGAATCCTTCCACTTTACAAATATGGCTTCCTGACGAATACCGATAATCTGACACTTATTTTCTGCGTAGTTTTCTTCCATTAAATTCAGTTTTCAAATTTTCTCCATGCATCTTCTGTTTTTATATTTAGTTATGAAATCACATTGATTTTTTAAAAGTTATTCAGATATCAAAAGGATGCGATTTTTTTAGTGTACATCTAAAGAAGTTATCTTTACCTTTAAACTAAATATCACTTTCTTGCATTTTGAATTGCTGTTTAGATAATTTAATTATAGTTTTTAAATATTTAGCTATTCTATGTCGTATTTAGGAAAAATATAACTACGAAGAACTTTTACACCAACGACAATAGACAGAAAAAAAATATGATTAATTTCAAAAAAATTAAGTAAAGTTATTCAGGAATGCATTACAGTGTTATAAAAACAGTAGTATTTTTAGCAATATTTTTGATATTTTCGAGCATATACTTCTTACACACTTTTTATAAAGAAGCTATTATGCCTCTTAAAAGACCAAGACTCGTATATAGGTTGAATAATCAAACTACGCATAAAAACTTCCTAGTTTACACTGCAGGTTGCAGAATACCCAAATATGACCCTTTTGACTTCAGTGTGAGAAGATATTACATTAAAACTCCATATGCTTATAACTGTGGTCCTAACAAGCCTATATTTCATGTCCTTAAAGAAGGCGTTGTAATCGTTGATGAAGAAGAATTGTACAGACAGCATAAAATTATGAAGAACCAAATGGATTGTTATTTTAATCCTATCATTAGAAAAAATAGAGGTAGAAAACCCGATGATACATTTTACCTTGGTAGAGAGCACGATATGATATTTAATTTGCCGATTGAAGACGATTTTATACTTTTAAAATGCAGAAACGAAAACAAGACATTTCTAACGAGCCCCTTGCTTTTAACACCTACTAAACCGAAAGTTGAAGCTCGAACTGAAAACAACTTGAAGAAAAGTTCAAACTTGAGAGAGAAGTTAAGTGTTATCATCGTAGGAATCGATTCTATATCCAAACTTAATTTCGTTCGCTATTTTCAAAACACTTTAAAGTATTTGCGCACTGATGTGTCTGCTATTGAGCTGCATGGATTTGTGAAAGTAGCCGATAACACCTATCCAAACTTGATTTCTCTTTTGACTGGGCGTCATAGAAATCATTTCAAAGCGAAAGAACGAAGATATGGTTTTTTCGATGACGTCGATTTTATATGGAAAAGGTATGCGGCAGCAGGCTATAGGACATTGTTTTCGGAAGACGCTCCCAATATGGGAGCTTTTGTTCTAAACAGGCGAGGTTTCAAAAACCCGCCGACGGATTATTACAGCCGGCCCTATTCGGTGGCTGTCGAAACTCTTAACATGAGACACAAGACACATTGTATTGGTTCAAAACTTGAAACGGAAGTGTACTTTGATTATCTCCGGAATTTCGTCTCTACAATGGAAGACAGACTGTATTTTACATTCACTTTCGTTGCCAGATTAACTCATGACATCCTTAAGTATGCTGGGTTCGCTGACAAGCCAGCGTTTGAATTAGTTACTTATTTGAAAGAAAACGAAATCCTGAACAGATCACTTTTCATATTTTTTAGTGACCACGGAATAAGATTTGGTGATATACGAAGGACTTACATTGGGAAAATTGAAGAAAGGATGCCTTTTATGTTTCTAATATTTCCCGACTGGTTTCTCAGAAAGTATCCTGTTTTGGCCAACAATTTGGAGATCAATAAAAACCGATTGACTACACCCTACGATATTCACGCCACACTTCTTCATCTCTTGGACCTCGAAAGAGAGACATTTTACACTCTTCATGGGCAAAGTCTACTGACTGAAATATCTCCCGAAAGAACGTGTGCTGATGCAATGATTGCGAAACACTGGTGCACCTGCCAGACTCATCGAATTGTATCCACCGACGACTCCAATGTCCGCCAAGCAGCTCTGGCGGTGGTGCGAAAGTTAAATCGACTGCTGAAACCTTATTTCAGACTGTGCGCCCCGCTCAAATTGAGTCAAGTTTTAGATGCGAGACTTG
Organism: Araneus ventricosus; assembly: GCA_013235015.1. Lineage (NCBI taxonomy): Eukaryota > Metazoa > Arthropoda > Arachnida > Araneae > Araneidae > Araneus > Araneus ventricosus. Next base: position 481,155 of record BGPR01000028.1, on the reverse strand, counting down.
TTCAACCTAATGAATCGTTAGTGGAAGTGCTTACAAAGGATTATTTGATCACTTTACTTGTAATTCCAAGTGGTGCTATTTTTGAAGCAACTGTCCAAGAGAAGAAGAAGCAATTCAAAGTTTCAGATGAAGTTAGCAGAATTAACAAATATGGCAATGAATCAAATTGCATTCATGACCCAGCAATGACGAAATATTGTTATTGTAAGGCCAATTTGATCAAGGACAAATAAAGTATTTCATGTAAGATATTTTAGGTAAGTACAGTTAACACTAAACGTACCGACACATATCTATTCCCAGTGGACCGGTTTTGAGATAAAAACTTCATTTTTCATGATGTAATAAAATATTGCTTTTAATAAGAAAATATTCAACAAAGTAATATTAAGTTAATAATTCAACAAGAATTTATTTTGCCTATTTCTTTAAAGTTATCGTTTACTGACAAACAAAAACCGTTACGCTTGCTTTTGCCGATGTTGATGAAGACAAGACAGACGAATCAAGTCTAAAGCATTATCACTCTACAATGTTTCGGACTAGAAATTCAAATTTCATTTATCGCCTTCACAAACAGACAGGCAGACAGCCATATACATGAAATATGCATGTACAGTCGAGGAAAAAAGAAGGAGCCACCCGCATTATTTTGCCGTCGATCATCGGGTGTTAAAACAAAAGGTACCTATTTTCAGGAAATAAGGTCTAGTAAAAGGTTTCGTGTTTAAAATTTCCATAAGGGGTTATATACATATTTTTAATAGTACTAACTTCAAAATTTCCAATAGAAACACAGATATTTCTTAACAAATTTCGAAACTACATGAAAAATTATGTCGGAATGCCAAGTTTCATCATCCCAGTATTTTTTGTTAAAAAGTTATAAGCAAATGAAATTGTGAGTTTCTAATGTTAAAGTAAAATTTTGAATATGTATTGCTATCGTGAGAAATAAAATAACTATTGACTTAGAATATTTTTAGGTATTAGTATGAAGTATTCTGCGCATTTTACACTTTCACTTTTTATTTTAAAATAATTTTGAGCACATGAAATTATTTACCAAAATTGATGTTAAAACAGTTTTGAATAGCAACACTTATAAATGTTAACAGTAATCGAAGCAGATGGCCATTTGATAAGTCTATGGAAAACTTCAGCATATTCGTACAAGAAGTTTCGAAGTTATATTAAGTTTTCTATTTTCGCTGTAAAACGATGCACTTAAGGTACGTCATATATGTCGAAACCGTTTTCATTATTAAATCTAATCATTACACCACTTTATTTTATAAAATTTAAATATATAAACATTTAACTATTTATATATATAAATTAAAATTTTCTGAATTAAAGTGGCGTAATATTACGGTATTTATTTTTTACGCATCAAGTTTTAACGATTGTAAAATGTAGATCATTACTTTGAAAATAACATTTAAAGTGCGAAGTAATTTAAAATGCTACTACCGACATTTAAACGCAAGCAGAGAACTTCTCTATCTAAATGTGGAGACGACCCCTCTTCTATTTAGAACACAAAATGTCGAATATCTTCAGCTATATCCATGTCATATTAACCAAAATTTATTTCTTGGGGTATTTTTTCATGAGAAATTTATTTATGACATCAAAAACGGGTGTTGCTATCGAAAATTTTGAAGTTAGTGCAATTTTAAATATTTAAATGACTCCTTATGAAATTTTTAACCATAGAAACTTTTAGTATACGTTGCTTTCTGAGAATCGGTACCTTTCTTTTCAATGCCCAATGAACGGTCGCAGAAGAATGCTGGGTGGCTCCATTTTTTTGCTCGAGAGTGTACATCATATTTTCTGATCCAATAACCTTATACGGCAATATATTTTTATTTCGGTGAAAATGACTTGTCTTGGTAAATAACGGTAGACTACACGCCTTTATCAGAAAAAACAATAGAAAAAAGAAATTAATAATAATGCAAAATTAATTGCATATTTTTAATATAAAAAGTCATGTAGTCAAGTACGAAAAAGCTATAACATTACATGCGAATTCTCTAATCAATCTAAAGCGCTCATTTTGGCCAGTCATGGTACGTTTAGTGTTAAAGGATAAATAAACATAGTATATTTATTTAAAGTAATATATTTCCGTAAGTTGTTAAACAGGAAATATCTTCCAATCATGTTTTAGCTAAATCGTGATATTATGAATAGAATTCGCTACTTGATGATTTGAATTAGGGTAGATTGAAACAAATAAGAAAAAGTTTACATGTCATAAATGCAACCTCTTTTATAGGTTTGAGAAGAAAGTGCTTTCAAATGTCAGAGTTTATTGAGAGTTGAATATCTAATCTTTGTGAGAAAAAAAAATCGATAATACTATTAACTCATTGAAAATGTTTAAAAAAGACTTAACTTCAGTTTGGGAACAAGGAAGGAATTAACTATGAAATAATTATTCTTGTGTACATAGGAACGTCGTCAAGGATTGAATAGATTGTTTGCATTAAAAATTTTCAAAACTCTTTGGGGAGTAAAATTGTTAAAACAGTTTTAGGTTTTATTTTTGTAACACAAACACAGAAATTTTATAATATTACACTCAGTTATGCTAGTGGATTGGGGGAACTGGGAATAGTTACCCTAATTTTAATTTTTGTTATATTTCTCAAATATTTTAATTGCTAACATAATAAAAGGATTAATGAGAAATGTATGTATTCTAAACTGATATCTCATTTAATCATAAAATATATATATTTCATGAAAACACCAAGGGTCAAGTCTCCCTAGGGGTAGGGATTCTTGAACTTACCTAAATGAAACCTTTTGAAAAAATTCAAAATTCCTATAAAACTGTCTTTGTGTTTTATTTTTGAAATTTTAATTAATTCATATTTACGTCCCGGCTTTATTCACCATTCTTAATTTTACCCATTTTTAATAGTTATGCTATTAATTTATATTATTTGTAGTTCAGTAGAAAAACCTGTTTAGCTGATTTCATCATAATAATCTCGCCGTAAAATGTGATATAAAGATGAATTATTTTTATATCTACACCACGTGATAGCATTTCTGCTAGCGAAATATTCTTTAACCTGGCAGTTCATGTCAATTATTTATACGATACCTGGAAAGATATATTTTCCATGATAAAAGTTAGCCTTGTCAAAAAGATACAATTAAAACTTATCATCTGGAAAAATGCAATTCCACAATTTGTTAATTCATGCTGCTCTTATCGAAATAGATCCTAAAATAAGATTCTATAATAGATCATATAAATTCTAACATCCTTATAAGAAGTATGATCAGATATGTTTCATTGTGCTACGAAATATAGATGCGATAAATCTTTCATTTTCCCATAAGCGGAACAGGATAAGTCGGTGAGGAAGCTGATTCAGCATTTTCCCGCGTTTATTTGTTACACACAGGTTTCATGAATTTCATAACTGAAGGTTACTTGAGAGTAGTAAGGTTAGGCTCACAGAGAGCGGATGAATTGATGACGTCAGATTGGAGCATGCTTTTCGTCCCAGTGTTACGTAACGGAATAAATGAATTGTTTGAGAGCTCTTTTACCAACAGAAAAACTTTTTCTAAGACAGATTTTTTATGTGGAAATGTTGTTAAAGAGTCGCACATTACGAAAAATAAAAATTCGGAGTATTTATTAAAAAATTCTAATAAAACTCAGTGATCTAATTTTCTGATATGGTCTTTATGCAAGAAATAAGGAGATAATAACGTCTATCGCTCCTAAACTTTATAAGTAGGAATCAATTCTAGTTTAAACAGTGGACGAGAGGAACAGAATAGTTAAGAATAATTTTACTTGATATTATAAAATACACATTCGTTTAAATAATATTGTTTCACTTACTTTATCTAACTGAAAACGAAATCAACAACCTTTGAGAGCCTTCTAAAAGCTAATTTATAATTTTGAATAAATAAGAAACAAAATAGCTTATTTTTACATAATTGCTTTCATCGAACAATTCGTAATAGAATTATACACATACACTCTGTCCCAAAAGTTTATAGACTCTAGTAAAATACATGTTTTAGCAAAACGGAAAGGCATACAAACACCAATTACAAATATGTTTATTCAAACCATATTCGACTTGCATTCAAAGAAATATTTAGAAAAAATAACAATTTGTATTTCAGTTACAATAAAAAAATGGAAATATTAGGTGTCCCAAAAGTTTATAGAGTATATGACAATTCAACAAAAGGTGCTCAATACAATGTTCATAATAGTTTAAAGTCTTTCCATCTTTCAGTATGACTTCGTATACGTGTTTTTCCATCGACATAATTAAGTTTTCTAATTTCTCTGGTTCCAAGTTGTACCATGCACTTTCAATGGCTGTCTTCAAGGCATTGACTGAATAAACTTGCCCTCCATTCTCATATCAAGGTTCATAGGTGACCACTCAAGAACAGTAACAATTTTCGAGTTTAAATAATTTTTCGTAGCATTGGAGGTATGGATGGGAGCATTATCAAGCTCATATTCCCAATTTTGTCCCCTTATGTTTTCTGCAAAGGGCATAAGATGATTTTCTAGTGTTTATATGTATTTAGGGGAATTCTGTCGGCATTTAAAAATGCCAAACCCACTTGACTGTTGAAACCAAAAGCCGTCCACACCGTCACAGATCCACCACCACTTTGCCTACTTAAAAAGCTCCTGGGCTCTTTTCGTAAATCATGCCAATTTTATATTCCCACCTGGTCCATCGAGGTTCCATTTTTTTCATCACTGAAAAGGTCAGCCATCCATTTATCACCATATGACATACGATTACGAGCCCATTGTAATCTCGTACTAATGTGAAGCTTTGAGAGTGGTGATCTGCGAGCCATTTTTGCGTGGATCATATAACCAGATTCTATAATTTGTCTATGAACAGTGTTCTTGGAGATTCGCAACCGGGAAATCCTAGTAATTTCGCAAATTGACATTTTCTGACTTGAATCCATTCTTTGTATCCGTCTGGCACTGCGAATATCTGTCACATGTGGTCTTTCCGAACGTAGTTTCGGCTCAAATGGCGTCTTACGAGTTAATACACGATAAATCATACTTTTAGAACGATTTAAAAGTTTCGATATTTCCGTGACTGTCTTACCGAGCAATTTCAGATGCAGAATTTTACTCACTTCCTCATTAGAGAGCTGCGAAGCTTTAGGCATCTTGAAACGCAGAACAAATGACAGCTTTCCTTTTCTTACAACGTATTTATTAGGCTCCGAGTCGACGTCATGCTTACCGATACCATATTTGCATAAAATTGCATTTGTCTATAAACTTTTGGGACAGGTTATTTCTGTTTATTATACGATTTACAAATTGGCAATAAATATACGGGGTAGAACTGCTGTTTTTTCAATGAAATAGACATGACATATCTATACAGTAAGTTACATCGAAATACATCATATACAACAAAAAATACAGGCAAAATACAAGAATCAATAAACTTTTGGGACAGAGTATATATATCATATACATAGTTCATAAGTATTACATTTTCACACACATATAGAGGAAAAGGTGTAAATATGGGCACCCTCTTTTGTTTTTGACTTAAAGTTACTTTCAGTTTGAAAAATTCTGGATTTTTGACCTCCATTAACAACTATTACAAGTTTACTAAATGAGAGGAGGGAAAACAATGATTAATACCAATTATTTCAATTCGAAAACGAAGATTTACAAAAAAGCTTTTAAAAAAGCACCAGAAAAAATGGGGTGCAAATATGGGCCCTCTCCAAAAGAGTCACAAAAAATAGTTTAAAATGTTTTAAAACAGGATAAAACAATACAAAATAGTAGAGAATTTATTTATTACAGAAAAAAATTATTTACAGAAATCGCAAACATAACTGGCTGTTTCAGCCCCGGCACAATCTAAGTGTGTCCACATTTGGCACATAACACATTTAACCCACACTTCCCCGCGAGTGTCTTCAGAGAACTTTCCATTACAAAAGATGCAAGTTGCCTCGCTCGAGTCTGGTTTATCTCCATCGTTGATATCCAGGTTGATATCATTATCGCTGTCCACAAGGGGAGGATAATAGTAGTCTGATGAGTCCGATGATGAATCGTATCGTTTCGTGGGTGGAATTTTCTTTTTTTGAAGGCCCTTGGTCTTCCCACTCCTGCTCCCTGGCCGGTCTCTTACTCCGGGAACACTCAATTACGTCTTCTTGGGAGCACTTTTCTCAAGAGACTTGGTCAACTGATCCTTGCATGGTGATCCAGTGATGAGGCTGGACCTTGTTGCTTTGCGTCCACGAGTAGTGGTTCTCTTCTTAATGTTGGAGACAGGAGTTATGTCGAACGGAGAAAATTTATTTGTATTTGAAGTTCCCGGGTAACATTTCGGTGTTTCAGCAGCCTCATCAATTGGCATTGAAAGGGTGCCCATATATACACCAACCAAACCTAAGAAAGATGGCCACTATCACATGTAACCAAAAAGCGTGTGTGGGTAAAGGCGTGCTTCTAAAAGTAGCTTAGGATATCTACTTTCCAGATATCACTGTAAAATTATTTTAAACTAACGATAGGAACATGAAAAGAAAACGATTTCACATATCTGTCAAAAGTTTGCAGTCCAGAACAAACACCAATTCGCTCAATAACTCACGCTGCATCCACACTACTTGAAAGAATAGTTCCAACTGTTCTCTGCTATCTTATATCAACAAGTAGTGCCATCTACAGTCCTGGAGGCCAGTCTTCAGCACCTCCCATAGTCACTTCGGGAGAGGTGCCCATATTTACACCAGTGCCCGTTTTTACACTGGTTCCTCTATAATTTCAAAACTTTCGAGCAATGTGATAATCAGTATTTACACTATATAGAAATGATTTCAAAAATGGTTATTTTATGTTTAAAACAGAATATCTTTCTTTCTGCATTTGAAAATCCAAATTTTCCTAACATCAGAATCTTTCGGAAATGAACGAAAAGAAACGTTTATGCCTTTGGAATTTCTCGAATGCATCGAACAGCCGACAACAGCACAACCAGGAATTGTATTAGCTTAAAAGTTTTCCTAAAAACTATAATATTTGGCTCTGAAAAGAGTCGCTTTTTTAATCTTTAGTTACCGAAACAAAGGAAAACTGAAAAACATCTCCTTAACAATCAAACAACCACCTCTGCTCTGAATAAAACGAGAAATATTCATAATAAAACTAAAGTTCCCGTCTTTTAATTTGGAATGTGAGGAGAAAAAGAAACAAAAAAAACCACTCCAGACTAGATATAAATAAGCCCAGAAGATCATATTATTTATTTCCATTCATTGAAAACTTCTATTAGACAGAAAAAAGAAAATAGTATTCTCAAAAAACTTATCGATTATTTGGAATTACTGTAAAGTAAACAAAAAGAGAATAACCGTGATTCATTTTCATTAAAAATAAAAGACGCTGGTGTGTTGTAAAAGTTTGGAGAAAGGCGTGCTACCTCAGGTATCGCCGTCATCTGATCTGAATTCAAAAGTACATTGTCCTTTTCCAGCAGCTCTCGAATAGTTTCCCTGGCAGAACAAATTGAATGAGATGAATCGTATTCCGATATAACAACACTAGACAGTAAGCAATCTATTTCATATTAAAATTAGGCATGTTTGTGATATGTCCGTTATGCTTATTTGCCGTTCATGAAGCCATTATTCCAACGATTTAATTAATAAGAATTCCAGTCCGTCGTTATGCTTTGTTGCATGACTGAAAAAAAATTGAATACGCATATGTTGAATCATGATGACAAAAAACAAAAAATAAAAAGGTATTACAACTTGAGTTGAAAATCTATGTTCTTATGAATTACAAGCCAATTAAAATTGTTTTGGGATAACTATATAGTGAGTTTGTAAAGTATCTATTAAATAAACGAAGCTGTGATGATTAATTATGCAATTATATTTCCTGTATTTTTAATAAATGTATCATCTGCTTGTTTTTCATTTCAATAATAAATTTAATAAAGAATACTTTTATTAGTATATTAAAAAGTATAATTATTTTTATTTTAATTATTTCCTACATTTTAGCCATTAGTATTCATTATAATTGATATTATGGATTCATTAGAATGTTATTAAGAAACTTTGTAATCGATTTTTTTCTCAAAGTCACCATCAGGTGGCGCCACGCTATGGAATCAAGATTTAATTAAATCGCTCCGATAGTTAAGTTCTGAAAATATTAAGATAATGTATTTTCGTCAAAGGCTCACAAGTGTAGAAAGTTAAAGTACTCCAGCACACCAGGAAGAGAATGAAAAATCGATTACAAATTTCCATAATTGCAAACCTGAACCCCATCAAGTTAGACAAATAGTGTGAATAAAACATATTCCATGTTATGCCTTTACTGAAAACACGTTTGATAGATCCATTCGAAAGATGTTCTGAACCTTTTTTTTTGAGCACTTAGTCTACCTTGTTGGTTTTATTTCATTGTTACTTGTAACATGTTACAATGTTTAGTAAGATTCATTTATTGAAGAATAACAGTCGTCAGTATCGGAATACGGAAGTTTTCTGAAAGGCGAATTGCATACTAACCAACTTATATCATACTTGTTTTTAAAATTTTTGCAAACTGTGATACTAACCAATTTCTGAACCTTTGTAAATGCTTTGGTTGTTAATAATATAAACATATTTCGTTGTATCAAGTAACATAATTTTTTCTGTTTTTTGAAATGGTACTCTTTAGATTTTATGAGAAGGTAGATAAAAAGTTGGGCTTATATTTTTACTTGAAAGTTTCTTATAAACATTAATATTTGATACGTACAACATTGTTTGATTGAAAATTTTTTAATTCTTACTAGCGTTTCATTGTATTGCATTGTGAACTTGATATCTTCGAGTAGAGTGTACTTCTGATTGAATAAAAATGAATCTTCTTGAATTTTGGAATTTATTTAACATTGTGGAAAACAGAGAATCTGATAAAAGTCGCTTAAAGATACCTTTTTTGGCAGTACTGGCTAAGATCGAAGAGAGAAAATCTTGACCCCATTAAAAGAAGGTTTGTGGGCCCTTATACAAAATTCTACACATACGAGTATTATTATTTATTTCTAACAATCTTAGATTACATTGGCAGATAAAATTTGTCATAAGATCTTACAGGAATAATAAAGTAACAGGTTTGAAATAATAAAAGACTTTTATATTAGCATTTGTTATTTGACGAATAAAGGTGTTTTCTTGGCCTTTTTTCCTTGCGAAACGCTGAATCACACAATCAAAATTAATCAGTTTCACTAGATACGGTTTAATACTGAGTCTTGCCAAATCTACTAGATGTGCTTGTTGTATAGTGTATTTTAGAAAATGTTTCGGCAGCTTTAGCTTACCGAAAGAGCGCCCGGCAGAGGCGACAATGGCAAGGTTTGTCAACAGAAATATTTGGAGACAGTCTTTCTAGTTTGTAAATTTTTAAGCAATTTATCAGATAAAATGGACGTAGTTGATTTTTTTCCAAAACTTGATCGAAGAACAGCAGGCAGATGTCTCATCTTCATTACAAGGTCTTCACTGATATCAGCAGGATATTAATCTGGCAATGATTTTCATTTTCTTTCAGCTCATCTACAGAAATTTTTAGGTACATCCAGAAGAAGCTGAACTTCCCAGAAATGTTCACCGCTGCTTTGAAACGATTTGTGAGTCCACCAATAACAATATTCAATATTACATAGAGAATAGGTTTTCTTAAAAACGCTTTTTCAGTAGAGTCATCCGCTTCATATTGTTGAGACAAACTGGCTTATCCATCATGGATTTAGCGTCATTACGACTTTCAGATAGATTAATTTCTTTTTGTAAATTGGAAAACAACATGCTTAGCTTCACTCCACTTACTTCTCCAACTGTTGCGGATATCTATCAGTTCTGAAATCAAGGTTTTTATGTTTTTACACATCAACAACTAGTGTTGCATCTCTGGATTGGATAACTTGGTACAGATATCAACTGGCATACACATTTTGTGCCATGCAGCAGACATTATCACACGAATGATTGAGATACGGCAAAGTTCCATTAATTTCCGTTTATGTTTTGGCAGTAGGTTTAGCTTTAAGAGGTCTTCTAATAATAATTTGATGCCAGGAAGATAGGTTACAAAAGGTTTCGAACTTTCAAGACGGTCTGATCACCGTTTGTAAGATATGTTGAGAAATGAACCAGCTGAGGGCACCACCTCTAGCTTGGCACGCCAGAGGGCGTTGCTTTTGTAAATAAAAATCATATCAAGATCGTGGTAGAAGAAGTGTGCGTTTAGCTGGTTCTTCATTGCCTGTGTGCGGTTGGATATTTGTTGATGTGGTTTTTAGGTTGTAGCATGGTCCGTAAGATTTAATTTTTAAAGTTTTATTGTTCTCCGTTTCTTAGTTTAGTTATGTTAATTGTGTTCTATTAAATGAGTTCTGGTTTATTTAGTGTGTTGGTTTTGTGGTTTGGTTTTGGTTTATTGGCACAAGAGCCATTCGTTGACTATACTGCGCCAGACAAATGTCACATTCACGTCAATGTAAAATTCTAAAATCATATCTGAAATAAGCGATGTCTAAAAGAACAGTGAAAAATACTCAAAGTATTGCAAATGGTAGAAAGACAATGATTATGGTAAAAGAACAAAACCTAGTCTAAATCGTAGTATAAAATCCAATGGATTTTAAAAATGAAAAAAGTTGATTGTGCGGGGTAAAACCAACCAGTGCAGATAAGGTAACTGAAGTCGTCTGAAAGAAATGCTGACGTTGCGAATTGAACAATGGGCATTCTATCAGAATATGGGAAACGGATGTGGTGCAATCACAGTTCGGGCACGTAGGAGGCACTTCTCCGAGTAGCAAATGTCGATGTGTATATCGCGTATGACCAATACGCAGGCGTGTTAAAATAGTATCCCTTTTCCTATTATTAAAGGATTTCCAGTCCTGTACAATAGGCTTAATTGCATGGAGTTTGTTCTGCATTTCATGATTCCATTGACTCTGCCAGTTTGAATGGCAAAGGTCCTTGACAAACTTTTTAATATCATTGACAGGTACCGTTGTGTTAAAAAGAGTGGAGGCCATTTTAGCAGCCATGTCAGCCTGTTCGTTACCATCTATACCAACATGTGCTGGTATCCAACAAAATAAAATGGTAAAACCTCGAGCACAAAGTTTGTCATAAATGTCTAAAACAGTAAATATCAACGGGTGACTATGAGGTTGCATCGACTTCAATGACTGTAGAACGCTCAAAGAATCGACGTATACCACGTAAGATCCGGGATATCTATTTAAAATCTCTTTCAAAGCAGTCACTACTGCGGTGATTTCTGCTGTAAAAATTGAACATGATGGATGAAGTTTAAAATAGTAAATGTTATGTGGAAAAATGACAGCAAATGAGGTTTGGTTTGTGGATTTGGATCCATCAGTGTAAACAGGTGTAAAACTATGATAATGGGATCGGTGTTCAGAGAACAGTTGCTGGTAAATTGTATCTGCTGTGTCAGGTTTATAAAAATTTTCAAAAGGATTTAAGTAATAAAACCTATTAACTTTCCATGGTGGAAAAGTGTTAGTGGGTTGCTGAATGACAGATATATGGTTCAAATTTAATTCCACGAGGATAGCTTGCATTCTGCTGAAAAATGGTGGGATAAATGTTTTTCTTGCGTTCTGTAGACGGAGAAGAGAAGGGCGAAGCTTGAAGTTATGATATGGATGAAGAGAATTAGATGCGATTCTAAAAAAGTAATGCAGAGAGAGCATTTGTCGTCTTATATCCAGAGCTGGCTCACAACAATAAACATACAAGCTCTTAATTGGAGAAGTCCTAAAGGCACCAGAACATAGTCTAAGGGCTGTATGATGTACCGGATCCAATTTCTGAAGAACGCTTTTCCTAGCAGAACCATAGATCATACATCCATAATCCATTTTAGAAAGGATTGTTGACCGGTAAATTCGCATCATAGATGGTTGATCTGCTCCCCAAGATGTTGAGGATAAGACTCTCAGAATATTCAAGGCTCGTTCACACCGCATCCTTAGAGTCTTTATATGGGGAAGAAATGTCAATTTTTTGTCAAAAACAATTCCCAAAAAGCGGATTTCATTGACGAATGAAATTTTGTGACCATCAAGTAGGATTTCGGGATCTAGATGCAGTTTGCGCTTCCGACAGAAATGTACACCTGCCGTCTTGGTCGTAGAAAAGGTAAAACCGTGTTTGACTGACCAATTTTGAATGTTGTTAATAGCCGTTTGGACTTGACGCTGGATAACATTCATGTCCTCTCCTGCACAAGATACGTACAAATCGTCAACATATAAAAATCCTTTTACTGTAAACGGTAGTTGATTTAAAATACCGTTAATTTTAATACTAAAAAGTGTGACGCTTAAAACACTCCCTTGTGGGACTCCCTCTTCTTGAATAAAGAAGTCTGACAGTTCAGAACCTACTCTGACTTGGAATCTACGAAGTTTTAAAAAGTTTTGGATAAAAATAGGAAGATTTCCCCTCAGGTTAAAATCATGCAAATCCTTAAGAATCCCATATCTCCATGTGCGGTCGTATGCCTTTTCGATATCAAAAAATACGGCCACCAGATGCTTTCTTTGCAAAAATGCGATACGAATGTCGGTTTCCAACGCCAAAAGATTGTCCAGGGTCGATCGATCTTTCCGGAAACCACTTTGGCATTGATGAAGGAATTTATTAGTTTCTAAAAAGTAGATAAGTCTGCGGTTGATCAGTTTTTCAAGGAGCTTACACAAGCAGCTAGTTAATGCGATCGGACGATAGCTGGAAGGGTTCGTCGGATCTTTACCGGTTTTAAGGAGATGAATTACAATTGCTTGGTTCCATAAGGTTGGAAAGTAATGCTCATTCCAAATTCTATTATAAAGGCGCAATAAATTTTTTTGAGAGACGGAAGTGAGATTTTGAATCATAAGATAACTAATATTATCAGGTCCTGGGGAAGATTTATGAACAGTAGATAAGCAAGATTGAAATTCTTGGAAAGAAAAGTTACTGTTGTATTGAAGATACGACTGTGAACTAAAGTTTAGTGTCTTTTTCTCAACCTCTGATTTGTGATTTAAAAAAGTAGAGGTATAGTTACGGCTACTAGATGTATCCGATAAGGTTGAAGCAATAGAATTTGCAATATTTCTTGGGGATGATATAGTTTGACCATTGACATGTAAAACAGAAATTGAGTTTGAGATGGATGCACCAGATGCTTTTTTAACCTTTTGCCACAATTTAGAGCTTGAAGTGGAATAAGTGATGGTGGATATATAATTGATCCATGAAGCCCTTTCGCTGCGTCGTCGGATACGACGGAATTCTGCTCTAGCCATTTTAAAAGCAGTTAAATGTGAGGTAGTTGGATACCTTCGAAAGATGCTCCAAGCTTTCTCTTGTCTATTGAGTGCCATTTGGCAGTCTTGGTTCCACCAAGGTTTATTTTGTTTCCTCCCAGAATTATGTGTTTTTGGGATGGCAGCATTTGCAGCGTCATTCATAACTTTGGTTACAGCATAAACTGCCTCATCTATGGAGCTGTTTTCGACCATATGAGTTGTGATGGCAGCGAGACGAGCAAACTTAGTCCAGTTGCCGCTGCAAATACGTATCTTTCAGGTCTGTTACTGTCGAAGTGATTATTTCTGTTGTCATTTAAGGTTAGAGGAAAATGGTCGCTATTGTGGAGGGAATTATCTATTGCCAGATCGAAAAATGGATAAATAGACGGAGAGCAAATGGCTAGGTCAATTGAATGGAAAGTTTTTGTGGGCTGATGGAAATACGTTTGTTGATCAGAATTTAATATGCAAAGATTATGATCTGTTAACAACTGCTCTATTTGAACACCTCTTGAATTTGAATCGGAGCTTCCCCAAATGGAACTATGGCCATTGAAGTCGCCAAGGAGAATAAAAGGGTCTGGGAGTTGGTATACAAGTTCATTCAAGTCAGTTTGGTTAATCTGTTGATTTGGCGACAAGTACAAGCTGCAAATGGTAATTAGAGAGATGGTATGTATCCGGGCGGCTATGGCCTGTAAACTTGTGTTTAACTGCAAAGGTGCTGAGGGGATGTCTTTCGCAATTAGCAATGCCACTCCCCCAGAAGCTCTATCACTATCATAGTTTTTATTTAAAACAGAATAATGTTTAACCCGGATGTTATCGGTTGTTTTAAAATGTGTTTCCTGTAAGGCAATGCATGCTGGACGATAGGTATTAATGATGTCTTCAAGATCAGAAATTTTGGTTTTGAGACCACGACAATTCCAAGAGACTAAAGATGCCATGAAAAGCGACACGCACAAGGAAAAAAAGGAAAAAAGGAAACCCAGGGCTAAGAGTTTGCAGCAGCTGGTGATGAATCTTCCAAGTCGCTGGTGGACATGTCGTCATCCGAGGGATGAACAGAAAGGACAAGATCACTGTCAACGTGTTCATCTAGTTTTGATTTAGGGTTTTTTAGGAAGTCCTCTCTTGTAAGAGAACGGGAGCGGGACAGAGATTGTAAAACGTGACCTCTCCGTTCTGCCAAAAGGCGAGCTTTTTTGGCTGCCTTTGATTCTTTAACCAACTCCCATTGGTCGGAAGCCTTTGCTTGTTTAGCATTTTGAGAATGCTTTTTGAATTTGGACTGAGCTGCAGAGGTTGTCGAAGGTGATTCTGTTGAAGGTTTCGTTGTGGAAACGTTTTTCACTCGCAATACATTTGGTTTAAGAGGCTTAAGCTTTATTAATGGTGGGATGATAACTTTAGTAAGACGTTCATTTGTTTGTGAAGGCTGAGAGGTTGAAGATTTCAAGGCATTAGAATATGACATAGAATTTTGTTCTGGGAATAATAATTTCTTGGCTTCATAGTAAGAAAGATTTTGCTTTGTTCTGACCTCCTGTATCTTTTTCTCTTTTTTCCATTGTGGGCAATCCTTTGAATCTGCTGAGTGAGGTTGTTTACAGTTTGCACACAGAAGCTCAGCACTTTGACAGTCGGATGTAAGGTGATCTACAGAAGCACACTTGCAGAATGTCTGTCTTCCACGGCAGGCAGTTTTGGAATGACCAAATCTTTGGCATTTAAAGCATCTAATTGGATTGGGAAGGTAGAGACGAGTTTTGCAGTAAATATAACCGGCTTTGACTGTAGAGGGTAATTTTGTAGTATTGAAAGTAAGTATTACTTGTTTTGTGGCTACGAGAGTGGTTCCTTTTTTCATGAAGATACGTTTAACCGCTGTCACTCCTTGTGAGGACAGACCTTCCAAGATTTCTTCTTCGGTAGATTTCATTAATTCATCGTCCGATATTACGCCTCGGCAACTATTTAAGGTACGATGAAGTGTAACAGTGACTGGATTGTTTAGAAAAGATTTGGCTAAGAGGAAAGATTTTGTCTGGACAGCAGAGTTGGTTTCAAGCAATAGATCACCAGAACGAAGTTTTTTCACTGATTTTGGGCTTCCGCCAATTCCTGCAAGACCTTTTTCAATAGCAAATGGAGACAGTTTTTCAAGTTTTCCGTCTGGAATAGAAAGAATAAGGAAACGAGCGTATTCTGAAAGCTTGTCGATGTCAGTAATTTGAGAACCCATGCGAGTTTGATTAAAATTCGGGCCCCAACGGCGCCGCCCACCACGGAGCCCAACTGGGGAAGGCAATTACCGGCTCTGGATGTTCCCAGCCTCGGCATCCACCTTAGCACTAGCCGGGGCCTATACGCTCAGGGCCACTCCCAGGAACGTTGACCACCCTTAACGCCAAGTCCCAGGAGTTGACCACTTTCGCTTGATCCCCTTGAGCAGACCAACTAAATGGATGGGATACCGGCCGATTGATACACCGGGGACCGAAATGTACCACCCGTCTAATGGGTCGCCACGGACGGCCAACACGTGGGGGTAATTTGCTGTCCATGAGAAGCAAGAAGCAAACAGAGAGGCGACTGCTTCTCATGGAGAGCTCCCTCGAGGGAAGGAAAGAAGGAATAAGCAAAAACTCAAAAGGGAGGAAAAAACTAGAAAGGAGATCAGACACTAGGGTACCTCGGGGTCGTGATGCCCGTCACACCTGGAGAAGATGTGCCCCTGAGGGGGTGTTGGTTTTGTGATTTTAGTGTAGTGGTTTTATTACAAGATATGGCTTGATGAGAACAGCCAAAATGATTCAGCTCAAAATTTTCCATTGATAAAGGATAAACAAGTTATAGACAGTTTGTATAATTCCGAAGTATTTCATGGTTTTAGGAATACATTCTGCAGCATCATTTCCATCCAAATTAATTGTGTGACATCCACATGGTTAAAATATATCTGCTGGACATTGCTCAAGTACTCTTGCTTCTGCTCATTTATATTTTCAGGACTTATTGTCTGCATTCTCATAACCTTGTGCTCGGCAATCAGGGAGGCGAAGATCATATTCAAACCTTGTTACTTTCCACCCAGACGGGAATATTATTGTAGACCACATGACTTCTCTCCCTGGGCGACCTTCATTATTGTCTCTTACGTTGTAACTAATTGACCGCTGCTAAGTATCTCTGGATCCACGTGAATTTTTCAATTTGAAACTAAACTTAAAAAAATACATAAAAAATTAATTAAATTGATTTTTGTTCTAATTTTAATATTAATTTATGTGACACATTGGGCTTCAGGTGTTCCCTTGAGATTTATAAGCTCTGAAGCCATGGACAGGCTGCAGCCCCCTCTCCTCAGGCCTGCATATACTGGGTATTCCAAAAAAGTGGAACAAGCATATATTCTCTTAAATGTTGCACCTAGATGTGTACTTCTAATTACAAAGTTTCATAAAAAAGCGGGAATTTGTGTGAAAACACTTTAACTTCTGTGGAAGTTGAAAATGAAAAGTTAAGAAAATTAAATTTTTATACGTTCTCCATAGAGTAAAAGTGTCAACGAATAAAATTCTTCTCTAAAACTCATCTATGTATAAACTAAGTTTCACGATTCTATCTGCAAAACTTGCAGATACATATATATTAATTTTTAAATTTAAAGGGCTTCTCTTAAATTAATATGGAAATGTTAATTGCAAAACGGCAAATTTATTCAACATAGAAAAACTGCGAAATGCAAATATTTGTCTAGTAGTACAACATTCTTCATCACGGATGGAAAAAAATTACCAATGACGCATACTGTTACTCAGTTTCATTGGCAGATAGTTACAACTATCGACTTGGTAACCCCTCAGGGGCACATCTTCTTCAGGTGTGACGGGATTCACGACCCCGAGGTACCCTAGTGTCTATTTCTCCTACCGTGTTTTGCCTCCCCTTGAGTTTTCTGCTATTTTCTTCTTTCCCTCGAGGGTAGGCGAGGGAGCTCTCCATGAGAAGCAGTTGCCGCTCTGTTTGCTTCTTGCTGCTCATGGACAGCAAATTACCCCCACGTGTTGGCCGTGCGTGGCGTCCCATTAGACGGGTGGTACATTTAGCTCCCTGGTGTATCAATCGGCCGGTATCCCAGCCACTTGGCTGGTCTGCTCAAGGGGATCAAGCGAAAAAGTGATTCTCTGGGCCTTGGCGTTAAGGGTGGTCAACGTTCCTGGAGGTGACTCTGAGCGTATAGGTCCCGGTTAGCACCAAGGTAAGTGTCGAGGCTGGGATTTTCCAGAGCCGATAACTGCCTTCCCTTGTTGGGCTCCGTGGTGGGCGGTGCCGTCGGGACCCGAATTACTTTGCTTTATTGCATGGGTTTTTCTAACACTGTGCCACGTTTACCTATTACAGAAGACACCAGATTTCTCATCTTACATACACCAAAGACTTTCCATAGAGTTTCACCTTTTCTTGTTCAAAGATTAATTTCTTCAATTATTGGTGACGTTAAAGATACCAAAAAGCTTCCGTCGGGTGATCTCCTTATTGAGGCAGCATCTAAGGCACAGATTTCTGTCATGCGGTCTTTAGAGGAACTTGGTGATTTCCCAATTGAGGTGACTCCTCACAGGACTTTGAATTACTCTCGAGGCGTAATCTCTGAACCAGATATTTTCGACTGTTCGGAGACTGAATTAATTGAAGAACTGCAATCCCAAAAAGTTTGCGCAGCCCACCTCATAAAAGTTGAGCGTAGTGGTTCTCTGATTCCGACAAAACATGTGATCCTGACTTTTTGTAGGCCAGAACTACCGAAATATATACATGCAGGCTATGTTTATGCGAGAGTTAAACCTTATGTTCCGAATCCTCTGCGTTGCTTTAAATGTCAGAGATTCGGACATTCACAGGGCACTTGCAAAGGTACTAGCCGTTGTGCGAAATGTTCGGATAATGATCATGACACTTCAGTTTGTGTATCTGAGACTTTCAAATGTTTTAACTGCTCTGGTTCCCATCCTGCAGCAAATGGAAAATGGAGAAAGAGATTCAAAGCATCAAAGTTAAAAGAAATATTTCCTATGCAGAAGCGAAAAAGTTAGTTTTAGACAGGACACCCAAACCTGGTATTTCTTACAGTGCTGCTATACGGCCAACATTAAAATCTACTGGTGCTCAAACCGAGATTACAGATATTATCTCATTACATACCGAGTCTCCTCCCGTTCATCCAAAGACTTCTTACAATATATTGGCTCTTGTATCAGAGAACAAGAGCAAACAAACACAAAAGCAAACTGAAAAGAATGAAATTGAGGCTGCTGCTTCTTCAAGTAAAATCCTCCGATAATTTCTACCTCTCAGTCTGAGTTTACTTCAGCTCATCTTCCAAAAAAGAAGCGAAGGAGAGCTAAAACTCTTCCAATTGTAAATGTTTCCATACCTGGGAGTCCCCCGGAACCTCCAAAGCCTCCGGACCCTTCCGACAACACAGTCCTTTCTGATACTGTTTTAAAAATTTGCCCTTCTGCATCTGATCTTTCAGATGTAGATATGGACCAATGTCCATATAACCCACCGTTTTCAGGTGATCATGTGTAGTCTGACCTTATATTTTTAATTTTTTTTAATGTCTGGTTTTATTTCGTGGAACTGTCGTGGTTACCGTACCAAAACTGGTGACGTAAAATCACTTTTAAATGACTTTAAACCTGCCTGTTTTGCTCTACAGGAGACGTATTTAAAACCTTCCATTGCAATTAAAATACGAGGATATAATTGCGTACGCAAAGATATGGATGCGGATGGCCCTGTCTCAGGGGGGGGTCTGCATTTTCACTTCCAATTCCTATCCTAGCACGCCTCTTGTGCTGCATACTAACTTGCAGGCTGTTGCCATTCAGGTCCATGTCAAGACTTTAGTAACAGTATGCTGCGTGTATCTCCCCCCACGAGATATCATTTCGCAGGAAGAACTAAACTCTTTGGTCGATCAGCTTCTTGAGCCTTTCATTATGCTCGGCGACTTCAACGGACACAGTATCCTGTGGGGAAATGAGGATACTAACTCTCGCGGCCAGCAGATTGAACAGTTGATTTCTGATCACTGTCTCTGCCTGATGAACAGCGATGAAAAGACATATTTTCATGCCCCCACTTGCACATTTCATGCACTAGATCTTGCCATCTGTTCACCTGCTCTACTACCTCTTTTGACTTTCACAGTCGGAAGTGATCTTTATAATAGCGATCACTTCCCGATTTTCATTGCCCATGCTGATAGCGTTAGGATGGCACACCGCCCATCCATTTAAATATTCCAGCGGGCAAACTGGGACCTTTTTAAGCAGTTAGCCACGATTGATTGTGCGGATATCTCTGATGCCGTTACTCAAGTCACTGAAACAATACTTTATGCAGCTGATGTTGCGATCCCCAAGAGTTCTTCTCGTCCACGTAAGCATTCCAAGCCTTGGTGGCCCCCTCAGGGGCTTACCTTCTTCAGGTGAGTACGGGTGTCCCAACCCCGAGGTACCCAGGGATCTTTTCTTATCCCAGGGGGTTTACTGTGTTTGGTAAATACGGGAGTCGCGACCCCGGGGTGCCCTAGCGATCCTTCTCTTGTTTTTTATTTTCTAACTTCCGCTATCATATGTATCGATTTTGCATTTCTTTTCTGATTTTGTTTACTTTTGTTTTGGATTTTTTTAATAGACTAAACCCATGTGTTGGCCGTGCATGGCGACCCGTTAGGGGCAAAATGGAATCCTGGGGTTCCTTTGCGTTCCCTTCGGCCCACGCTTCTCCGTAAGTCGGGCGGCAGGAGTGAGCCCGCTCTTGTCAATCGGCTGGTGGTACGTTCCTTTGGGAACGGGGAAGTACTGCTTTAGGGTTAGGCCTGCAGTCTTCTGTAGGTCTATATCCCGGTACCACCTCCAAGGTAAGTGCTGAGGCTGGAAAATTCCAGAGCCGGTAACTGCCTTCCCTTGTTGGGCTCCATGGTGGGCGAGGGCGTACCGGGATGAACATAAATCGCTCGCTATGGGTTCCCGTAATCTTGGTCCCGGCGGAGACGTGCGTCTGCCAACCTCTCCTTTGGAGCACCATTTGCATTCTGCTAAGTTTTACATTATCAAAAAGACTGAAGGTAACTTAAAAACTGTTTCACCCATATTAATACACAAGACAATCCTTGGAATAGTTGGCGAAGTCCAATCTATAAAAAAACTAAACTTGGCGAAATCCTCATTGAACTGAAATCCCTTACTCAAGCAAACTCATTACAGACACTTAAATCAATCGGCGAACATGTAGTAACTGTTTTTCCACATAAATAATTAAACCAGTCTCGAGGGGTAATATCTGAATCTGAATTCCAGTCCGACACTGAGGAAGAAATTCTTGAATGCTTAAAGAACCAAAATGTTACATCTGTAAAAAGAATTTGTATCAAACGTGACAACAAAATAATACCGACAAAGCATCTAATACTTACCTTCAATGTTCCTGTAGTACCAAAATCTGTCCTATTTGCTTATATAAACTGTCCAGTTAAACCTTACATACCGAACCCTTTAAGATGCTTTAAGTGTCAGAAATTCGGACATTCTATGAGAGCCTGTCGTGGGAAGGAAACTTGTGGCCGTTGTTCAGAAATCGGACACAACAGTAAATCATGTACATCTACCCCAAAATGCAGCAATTGTAAAGAAGAACATCCATCATATTCTCGAAAATGTCCGCGATGGGTTGAAGAAAAAGAAATACAAACAATAAAAGTAACACAAAATATTTCCTTTGCTGAAGCTCGAAAAATTGTAACATCCAGAACACCCACTGTTGGCGTATCGTACTCCTCAATGGCCAGCATTTTCCCACACTGTAAAAATCGCACATCTACACAAGCAGAAGCTCCACCCGATACTAACCAGATTCCGTTATCTAAAAAATCTCCAGTTAAACTCAGTAATAGAGCAAATTCTAAAACAGAAATTATTCTCCACAGAGCAAACCTTCCAAACACACCCAATGTAAATAACCAGGAAGCAAACAAAACAAATCAGAATTATACATTGAAAACGCAGCCAATCATCCAATCAAACGGTACAAAAACAGTCAATAACATTAGCCATAGTAAACTGCCTCGTATACCTCAAAGTAATAAGACTGAAACACCAAAGAAAGTAGTAAAATCTTTCAAAGAAACAAAGGCAATGAGGAAATCAAGGATGCAAATTTTGAAAAAAAACCTAGACGTGAAAATAAAGGTTTCAATAAAAAAACGCACTCTTATAAAACAAGATTTCTTAAAAGAATCGAGAATTAACGAGGGTGATGATGATACTGGTGATTTAAAAATTCACCCATCTGATGACGACGTGATGTTCACTGACGGGGAGGAAGAGACCTCAAAAACACCGAACAAACAATAGACATAAAAATGGCAATTAACTTTTTATCGTGGAATTGTCACGGTGTGAGGTCTGACATTGATGATATTAAATCAATTTTAAATAAATACCAGCCCGTTTGCCTTGGATTACAGGAGACATATCTTTCTCCTGTGGATTCTGTAAAAATAAAATTTTATAATATTATAAGGAAAGATTATACCCAAGGCGCAAGAGCTTCTGGAGGCGTAGCACTTTTAATTTCAAAGCATTTTCCTTTTATAGAAATCCCATTAACAAGTGTAATACAAGCAGTAGCAATACAGCTGCAGATTGATGTATTAATTACAGTATGTTTTATTTACCTCCCTCCTAACCAAAATTATACTCAAAATGAATTGGATGATTTAATTAATCAATTGCTACAACCATTTATTCTCATGGGTGATTTCAACGGCCATAACCCTATTTGGGATAGCCCAGACATCAATTTAAGAGGTCAACAGATAGAAACTCTTATTGATAACCATTGCATCTGCTTATTAAATAACAGTAATCATACATATTTTCATCAACCAACCCGGACGTTCCACACGCTTGATTTAGCTTTATGTTCGCCTTCTTTAGCCATTAAACGGAATTTTAATACTGAGGACGATCTGTTTAACAGTGACCATTTCCCGATTATTTTATCTTACATTGACGATGATATTAAGTATTCTGAAAGACCAAGGAAATTTATATTCCAGAAAGCCAATTGGGCTTTATTTTCAGAATTTGCAACAATAACTCTTGATATGGTAGAGGAGGCGAGTATTGATGATGCGGTTGACAAAGTCACATATTCAATTATCCAAGCAGCAGACATGGCCATCCCCAAAACATCGGGGAAAATCCCCAAAATTTGGAAACCCTGGTGGAACGAGGAATGTAGAATTTTTAACAAACAGCAAAAGAAAGCTTGGGATAAATTCCGAAGATAACCGACTACCAGTAATCTAATTAATTTTAAATTGGCCAAAGCAAACTTTAGAAGAGTTAAACGGACGAGTCAGAGGAAATCATGGCAAGCATTCATTAGCACCATAACTAACCAGATATCATCTAAAAAATTGTGGGACAAGATCAGAAGATTTTCTGGTCGATACAATGATAACACATTGGTATCGTTTTTAAATCACAATGGGCAGGTTATAACAGATGCTAAGAAGATTGCAAACACTTTGGCAGAAGCCTTTTCTGCTGTCTCCAGTGCAAGTTCATACTCGCAAGATTTTATTTCGCATAAGAAAAATGAGGAGCGATATAATATAGATTTTAATACCCTAACGGACGATGAATACAACTCTGATTTTCATTTCATTGAATTCAAACGGGCGTTGAGCAAATCGCATGCTACATCACCAGGCCCTGATAATATTCATCTGCTCATGCTTACTCATCTGACTGAGACTTCACTACATAATATTTTAAAACTATTCAACAGGATCTGGAAAGAAAAAAAAATTCCTAGTTCATGGAGAAGAGCCGT
The DNA here is from genome assembly GCA_013235015.1 of Araneus ventricosus. Lineage (NCBI taxonomy): Eukaryota > Metazoa > Arthropoda > Arachnida > Araneae > Araneidae > Araneus > Araneus ventricosus. Next base: position 457,807 of record BGPR01000028.1, on the reverse strand, counting down.
GGTAATCCCTATATTAAAACCAGGAAAAGATGCTAAAAGTCCTAACAATTATCATCCTATAGCTCTCACCAGTGTTCTATGCAAACTCTTAGAAAGGATGGTAAACTCTAGGTTAGTACATGTTCTGAAAAAAAAGAAATGGTTATCGCTTTTTCAAAGTGGTTTTCGATTTGGTAGAAGCACGATAGACAATATTTTACTATTGGAAAATTCTATACTTGAAGCTTTTGTTAGCAAGAAACATCTAGTTTCAATTTTATTTGATATGGAGAAGGTTATGACAAAACATGGAGGTACGGCATTCTAAAGGAACTCTATGGAATTGGTTTTAAAGGCAATTTACCCATTTTTATCCAAAATTTTTTAAAGACAAGGTCCTTCAGGATTCGCATTGGGAATACTTTATCTGATGTTTTTTTATCAAGAAGAGGGTGTCCCTCAGGGGAGCGTTCTTAGTGTTATTTTATTCATTATCAAAATCAATGCTGTCATAAAACAACTACCCATAGGTGTAAACGGTTCACTTTTTGTGGATGACCTTGAGATTCACTGCTCGGGGGAGGATATGGGTTTCGTTGAGAGAAAGTTGCAAGAGGCTGTGAATAAAATTAGTGAATGGGGAAAGAAAAATGGATTTCAAATCTCATCACAAAAGACAGTTGCCATACATTTTTGTAGAAGACTGGGACTCCACTTGGATCCAAAACTGTTACTACATGATTGTACGATTCCTATTGTCCGGGATGCAAAGTACTTAGGATTAATATTTGACTCGAAGCTTACCTTTAAACCTCACGTTAACTATTTAAAACGAAAATGTACTAAATCTCTTAATATAATTAAAATGCTTTCTGGTACATCTTACGGGGCGGACACTTGTACTCTGCTTAAGGTTTATAAAGCGCTTATTCGATCTAAACTGGATTATGGATGCGTCGTTTACGGCTCTTCTTCGAAATCTGTATTAAAGGCTCTCGACACAGTGCATCACCAGGGTCTCCGTTTGTCCTTGGGAGCATTTAGAACATCACCTATTCAAAGTATTTATGTGTTAAGTAATGAGTCTTCCTTAGAGTTAAGACGGGAGAGGCTTACTCTCAATACTTTTTTAAAAATTAAAAGCAATTCATCCCATCCTATGCACTACAAAGTCATAAACCCTATCTATGGATCATTGTTTTCGCTTAGGCTTTCGTTTACCCCCACATTTGGTTTTAGTGTTGGAGGAATTTTAAGAAACCTTAATGTTAATGATTTTCCAATCCTGGAAAAAGTTGACGAATTTCCACCTTAGAAAGATATCAAGTTGAATTTTATTGACGATTTTGAACACCTTCCAAAATCAACATCTACCTTAGTATATAGAATTATATTTTATGAACACAGACACTGTTTTTCTAATTATGAACCTGTGTTTACTGATGGCTCTAAAAGCGAAGGTCATGTGGGAACAGCCGTTGCCATGGGGAATACAGTGGTATCTGAAAGATTGCACAAGTTCTGTTCTGTTTTTACCTCGGAAATATATGGCATTTATTTAGCCTTAACGAAAATGGACAGTTTTAATAAAAATTTTATTGTATATACTGACGCAAAGAGCGCTGTTGAAGCATTGAAAAAAATAAACACTCTCAGCCACCCTTTAGCACTTAAATGTGCAGAAATGCACAAATATTTAACAGAAAAGGGTTTGTCTATTGCTTTTTGTTGGATCCCAGGCCATGCAGGCATTTCGGGTAATGAGAAAGCCGACCAGGCGTCCAAAACTGCGTCCCTGATACTTGAAAACTTTGTTCCATTGGGTGATGCTCGGCGGGCTGTTGGAATTTTGATTTTGAAGAAATGGCAAAGTATTTGGGACGAACAACAGGTTAATAAGCTGCACGAATTCTATCCTTCTGTCAGACATGTTATAATTTCTAATTTATATCGGAGACAAGATGTCATTTTAACTCGCCTCAGAATTGGCCATACCAGACTTACACATAAACATTTACTATGTTCAGAGTCTCCTCCTATGTGCTCGAGGTGTCAATCTATTCTCTCGGTTAAACATATTTTAATTGAATGTCCAAATTTTAATATCTTCAGACTTAACCGTTTTGGTAGAAACATTACTATACGAGACTTGCTGGGAGAAAATCCCCATCTAAACCTCTTTTTATTTCTCAAAGATATTGGTTTTGACAAACTCATTTGAACACTTTTTTATAATCACGTACTTTTTAAAAGACCACTTTTAACTTTTTACTTTTCG
>BGPR01000028.1:394453-450550 GCA_013235015.1 Araneus ventricosus | reverse complement strand
AAAAATATATCTTTTATTCTTCAACGATCAACATCGCGCCTTGTCGCTGGGAGGGACTCTGGTTAGTTTCTACCGTGCTCACCGAGACAGGAAATACGTCGGCGAGTTCGCCTTACGCGATTGGTTGAATGGCGGAGTGATAAGATACGTCACTCGCTTGCGCCTCTCTGTGAGTGAACATGAGCGGAGTGCTACAAGTGAATAACCTTATACCATTGCATCAAAGCGGCTTCCGCAAAGTCAAATCTACTCTTGACAACATCCCCTCAGGGGCACATCTTCTTCAGGTGTGACGGGCTTCACGACCCCGAGGTACCCTAGTGTCTGATCTCCTTTCGAGTCTTGCCTCCCTTTTGAGTTTTTGCTACCGCTTCATATGAGGCGACAAAAAATTTCCGCCTTGTATTTTTTCAGAGCACAATCTGTGCCAAGGCACCCAATAAGTCAATTAACATTACCAGATTTTCTCCACAGACTCTATGCTGCTCGTCCCTCTCACATTCTGCCCTTTTGTGAGAGAGCCAAAATGCTTCTGCATGACTCGGACCTTACTAATATTACCATCCAGTCTTCTGATTTCTTCTGTTTTCCGCCTTGGGATATCCCGCAATTTTCTTATTTGAATCCCTTTTCGGGATTTGACAAATCCTCAACTGCTCCGGTTACTTTTCAGCAACTTTTTCACCACCATCGCTATCAGTATTCTTCCTTCATACCCATTTTTACAGACGGCTCGAAATCAGATGGACATGTTGGTTGTGGTGTAGTTTCTCCATCTGATACACTGAGCTACCGTCTGCATAATTGTTGCTCTGTTTTTACTGCTGAGTTAGTGGCAATTTTCTGTGCTCTACGGGAAATTTCGCCTTCTCATCAGCGTAACTTTATTATTTATACTGATAGCATGAGTTCTTTGGAAACACTTTCTACTTATGACATTCAAATGCATCCGGTTGCTTTAAAAATTTTATCTATTTTACATTTTCTTCGTAAAGAAGGTTTTTCTATTATTTTCTGTTGGGTTCCGAGTCATGTGGGCATCTCGGGTAATGAAATAGCGGATTCTGTTGCTAAATTTGCTTCTACCTTTCTATCACAAGACATCCCTTACAGTGATATCAAGAAGTCTCTTGTTTCCCATCTTCATACTACTTGGCAGAACAATTGGGATCTGCAGATGAACAACAAGTTGCATTTTGTAAAGCCCTTCATTGATATGTGGCCTGTGCACCCTATACGAGAGTTGGATGTCAAATTGACTCGCCCCCGTATAGGGCATACTCGCTTCACGTATAGGCATCTCATTTTCGGCGAAAGGGCACCAGTTTGTCCCACGTGTCATCAGAATTTTACTGTTCATCACATTTTAATTGAATGTCCATCTTTTAAATCTCATCGTGTTGACCATTTCCATTCACCGTCTGTTACCTTGCAAGACTTGGTGGGTGAAAAACACCACCCAAACATTTTAAACTTTTTAAAGGCCATTGGGTTTTTTATGAGCATTTAGGCCTTTTAAATTGCTTTTTTGCTTTTTACATCTGAATCATTTCGAACAATTTCCTTTTCACATTTTCATTGATTTTTAAACTGTGTTGAATTTTACCATTTGATTGGCGCAGTTTAGCCAAAAATGGCTCTTGCGCCATTAAACCCCAACCAACCAACCAACCAACCAACCAACCCATCTCTGCATTATGTGTCAACGGCCAAACAATATCATCATTAAAAGGAATTGCAAATGCAATAGCTTTAACCTTAGCTAATACATCCAACAGTAAAAATTACAACCGTGAATTCTTAAACCATAAAATGAAAACTGAGAAAAAGAAACTAAATTTCAATTCCCGATCGGACTATTCTTACAACTGCAACTTTACATTTCAAGAACTTCAAGCCAGCCTATCGAAAGTCCATAAGTCATCTCCTGGCCCCGATAATATCAGTTACATCATGCTGCTACATTTAACAACAGAATCTCGTACTAATTTACGTTAGTTGTTCAATAGAATTTGGAATGAGCAATGCTTTCCTTCCTCATGGCATGAGGCAATAATCATTCCAATTCCCAAGCCTGGCAAAGATATAACAAATCCTTTAAACTACCGCCCTATCGCTTTAACAAGCTGCCTATGCAAGTTATTGGAGAAAATGATAAACCGTCGACTAACCCACTTTTTGGAGACTAAAAATTTGCTTAGCCCTTTTCAAAGTGGCTTTCGGATAGGACGCTCTACGTTGGACAACATTTTAGCTTTAGAAACAGACATTCTATTAGCATTTTTACAAAGGAAACATTCAGTCGCAATTTATTTTGACATTGAGAAGGCGTACGACCGTACCTGGAGGTACGGCATTCTTAAAGATTTATACGATAGAAACTTACGCGGAAATCTTCCCATTTTCATTGAACATTTTTTGCGTCTTCGCAAATTTCGAGTCAGATTGGCATCCGAAATGTCTGATTATTTTATTCAAGAGGAAGGTGTTCCCCAGGGGAGCATTTTAAGTGTCACTCTGTTTATTTTAAAAATTAATAATGTTTTAAATCAATTACCCCTCTCTGTAAAGGGCTACTTATATGTAGACAACTTGTGCATTTTTTGTACAGGGATGAACATGAATTGTAGTCAGCGTCAATTACAGACTGCAATAAATAATATTTCACAGTGGTCCGATAATAATGGGTTTACTATCTCTGCATCAAAAACTGCCGCTGTTCATTTTTGTAGAAAATTGTTTTTTTTTTATTATTATTATTTTAAAATTTTGTCGAACATGATTTTACAATTTTTCTGGCGCAGCTACAACCGACCGACCGACCAGAAGGTAAAAAGAAACTAACCAGAAGGTAAAAAGAAACCAACCAGAAGGGCGAAAGCAGGAGACATTAAAATCGTAAAATCTAAAAACCCAACAGGTCAGTACAACACTAAAAGAAAGAGCCGTTGATTTGAATGACAATGTTGGATTCTCGGTGTGCTTTTTTGAAAGAAATTCACTATTACCTGTTTTTTGCTATAAAATGAATTCTTTTAACTCTGTTTTCCAGGCTGAGCTAGCAGCAATTAATTTTGCTGCTGGTTGGGCCTTGGAAAGAAATGTTAAGATCAAAGTGTTTTCTGATAGCAAATCCTCTATTGAAGCAATTAGAAGCCCCAAAGTCAAATCTAATTTTGTATTATCAGTTAAGGATAATCTGTACAATGCTAAGGATCTAGTCAGCCTTGTCTGGGTGAAAGCTCACGCCGGTAACCCGGGCAATGAGCTGGCTGATCACTTTGCAAAAATTGCTTCTTCTTGTGGGGCCGATATGTCTATACCTGCTCCTTATTCTTATGTAAAAAGAGTTTGTAAGGAATTCCTTATGAACGAGTGGAACTCATACTGGAAAAATTCCACCACTGGCAAACGTACAAAAATTCTCCGTCAGCAAATCTGGACTTATTGATTAGCAACAAATATGTCATTTATCTGTTTACCAATCATGGACCTTTTACAGCATATCTGTGCAGGTTCAAGATTTTGAACAATCCTGATTGTTTGTGTGGTGAGCATGGAGATGTTGACCATTACTTGACTTCATGTATGTATACCAAGGACTATCATTTACTACTACCAACAGGTACTGCTCGGACTCACTGGACTAGAAAACTTTGTAAAAACTATTTATTTTTAAACAGGTTGAAGTCAATTTTTGAAATTTCTAGGAAAATTTGTGATGACTTGCAGCGTCTGTGATCTGAATTGTATATATATATATATATATATATATATATATATATATATATATATATATATATATATATATATATATATATATATATATATATATATATATATATATATATATTATATTGTTATGCAAGTAATCCCTTGATTGAGTTTCTATTTTTTATCATTATTATTATCCATTTTTGTTTCTTGTGTTTTGCAACGTTGGTTTTGTTTTGTAGCACCATTGGTGCTTTTGTGTTGTATGTGTTTGTGTATGTTTTTGTCTGTGTTTCTGTGTGTTTTTGTTTGTATTTTTTTGCACGTAGCTCTGTAATCCATACCCTCCAAATATTGTAACTTTTTTCTTTCATGACTGGTCTGGCTCCTCCCCGTCGATCCTTGCTGACTCTAAACCCTTTGGGTGAGTCGGTCGCCGTGGGTTATGTATGTATGTAAATATTGCCCTGTAACAGGAGCAGTGATTAAAATACAATATAGTATGGACACATAAAATGAAATTGTAAAAACAGACCAACGCCAAAGGGCGGAATGAAGTAGACAAATCAAGTATAAACAGATGCTGCCGTACAAACTTTGCCCATTAACAGGGGCAGTAGTTAAAGTACAATAAAAGGAGGCAATATAAAAAGTGCTATGTTTACAAATCTCGCCAATGGCGGAGAAAATAAAGACAATCAAATCAATAAAAACTAAATTACAGTCCTTGCCCAGAAACAGGGGCAGTAATTAAGATTCATAGCCAAATGTAGATACAATGCAGCAAACATGAAAAGCATTAAAAGTTTTGTGAAGTCTGGTCGAAGGCGGAGTCTGGTTGATCGCAAAGTCTGGTTGATGGTAAAAACTGAAACTTTAAAAAGATAAAAGCTAAAAAGATGATGAAATGAAATGAAAGTCTGGTTGGCGATATGTGATGATGATAAAATATGTCAAGGTAAAATTGAAACTGTTGATGACTAAGGGTACCAATAACCTATAATACGAGGGCCGGAGGTAAAGGAGGAAGAGCCCCAACGCTAGCGGTGGAGTCCGAGGTGGATGGCAGTGCTCCACAGCGGCGAGTAGGGGTGGGCGAGGAGGACCTCGCCGCACATCGCGCCGACGGCGAGTGGGAAGGGCGAGGAGGACACTCACACGCGTCGCGCAAACCTTAGGTTAAGTTAGTTAGCCATAGTGTAGTTTTATTCAGAGGGGTACCCCGCCATTGTTTGCCATAACCTGTTATCATTGCAGATGAAGCAGGAGCACAGGAAAAGCTACCGGATATCAGGAGCTCTAAGAGACAGGAAGGCTAATTGAGTGGAAGCTATAAACAGGAACACTGGTGATATGTTTAAATATTCCTTTGTTCAACCCCAGGTTGCATAAAAATTAATTTTGGCTCTTTTACAGAAGTCACCATGAAGAATCGCCAGGAAGATGGAAGGAGCCAAGTAGGGGAGAACCAGGAGCCGAGCAAGAAAAATCAGGAGTCGGGACGTTTGGTGAAGTATCTTTTGTTTATATTTATATTAAAATTTGAAAATCACACATTAAAATAGTTCTGTTTTCAGATGAAACAAGAGAGGACTGGAATTAAAAGACCCGGGCAACGGACACAAGGTGGTAAAGGGCCCAATTTTCTATTTAGTACAGAAACACACACAGACATCACAATCTACACATCACTAATCCAACCCGTCTCGGACATTGACCAGGGTGGTCAAGCCGAGACGTGTATTTTTTTTAAAATTTTCACAGTCCCGTGTTCCGAAAATAATTTTTCTAAGTTTTACAATCCTGTGTTCTGATAAAAATAAAATTTTTCTTAAGTTATATAATCCTGTGTTCTGACATGAGTGTACTTTAGGACTTTACAGTCCTGTGTTCAGATTTTAAAATCTTATGTAATAGAGGCAGTAATATACACTATTTAAAAACCAGATAAAAGTATTCAAGTATTGTAATCCTGTGCTCCGAGATACAGTAGTCGCAATGAAAAATTTGTAAAGTGAAGGCCCACAAACGGCTCCAGACTGCCAAGACTCCACCAGACCAGAGATAAACCTAAAATATATATTAAAATTTATTAAAAATTGGACATCACATAACAACACACAGGAAACACACTCACACACAACCATATCGTTAAAACCCCCCCAAAAAGGTCAAAAGCTAAGATAAATAATTAGAGGTAAAATACGGTGAAAAAACCAAAGGAAGCACCCAAAAGGGCGGAAACAAGAGACATTAAAATCGTAAAATCTAAAATCCCAACAGGTAAGTAAAACACTAAAAGAAAGAGCCGGCGGCCCACTTCCCCCGAAAGGGTCCTCTCTATGCCATAACACCAAAGACCCCCCAGAGAAGGCACGATCAGGGGAACCAACCAACATAAGCAATACATATAGTTTAACAGGGCTGACCAATAAAGGGGAGCAGGTGTTCAGAAAAGGGAGAGCGGTGTTAAAATAAATATATAATACAAATAAGTAAAATTCTTAAAGTCTAAAAAGTTTAAAAGGTCTAAAAATCTAAAAGTCTAAAAATGTCAAAAATCTAAAAATCTAAAAATTCAAAACATTTTAAGACAGTGCACATAATCATCAGGACCAGAAATAACATAGTGAAGGAAAGGGGGACATGGAGCGGCCTTCACGCCTTGGGTGACCCTACCAGGAGTATACACTCCCGACGGACTTCACCCGCTCCAATCGTAAAGTCCACCCGTCACATCCGTAGAAATCTGGTTTATGGTCAAGATGAATAAGATGCAAAGAGTCTAAGATTTGATAAAATAGAACAAACAGAACAACAGATAGACAAATGGTAAAAAGTCAGATACAAGTACTTAACTGGCCAAAGGCCAGACACATAAATACCAATAAAATAAAAATATAGTAAAATTAGACATCATGGTTAAAACCTAGGAGTCTCCAGCAAGGGTCAGCGTATCGCACAACTCGTTACTGATCTTGAACGATTCAGTCATTTTGCCGAAAGCCTGTTTATTATTAATTAAATTTAAAAACTATGCTTTTCGATGGGCGTCTGCGGGTTTCAATAAATGGAAGTCATTGGTGAGCGAGCAATCGAATGTATAGTGTTCTGCATCGCCCACCTGACCGCAGACGCAAAGTGGTGAGTTGAGTTTATTAAAACAGTGCAGATAAAATGGGAAAGGACCGTGGCCACTTAAAAAATATATTAAAATTTTGTTGTTAATTAAAAACGTGGGGCTTACCGTGTCAATATAGTTCCGGACCCTCATCCCCGAGGCTGAGTCATAATTATTCCAATAAGTGTTCCATGATTGACAAATGTATAATTTCAATTTTCTATTTAGGTAGGAACGAGGAGCTAGAATGGACAGCTCCTCACCGGCAGAAATGGCAAGTTTGGCATTTTGGTCGGCCACCTCATTCCCCTGGATGCCCACATGGGCTTTCACCCAGGAGAGGCCGATCAGAGTTTTGGCTAATGCAAGATCCTGTTTGTTTTATTAACGAAGTTAGACCTGGAGTGGGCGTTCTTCAGAGCCACAATCGACGAAAGGCTGTCCGTGTAAATATTTATTTTGTGGTTATTACTGGCGGCCCAATTTGTTGCATGTTGAATGGCCGCCAGTTCTGCTTGAAAAACTGAATTATAGCTCTTTAACTTGAAAAGAAAATTATGAATATTTTCATTATTTTGAAAGGTACACACGGCGAATCCAGTCTCATTCTGGACCCGTCCGTGTATACCTCGAAATCTGCGTTGACAATCTGTGTGGCTGGAGAAACAAATTTTTTAAAGCTGAGGGAATGTTTTTAATAGCAATGTTGTGATCAAGTGGAACTGATTCTATGATATGATTGTATTTGTTGGAGCGCCGCACCCAGATCTGAAATTTGATGAACTCAGCCTCTACTGTGATGTGTAATGGGGGGATACCGGTTAAAACATTGAGGACATTAGTCGAAGTAGTACGGTAGCCCCTAGTGAATTTTGAGAGGAAAACTCGTTGGATGGAGTGTAACCTGTTAAGCTGGATTTTGGTTAGGGCCCCGCCCCAGACATTTGCGCCATAGAGCAGGGCCTTTTCTATTGTTGTGAGATACCAGTTTTTGATTAAATTTTTGTTAACACTCCAATCCGATTTAACGATACGATTAAAATTGGAAGTTAAAAGTAAAATTTTATCATGAAGTGAGTCGATGTGGGCGGTCCAGGATAATTTTTGGTCAATAATGATTCCCAATATCTTTAGGCCATCGGTTACTTTAATTGAAATGTTATTAATCTTGAAAGTTGGTTTGCGGTTCAGGACCATCGAGTTTCGTTTGGAGAGCTTTTGTGACGCTATGCTGCGATAGACAATGGTCTGGCACTTTTGTATAGATAAAGTAAGTTTTAGGGAGTCTAATTTGTTGGCAATTCCGGCCAGGACAAGATTGTTGTTTTTCTCTAGCTCCCTGGCCGTACGACCCCCAATGACCAGTGCCAGGTCGTCAGCAAAAGGCTGAATATGTAGCTCTCCATTATTATTTGTAAGTATCGAATTAATATAAATATTCCAGAGTGTGGGTGCGATCACCGACCCCTGGGGACAGCCTCTAAAACATCGACGAGAAGTTTCGAAAACATCGTTAACATAATAAACATAACGATCGTTCAAATAATAAAATATAAAATTAGTATAAAATCTAGGTAGTCCATATTCAGTAAAAATATTAAAAAGAACCGGCCAGTTCATATTGTCGAAGGCGGATTTAATATCGAGGGAGACGAGGGCAAGATGTTCCGAGGGAATGCGAGATTTAATATTCTCCACGATATTAGAGACGGCTACATCACAGCTTTTGCCCTCGAGAAAGCCGTATTGATTTGAATGAATAATATTGTTTTGATCTAGCCATCTATTGAGTTTTAAAAGAAAAAGCCTTTCGACAATTTTGCCAAGAGTTGGTAAGAGGCAAACTGGCAGGTAAGCGGAACATAAACCAGGATGTGTCTGACATTAGTGATTTCATCAAGGTTGGCAGCCACCAATTTGATGTCGCCACCAAATATTCTATTAACACTCCTGAGGCGAACCTCAGGGCTATGAGTTTGAATAATATCGAGAAATAATTTTTGGTTAGCCTCAAAATCCTTGTGGGATTCATCTTTAGGCTTAATAAGCAGAATACCCTGAGATTGACTGGGGGCAAGGGGTTTCAAAGAGGGAGAGGACCTAGGTTGAAGGTGCTTCGATTGGAGAGCGACCTGAGCAAAAGAGCGGGCCTCAACTCCGTTCTTTTTTTACCTTCTCCATTATCTCCCTGTTGGCGGTTTCAAGTGACGATCTAATGTCGGGGCAAGCCACATTCTTAATAATTTTCGGGATCTCCTCGATAATTTTCTGACTGTTGATCTCCTTAAATTCTTCGAGTTTAGGCATAATATTTTGCAAAGTGGGAGATATCTCATTGTGTAAATCTAGCTTGGCTTGGAGGGGCGCCTTTTCCTTTCTAGTGTCCAAATTTTAGCTCTCATAAGGGAAAGCTCGCAGTCCGACATTGCGTTCTGCAAATCATAGATGTCAGCTTCCTTCCCCTTTAGCCTACCACAAAGATTCTTAATGATATCAATAAAACCAACAATGAATTCAATTGCAAATTTATTGCGCTATTTCTTGCCATATTGTGATCTAGCTTCAATAGCAGTAGTGGGAAGCTGTGTTGAATTCAGATAGTAAGAGTCTCAGCGTCTCCTCGACGTCCTCATAGAAATCGTCAGCATCTAGTTTTTGAATAAGAATTAAAAGTTCATTAGGGAGCTCAGTAGAGCTTGAAGCGGACGAAGAACCATCCCCCTCCTCTGAACCATTATCCCCCTTTTTCTTCCCCATTTCTGAGAAAGGGGAAAAGATAGTTTGGAGAACACAGACACAGAAGAACGGGGAAAATCAAATTAAAAATATAAAACTACACAGATCGTTGGTCAAGATTTAAAAAGATCTATATTAAAATATTTGCATACACACAAAACAAGCACTCAGATGACAATACAATCTATGTACAAAAACATTAGATAAAAACACACTCTAAAACAAATATCAATTAAAATTCCAATACAAAAGACTCGCAATAAATCCTGGGAGTAAAAAGTCCTTGACAGTACCAATCAAGTGGATGGCAAATAGGTAGACACAATGTCTATCATCCAGCACAAATTCTCGGTGGTATCGGGAAAGCAGTTCTTGCAGTAAATGATAAAAGAATATCTTCTAATAGAAGAGCAAGATCACTATTGGCACAAAGATGAAAAACAGTTAAAAGTAACTAAAGCACACACACAAACACACAGAGCAGCTACTCCAGCGATATCGGCGGAGATGTTAACGACGATGTTGCAGGTAGACCTCCGATGTTATCACCGATGTTTCCGGAAAATTTCCCAGGTTTCTATCAGTAGGGCATGGTCTAATCGCTGACGAAGCCTTGCTGTAAGATCACGTGAGCCAATGGCTGAAGAGACGAAGGGGCGTTTCACGTTTCCAAGATGGATATGAAGATGTTGAACACAAACACAGACGACATCGGCAGATACAAACTTTAAAACGCTCATAAAAGCGTCAGAAATGCATGTACAGACACCAAAATTATTGGAGATGTTAGCCGGATTGTCTACTACTTAGGTGCAAAATGATATAATCGAATAGTATCAGGAACATATACCAAAACACTATTAAAGTTTGTGCAGAACTTCAAAGTCCAATATCTCGGAAAATAGCGATTAAAAATTCATTTAAAAGTATTCTACAGCTCACTTAACTCATTAAGCAATGAAAAACACAAAAAATTTGATTAAAATCGATTGATTTTTCATAAAAATAAGCAATTTTACCGGAGCGATCAAAACAACCGACCGCACGCTCGCTTGGAGACGTCTTTGGAAACTACATGCCCTCGCCGGTCCTGCCTACCCGAAGGGTTTAAGGCCAAAAGGACCGACGGGGAGAGGGGACCCCCAAGCACGCCGAAGGAACAGCGCGCCCCGGCCCCAACGGACAGATTTATTATGTATTCCAATAAAATTTACAAGCTTTGCCCAGAACAGGGGCAGTATTTAAAATACATTTAAAAAGTTTACAATAAAGGACGATGGACATGACAATACAAACTACGCCAACAAGGCGGTGAGAACATGAAGTTGATTGATGAATGTATAATACAGAACTATTGAGAATACATAGAGCTGGGTGGAAGTTACAGAAATCTGGTTGATGGCAATACAGACTATTATGAGACAATGAATCTGGTTGATGGCAAAGAATTGATTGGTGATTACAGGGTTCTAATGAAGACGTAACAGTTTAAATACAAAGGAAAAGATTGATAGCTGAGTTACTTGTTTACAAAATCTGGTTGATGGCAAAGTTCTATTGTGAACAGAAAGTTTGAATAGTGGCTGGCATTACAAAAACTAGGTATGACTGGTATTACAAAAACTAGGTATGACTGGTATTACAAAAACTAGCCATGGCTGGTAACACAACAGATAAAAGCATATTAAACAAATTGGATTAAAACAGAGTGACAAAGCGTTGAATAAACCGGGCCGGAGGAGGAGGCAGTGCCCTAACGCGTTGGGTGGAGCAGGAGGTGGATGGAAGCTCCACCACCGACGGCGAACAGGGGAGGGCGTGGAGGAAGCTCGCACGCGTCGACGGCGAGTGGGGCGGGAGAGAAGGATACTCGCACCGCGCCTAGGTTAAGATAGTCATAGCTAGGTTAGATTAGATGTAGTCTTGTGATCGTCATCTAATAATCAGGGTACCCTGCTATGCCATGTATGCATGTTATCTTTGTAGAGAAGCACAGGGAGCGAGGTCTTCAAGAGATGAGTGCAGCCGAGGACTTGAACAGGGACTGGTTGAGCTGGGACGGTCCGTGAAGAGATGTAGAGGGAGCCAGAAGAGTCATGGTGAAACTTTTTAATCCTGCCTTCTTTCAACTCTGGTATTCGAAAGGCTTATTTGAGTTTCCTTTCAGGAAACAAGGAGGAGACAGCTGCCACAGATGATGATGGAGAGAAGAGGAACCAAGGTCCACCGGAAGAGCTTCAAAGGATGATGTTGGTGAAATATCATTTATTTATTAAATTATTTTGTTTGATGGACACATTAATAATATACTACATTTTCTAGGTAGGACCAAGGAAGACTCCGTCAAGAAGCCCCGGGGCAATCAGAATCAAGTGGTAACAAGGCCTGTTTTTTATATTTTACACAATAATCCCAACACTACTAATTCAACCCGTCCCGGAAGTTGGCCAGGGTGGCTATGCCGGGATGTGTATTTTTATAAAATTTTTCTGTCCTGTGTTCCGAGTCCTGTACTCGGATCTAAAAATTAATGCAAAGACAGTAGTCCTGTGTTCTAATATTAAAACCTTTAAAAATGTTAAAATACAGCAATTCTGTGCTCCGATATTTAAAAGTATATGAGAGTTTAGATTAAAAGCAAGGGAACTGTCCTCCAACCCTCCGCCACGGTAGCACATAAGCAAACTACACAAAATAACAAGGTCAAAATTAAGATCAAAACAACCAGATGCATAACAAATTCATGTTCTAAGAAAACAGTACAAAAAAACAAACACACACACACTCACACACAAAAGTTTAAAAGTTTAAAAGTCATAGCCGAGTCAGAGCTTAAATGATCTGCCATGAATTAAAAGCCAAAAGTCGCCTATGGAAACGCGAACACGAGGGAAGCGCCACAGCGCAAGCTCCGATCAAGTCTTCTACCAAACCAAGATAAAAGACATTAAAGATGGAATAAAAATCTGGATGGATAAAAACCTATAAAAGTGTAATAAAAATCTAAAACTTAAAAATTGTTCCCTATTAAGAACCAGGCCGGCCCATCAAGCCAGCAAAGGGTCACATCGGTGGCACACCACATAGATAAAGGGAAGGATCCGTTAAAAATATCACGAGTAGGGGATAAAAAAACCGCCTAGACCGAGAGGACTGACCAAGATAAGGGGGTTGGGGAAGTTAATGCTGGAGAGCGGCAGTACAATAATTTAAAATATAAAACAACGCAGTTTAAAACACAACTAGGGGGCTCTGTCCCCTGCTCGCTAAAGCTCGCCAACCCCCCGAAGGATTGCGTTGCAATCCTCCCAGGTTTGCTACGCAAACCCTGCTCGCTTCGCTCGCTATAATGAAGACACTTTGCGTCCTAGAAGTTATTCTAAAATCTTCATATATATATATGAATCAGCTTTATTTTGCTTCTGATGCTTTAACTTAAATCAGCACAGAATAAAATTTTTTAGCCTCAAAAAAGATATTTTTCTTCAAATAAAACTTACAAAGTAAAGCTGATTTCCTTTTTCATGCTTTCACCTTAATAAAGAAGGAATAAAATTTTTTGGCCCTGAAAAGGGCCGTTTTTTATATAGTGAAAGCATCAGGAACCTCCCCCATAAACACAATTAAATATTTCACATTTTGGAGCTATCACAGAAACAGATTCAAAAGATTGTGCTGGATGAAAACAGGTATATACATATTCAATAAATTCCTATATATAAAATAATATACAACTTTGAAACAAATTAAAAATGTAAAGCAAAAAAAAATGCACTTGACAATCAATCACAGAAAACTTCCTCATAAACACATTTGAATATCAAAACTAAGAGAACAACACAGACACAAACACACACACTAACATACAAACCAAATAATAAAAGTTTAAAAATCATAGCCGAGTCGTGATTAGGTGATCTGCTATGAATTAAAATCCAAAAGTCGCAAGCGCGAGCATGGCACGAGGGAAGCACTACAGCGCAGAAACTCCGGTCAAGTTTTCCGAAGACAATATAAAAACTTCAAAATGATATAAAAGGTATAACTTCAAATGATAACCCTATTGGAAAAAATTCAAAATACCGGTATCAAAATGATACCGGAACCAGTAAAAATTATACCGGAACCAGTAAAAACATACTGGAAATTTTAAAGCCGGTATGAAATCATACCGGAAATTTTGAAACCGGTATGAAACCATACTGGAAATTCTGAAATCGGTATGAAACCACACTGGAAATTTAGAAGCCGGTATGATACCATACTGGAAATTTTGATACCAGTATGAAAACATACTGGAAATTTTGAACCAGTATAAAAATATACTGGAAGTATTTAAGACAGTATACTGGTTTAAATACATGTAATAAGTGCGTAACAATAACTTAAATACTTGTAATATAAAAAGTTTCATTAACCATATATGTGTATGGAAGTGGATCCGCGGAGAGAGAGAGATAAGCCCCCTAAAGTAGGCGTAATCTAATTTTTTAAAATAAAATTAGTTATTACTAGGCGGCTCAGCCCCTGCTCGCGAAAGATCGCCAATCCCCCGGAGGATTGCAATCCTCCCGTGTTTGCTACCCAAACCTTGCTCGCTTCGCTTGCTACAATGAAAACACTGCCTGTCTTAGCAAAAATATTGTAAAATTTATATATATATATATGAATCAGCTTTATTTTGCTTCTGATGCTTTAATTTAAATCAGCACAGAATAAAATATTTTAGCCTCAAAAAGATATTTTTCTTCAAATAAAACTAACAAAGAAAATTATGAAAGTTATAACCAAATGAATAAGAGTTGCAAAACAATATAATTATTCTAAAAACTAACTAAAAACAAATTAGATTTAATATTATTAATGAAGAGATTGTGGTCTTACATCTTATCACTATGAGCATAAAAAAAGACAGTATTATGAATAAATAAAAGTCGTAAGCTGATTTCCTTTTAATGCTTTCACCTTAGACAAGAAAGATTAAAATTTTTTGGCCCTGAAAACGACCGTTTTTTATGTAGTGAAAGCATTAGGAAGTCAAATTCAACAGGCACTGATGTATCTTAAACATTTTTAAAAAAAATGATTCAACTCTATTCCACGATATATACAAACACATACATAAAATCATGAATATATGCATTGTAAATACAATATATTGCCCTTCTGAACATTACAAAAAATTTCATTCCTGTATATACAAAACATGATTTGAAAAATTTCCATTATTATTCACCGTAAAAGTCAAACATCCTTGCATAAGACACTTAATAAATGAGCAAATTTGCACTACATCATTACACTAAAAAAAAGAATCCTCTTAAACAATTGACATACATTTAAAAAAAAATTAATACTGTATTTGCAGGTCAAAATTTAAATTATGTACAAAATATAAGCTACATACATATAAAAGGGTTATGTTAATGTTCACGGTATTTCTCTGTAAACACAATTATATACCTCTTTGGGCGAAGAGATAATTGAAACGCTATCAAATGAGCTGGCTCTAGACAAACCAGCATAAAGTTGGCCATGTGTGAAAACAGGATTAGTTAATACCAAACACACTTTATTAGAAGTTTGGTCTTAGGATTTATTAATGGTCATAGAAAATGACAAACGTACAGGGAATTGTTTTCTTTTAAAACTAAAAGGCATAATATTATTGTCCGATGGGATGAGCGGTATTCTGGGAATTAAAAATGTTTCTTTTGAGCTTGACTCAATCATTTCTGCTTCAATAACGTTACGTTGTAGTTTTGTCACTATTAGCTTTGTTGTACAGCCCGCTGCACAGGCCTTTTGAAGGCATCAAATTTTGAAGTAGCATTATCACTGAATTTTTTTTTACTACTTGCTATTGGTTTGGCAAGTGAACGGCCAACCTCATGATTACCTACATGAGATTTTTCTGAGAGAGAAAATTCAATGAGTCTCCACATCGCTTCAGGAGCACTCACATCATATCTGCATTACGAACAGCAAACCTGTAGGAATAATATTGCAACTATGTAACCCTAACATGTTTAGCAGATCTTGTTTCTTCAACATGTTCCAAGTTGGAATTCCAACCGCATTCTCCATTCAGAAATAGAAGAGGATAAACCATAGGATCGCTGCACTGATTAAGTGGTGAAATATTTTTGTTTGTATTAACTGTTAGCAACTGGATAAATGCAAATATCTCGATTTGCTGGGGGCTCTACTTCATCTCCGACAAATATTGCAGCAACCTCTGTCCTTGAAGTAGGTGCATTATACCTGCACAAGTCGAAATCTGGATGTTCCATAAAAACCATTTTAACATTTACGGCTGGATTAGATTGCATCAATTGATGCATCTGCAGATATGATTCCGCAAATGGATTTATGCTTCGTAATCAAGTGTCCAAGTTCTCCATTACAGAGTGAAGGCAGGCTTGATTATTCTCCATACGTCTATTCCTTGCTTCACTGGAGTCAGATATGTACAATTGTCCATAGCCATGTCTGTTTCATTCATTTGAACAGAGAGGAGAAACCATACGATAAATCTGACCATGTATATGGAAACACTATGGGCATGTTCCAAGAGGTGCCTTTATTTCAGCCCCCATAGATGCAAAGGCTAATGCAGCATTATATTCTCGAATTTGCTGTTGATAGTTTTTTGCTTCCTGTAAATTGTAGTAAAAAAAAGTGCAGTGATAATGCTACTTTAAAATTTGATGCCTTCAAAAGGCCTGTGCAACGGGCTGTACAACAAGTCTAATAGTGACAAAACTACAGCGTAACGTTATTGAAGCAGAAATGATTGAGTCAAGCTCAAAAGAAACATTTTTAATTCCCAGAATACCGCTCATCCCATCGACAATAATACGGCTTTTTTTTCGATGTCGATTTTGCTTTTTCAGCGGAGGGTGTGGAACTTTTTTTCTCCTTTGGTTTTTGCTTTTGAATCCCTCCCCCCATGAAAACAAGTCTGTGTACGTCACTGTACTGTATATTGCTTTTTTTCCTTCTACGACCCTCCGTGTGGAGCGGATGTTGCATTCCAGAAATAAATTGCCCGTGTGAATGGAACAGTTTGGGCGTGCTAAATTCTGGCACTCTGATATAAAATTTTTAGAAAAACTCATTTTCTAATTTTTCCGGTTAGTTGAGATTTCCGGATACTTGAATGCTGGATAATCAAGAATTTACTGTACTGGTTTTACACATGCCCAACTTTATGTTGGATTGTCTAGAGCCAGGTCATTTGATAGCGTTAATACAGTATTAATTTTTTTTAAAATGTATATCAATTGTTTAAGAGAATTCTTTTTTTAGTGTAATGATGTAGTGCAAATTTGCTCATTTATTAAGTGTCTTATGCAAGGATGTCTGACTTTTACGGTGAATAATAATGGAAATTTTTCAAATCATGTTTTGTATATACAGGAATGAAATTTTTTGTAACGTTCAGAAGGGCAATATATTGTATTTCCAATGCATATATTCATGATTTTATGTATGTGTTTGTATATATCGTGGAATAGAGTTGAATCATTTTTTAAAAAAATGTTTAAGAGAATTCTCTGATACATCAATGCCTGTTGAATTTGACTTCCTGATGCTTTCACTACATAAAAAACGGTCCTTTTCAGGGCCTAAAAATTTTAATTTTTCTTGACTAAGGTGAAAGCATTAAAAGGAAATCAGCTTACGACTTTTATTTATTCATAATACTGTCTTTTTTTATGTTCATAGTGATAAGATGTAAAACCACAATCTCTTTATTAATAATATTAAATCTAATTTGTTTTTAGAGTTAGTTTTTAGAATAATTATATTGTTTTAATTTTGTAACTCTTATTCATTTGGTTATCACTTTCATAATTTGTTGAACAAATGTGCTTCTGTACAAACTATGCCTGGGTACATTGGCAGTGGTTAAAGTACAGTATACAGGTCTGAGTATGCAAAAGGTCTGAGTATACATAAAAGCCTCTGTACAGACTATGCCCAGTAACAGAGGCAGAAATTAATACATAATAGCAGAACCTTAATACATGCAGCACATAATAAGCATTAAAAATAATCATTAAAAACTGGCCAAGGGAAGAGTCTGGTTGATGGCAAAATGAATATGAAAATGAACATGAAATGAAAGGAGCTGAAAGACTATTATGAAATGAAAAACCCACGAAGTTAATTAGAATAGCCACTACTAAGAACCGCCACTACCGACAGATTGTCATGATCTGAGAGTATAGAGGGGCACCAATAACCATTAACCCTCACAGGGTGCCACTAACCTGTAATAAATGGGCCGGAGGATGGCGGAAGTGCCCTAACGCGAGATGTGGAGTCGGAGGCGGATGGCAGTGCTCCACAGCGGCGAGTAGGGGAGGGCGTGAGTGGCCCTCGCCGCAAACGCGCCGACGGCGAGTGGGGAGGGCGTGGAGGACACTCGCACGCGTCGCGTAAACCTTAGGTTAAGTTAGTTAAGGTAGAGTAGATTTTTAATGAAGGTTTGCCCCTCAGTGTATGCCATGTATATCATTGCAGGTAAGCACAGCAGGTGGCGGTTAGCCGAAGCGTTGGAACAAGGAGATGTACAGATGGGAGCCGAACACTGGACACTGGTGATATGTTTTATCTTTCTTTCATTCAACTCCAGGTTACATAGGAGTTAATTCTGATTCATTTGCAGGTGTTGCTATGGTCAGTCACCTGATAGTCGAAGCAGTCAAGCCGGGAACCAGAAGCGGAGCAAAGGACACGGGAACCCGAGAATTTGGTGAAGTATCGTTTATACTTATTACATTATAGACTATTGAACACTTAATGAAATATTTTCAATTTCAGACACAGCAAGAAGGGACTGGAACCAAGGAGCCCGGGCAGGAAATTCAAGTTGGTAATAGGGCCCGGTTTTCTATTTAAAACAAAGACACACACAAACACAAAACTACACACAACTAACCCAACCCATCCCGACATTGGCCAGGGAGGTCAGTCGCGGTGTGTATTTTTTTTTTATAAGAAATTTTTACAGTCCCGTGTTCTAAAAATGTAATAAAAAAAAAGTTATATAGTCCTGTGTTCTAAAAAATTTTGTATTAAAATTTCTCAGCCCGTGTTCCAAGCAGAAAATTTCTAAGTCCAAGAGTCCCGTGTTCGACAAGTTGATTCCCCAAAGTTCAAATCCAAATAAAACCAATATTATGTTCATAAAATCAAAGGCAGTAAAAATTTGAAAAGTGAAGAGTAAAATTCCAGACTGCCAAGACTCCACCTGGCCAGAGATGAATCTAGAAACATATTAAAAATAAAACCATAACATCAAGGACAGCACAGCACAACACACACACACACAACAAAATCAAAATTTAAAAATACAACTCAATCAGCACAAAATAATCCGCCAATAAAAATTTAAAAATCGCGAACACGAACATGACGGAAGAGTAGCGCAACAGCGCAGGAGCTCCGCTAGAATTTCTTCAGAATAATATGGAGTGTCTAAGTAAATAAATACCTATATAAGGTAATAAAACTTAGTCTAAAAAATGAAATCTTAAAATCATTTAAAAGATGTTCTTTATAAAAATATAAGACCCGCCGATCTTATTCATGAGAAGTCATATCGGGGGCACACCACAAATCACACCGGGCAGGGGGTAAAAAGTCGCCCAGACCGAGAGGACTGACTATTATAAAAAAATACAAGAATTAAAACTGGAGAGCGGTTGGACAATAATTAAAGTATAGAATACTACACCCACATAGTTCAAATCACATCGTCAAATTAAATAGTTGTTTAAAATACAATAACATAGTAAAAGGTGATTATGAGTATATAATGAATAAATGTGAATATATGAATAAATGTGTATGAATCATGATTTGAAAAAGTATGTAATGTAAAATATGAGGTGGTATATATACGAGATGTGATGAAAGATGTCGAGTTAAATATAAACCAAGCAGGGGAGGGGAAATGACGGAGCGACCTTCACGCCTTGGGTAGCGTACTTCGCCCGCTCCATTCGAAGAAAATCCCTCCCCAAACTTAGGTCAAAATTTAAAATGTGTAACACACAAGACATATATCAAAATTTTATTTACATAAAGCTAAAAATTTAACAAATGTATAAAAAATCAAAAAAAAAAAATTGCAGTTAAAAGTTTGCAGTTAAAAGATCATAGGTCCCCAGATCTGGTCAGTGACTCGCACAACTCGAAGCTAATCCTGAATGACTCTGACATTTTTCCGATAGCCTGTTTATTATTTATAAGGTTGGTAAACCAGGCTCTTTTATGTGCGTCTGCGGGTTTTAATAGATGGAATTCCTTGGTGAGCGAGCATTCAAAGGTGTAGTGATCGGCATCGCCCACATGGCCGCAGACGCAGAGCGGAGAATTAAGCTTTTTAAAACGGTGTAGATATTGAGGAAAAGGACCATGCCCACTTAAGAAGAAAATTAAAATCTTGTTTTGTATTAAAAATTTGGGGCTAACCGACCCAATAAAATTTCTAACCCTGATCCCCGAGGACGAGTTGTAACTGTTCCAATAGTTTGTCCAAGTCTGTAAAATATATGATTTTATTTTTCGGTTTAGGTATGAACGAGGAGCTGGAATTACCAGCTCCTCACCGGAAGAGATGGCCTTTTTTTTTTGTTGGTTAGCCCATTCGTTTCCCGGGATGCCCACATGGGCCTTAACCCAGGAAAGGCCGACCAAACCTCTAGCTGTATATCGATCTTGTTTAGTTTTATTTACGAATTGCGATCTGGAGTGGGCGCTCTTCAAAGCCATGATGGACGATAGGCTGTCAGTATAAATGTTAATCCTGAATTTATTACTGGCGGCCCAATTAGTTGCATGCTTGATGGCCGCCAGTTCTGCTTGGAAGACGGAATTATATGAATTTAACTTAAAAAGAAAATTATCCACATTTTGATTATTTTGGAAGGTACACACGGCGAGTCCAGTCCCATCTTCCATTCTGGACCCGTCCGTGTGTACCTCAAAGTCGGGATTTAAGAGCTGCTCAGGTGGAGAAATAAACTTGACATCTGATGCTATGTTTTTAATATTAATATTGAAATCAAGTACGACAGAGTCAATTATATTATTGTATTCGTTGGAGCGCCTCACCCAGATCTGAAATTTTTTAAACTCGGCCTCTGCTGTTATGTGCAATGGGGGGGGATACCGGTCAGTACATTAAGTAAATTTGTAGAGGTGGTACGGTAGCCCCTTTTGAATTTAATTAAAAATATGCGTTGGATGGAGTGTAGCCTATCTGCCTGGATTTTAGTTATTGCCCCGCCCCAGACGCCTGCGCCATAGAGCAGGGACTTTTCAATTGTGGTTAAGTACCAGGACTAAATGAGATTTTTGTCTACACTCTAATCCGTTTTTATGATACGATTAAAATTTGATGTCAGAGTTAAAATTTTATCATGGAGGGAATTTATGTGGGCGGTCCACGTAAGCTTTTGGTCAATATATATTCCCAGGATTTTAAGGCTATCGGAGATTTTTATGGAAGTGTTATTAATTTTAAAGGTGGGTTTTCTATTGAGGGTAGTCGAGTTTCGTTTGGAGAACTTTTGCGAAGATATACTTCTATAAACCACGGCCTGGCACTTATGAGTAGATAAAGATAATTTAAGGGAGTCTAAATCATTGGAAATTACGGCCAGAGCGAGATTGGTGTTTTTCTCTAGATCTCTGGCCGTGCGACCCCCTATAATTAGTGCCAGGTCGTCGGCAAATGCTTGAATATATAGTTCTCCATCATTATTTAATAAAATCGAATTAATGTAAATATTCCAAAGAATCGGTACGATTACTGACCCCTGGGGACATCCTCTAAAATATTGTTTAGAGATACTAAAAATTTCATTTACGTAAAACACTTTTCTATTATCGAGGTAAAAATATAAAAAGTTA
This sequence comes from Araneus ventricosus, assembly GCA_013235015.1. Classification (NCBI taxonomy): domain Eukaryota; kingdom Metazoa; phylum Arthropoda; class Arachnida; order Araneae; family Araneidae; genus Araneus; species Araneus ventricosus. Next base: position 429,048 of record BGPR01000028.1, on the reverse strand, counting down.
ATAAAAAATCTTGGTAGTCCAATATTGATAAGAATATTAAAAAGTACCGGCCAGTTCATATTGTCGAAGGCGGATTTTATATCGAGGGAGACGAGGGCAAGGTGTTCTGATAGTATTCTAGATTTTATTGTCTCCACTATTTGCGTGATGGCTAGATCACAGCTTTTGCCCTCTAAAAAGCCGAATTGATTTGGATGTAAAATATCATTTTGATCTAGCCATCTATTAAGTTTAATCGAAAAACGCCTTTCGACAATTTTGCCCAAAGTTGATAAGAGGCAAACCGGCCGGTACGGAGAACATAGGCCAGGATCTTTCCCATCCTTTAATAGAAAGAAGATCCTGGCGTTACGTAAACAATAAGGAAAATAATTCAGTTTAAAACAGAGATTAAAAAGGTCAAGCATAAAAACTTTATCAGAATTAAAAACCGCTCTCCACATACGATAATCAATTCGGTCCAGTCCGGGAGCTTTTCCACCTTTCAGATTTCCAAACACAATTTCTAGGTCTTCAAGTATTAAGGGTTCGACAGGGCCGATTACAGGGGAATAATTTAATATTTCCCCAGGAGATTGGCCTGGGAAGAAGTCATCCATTATGTATTTTATTTTATCTTTAACCCTTTAAATTGGGATCATTATTTGGATTAACGGCAATGTCATTGTTGCTATTAAATTTATTAAAAACAATATTAAATAAAGTACCGAATCTTTCGTTGTAATTTACACAATAAGATTCCCAGGCCTTTCTCTTTGTGTATAATAAGAGTTTTTTGTACTCGGCCCTGGCTTTACGATATGCCATCCCGGAATTCTGGACCGTGTCAACACTGCTATTGTTGGCTTTCGATCTTAAATATAATTTAAAAAGCTTACTCACTCTATTTCGAGCGGACCTGAGGCCTTCGTTCCAGAAGCTGAATCTTTGGGCTAATCTTTTGGGTTTTTTCTTTAGAGTCTTAAAGGCAGCCTTTTGAACCATCTCTATAAAGTCTTTTATAAAAGCATTAAAATAAGTTCTGTTAGAAATATTCTCCAACTTATGTTTAAAATGATCCAAATGTCTTTTGATAAATTTCGTAAACCTGCCCAGTCCATGTTTAGATTTAAAATAAAAATCAGCTTCTGGAATATTTTCAGTTACCAATTGGAAATAGATATATTTGTGGTCGCTATGGGACTTCATATCCAGGACGCCCCAATTTTTAATAAAATTACAAATGGAAGTACTTATCAGTGTGAGGTCGGGGAACCCCGAATGTATTGGATTAATAAATGTCGATCCATAGTCAGAGATATTACATATATAAAGAGAATTAGAGGCCATGAATTCCGACAATTTAAGACCACGATAGTTGTCGGAGTCATAGCCCCAGCTGCAGGATTTGCAATTAAAATCCCCCACCAGAAGGTTAAAACTGTTATTAAAATTGAAATCCTTAAACTCATCTAAAATCATGTCAATATCTTCATGGGGGGGGAAATAGCAATTAGAAATGTTTAGCATAAAATCATTAAAATGAATTTCAATTACCACTGAATTAGTGGTATTGAATTTAAAAAAGGCGTTAAAATTCTTATTAAAAACATAAGTGATGGCGTTTTTGCTCTCTGACATAAAAATCCTGCAGCCAAAATCGGTTTTGGGGGGTTCCCCTCTATATAAATATGGGTCCTGGATAGCTATGAAATCAAGTTGATGGTCCCTAGCGAACACGAAGGCCCCCGAGTGAGCTGCCAAGCAGTGATTGACATTAATTTGTATACCTTTTAAAGAGTTATAGTCCATAGTCAGTTCTCTTCATTACTAATTCTTTCTGTCTAATTAAAACATTACAATTTCGGTCTAGGCAACTATGGTCTGTTCTATGGGAAGTCCTCAGTTTTCTGTTCGACTCCCTACAATTGATACAATTGTTTCCCCTGCAGCGATGGTTTTCCTCCTTAATTTCTCCGCACCTGTCGCAGAGTTGTTTATTGCTCGGGTCACAACCCTTTGTGGTGTACCCAAATGCGAAACATTTCTTACATTGTTTAACAGAAATGAATTCGGTTAGTCTCAATCTCGTAAATTGAAAGTAAAGACCCTCTTTACTCCTGAACTCCTCATATCTTTTCGGGTTAATTGACATTACCCAATGGTTATATCGTTTATCTTTGGCTGGAATAATAAACTCAAGACTGAATTGGGGCCTATTATTGCCATCCGCCAGGGTAATGTTTTTGGCCAAAAGGCCGGCCTTCAAGACATTTTCCTCAACCTCCTTTGGTACGTTATATAAAAGGAACTGTGGGGATCGACGGTTAGGGGTAACTATATCGAATTTCTGTATTGTATCTTTATCACCATGTTCCATTATAGTATCCTTAATAGCTGCTATGTCATCAGGGGAGGCTGCAATAAGCTTGACCCCTCTCAAATATTTTGACAACACCCCTCAGACGGGCCTCGGGGCCGTTGGCTTGAAGGATATCTAATATGATCTTTCGTTTAATTTCAAAATCTTTAAGAGCATCATCCTTGGGCTTTATCAAAAGGATTCCCTCAGGTTCCTTAGGAGTTAATATAGTCGAAGCTCCCTGCCGTTTATCCTTAGCTTGCAGGGCAACCTGTGCAAAGGAGCGGGCCTCAACTCTATTCTTCTTCACCTCAGCTATGATTTCGCGATTAACTGTCTCTATTGTTGATTTTATGTCAGGACAAGCTGCTTCCTTTATAATAGTGGGCAATTGCTCTTTCAATGTTTGTGTATTGTGGCTTTTGATCTCATCTAATTTTGGGAGCAGCTGATGTCGACATATCTGTATTTAATTCAATTTTGGCCCGGAGAGAGGCATTTTCTCTCTCCAGGGTCCTTTAGCCCTAAGTAAAGAGTGATCACTCTCGGCAAGGGAAGCTTTTAGGTCATAGATGTCAGCATCTCGTTTTTTGATATCGTAACATAGTTTCTGAAAGATGGGTATTAGTTCCCTGTAATGACCATTAACGAAATTATTGCGCATGGTTTTGCCGTATGACAATCCGGCGTCCACCATCTCCGATGAAAAATTTTCAAGATTACTAAACCATTCCATTATCTCGGAGTAAGCTTCTTCAGTGTAATCCTCCGGTTCAATTTTTTCTATCAATATCTTCAAGTCATTTGCATATTTTTCTCAGTTTGAGGTCGAGGATGTCCCTTCCCCAGATTTTTCAGAGGTACCCCCCTTTTGGGAGGCCCCCTTCTTTACCATGATTCTTAAGTTAAGAATGCCCTTCAAAAAAGGACATCAAGCAAATCCAAAACACCAGCCAATCGTTTAAAACAGGAATTACGCCAAAAACTAACAAACCACACACACACTCAAAACAATCACCCAGATATCACACCCAATAAAATATGAATAAACATAAAACAGTCAAAAACTACACACAAGATAAGAAATCAATTCAGTTTAAGAACACTAAAATACACCCACTCAAAATTTTCATAGGTGGGACCATCCACTCGGCGAGGACGATGACTCCAGAAGCCACCAGGGAAAGCACCACTGTTGTATTCAAACGAAAGAAACAGAAGTCAGATCGGTAAAGTCAGTCACCAGAAGACCCAAATCGGCACCGAACACCTCTCAGAGAGTATATCAAAGTACAACACTCGCGACGTGTAGATATGCACAAAAACACAAAACACACAGATGATGTTGTCAGCGATGTTGAAAGGCCAGGAAATCGACGATGATGTTGTAGAAGATGTTGTCATCGATGTTGCAAGGCCAAGATGTATACAAAGATGTTGCAGAAGATGTTGTCACAGATGTTGAGTCTGGTTCATCAGCAGTGAGATCATCCGGGCGGAGCCAAAGCCAAACGAATCAGCAGTGGGCGTGGTCAGCAACCAAGATGGCGTACAGGAAGACCGTTGGTGGGCGTTTCTCATAAACTAGACAGGAATGGCTTCCATATCATAAGCACACTTGGATACGAGCTTAGAATGGTCGTGGAAGCTCCCCAAATGGCCCAAATCACTCCAAATTTTACAGAGGAGGAGACAATGGGGTCTAATATCCCGGTGCAAAATATGATAGCAATATAATAATATCTTCTTAGTTAAAGTCACTGTCGAAGTTTACGCAACTTTTCTAAGTCCCATAATTATTAAAATAATGGGCTAAAATCAGAATAAATCACTCCCGACTAATCAGGGAGCACTGGAGAACAATAATTCACCAAAACATTTGATTAAAAACAAATAATTACCATTAAAATCATCTAAAATCTCGGAGCTCAATAAAAACACGACCGCATGCTTGCTTGGCGTCTTTGGAAACTGTAATTGATTCCATGAACAAGGAATTCCCAGTAAGCACGAGTCATCAGCTCGTGTTGATTACGTACCTGCCCTTTGTCCACACTGCCCGTCGCTACTACCGATTGAATGATTTAGTGAGGTCTTCGGACTGGCGCTCGGATTGGCCTTCGTGGTCGAGCCGGTGTGCCGGAAAGATGACCAAACTTGATCATTTAGAGGAAGTAAAAGTCGTAACAAGGTTTTCGTAGGTGAACCTGCGAAAGGATCATTATCGGTTTATCATGTCTGATACACGAGGAATCTCCTTTTCAGGTGGTTCCTTGCCGGTGCTGGTTTCCACACGAGTTGGGAACGAAGTGCCAAAAATTCGAATCTGACGCTTAATAATGGGTGTGCCTATAACTAGATTCCCCGACCCCGACTTGGGGAAGAGGGGGTTACTTTGAAAGGGAGCTAGGCTTGAAGAAATGTGCTGACTAGTACACCGCCCCGTAGCGTCGCTTCCCTAGCGGAAGTGTCTTGAACGCATTCTCGAACGCACTACGACCTTTCGGAAACGATTGGCCAATAAAAATATACAACTCTGAGCAGTGGATCATTCGGCTCACGGGTCGATGAAGAACGCAGCCAGCTGCGAGATTTGGTGTGAATTGCACGACACATTGAGCACTGATTTTTCGAACACACATTGCGACCTCGGGTCCTGCCCGGGGCCTCGCCTGTCTGAGGGTCGCATAAGACTTGCAAAGGAAAATTTATTTTTTCTAATTGGCCGAGTCGGAGTCCTTCACGGATTTCGTCGGCTCAAGTATTTATAGGATCCTCCCCGGTCGAGAGAGCTCAAGCCCTAGTGCATGCTCGTCGCTCGTCGCTCGGAGAAGACGGACAACATTTCTCCACGAAGACGAGACAGTTTGATGCTAAGAAGACCACTAATAGGGGAAGAAAGCCTACATAGACTAATAAGTCTATCAAATTTTAATTATTGGTGACCTCAGATCAGACGAGATGACACGCTGAATTTACGCATATAAATAAGCAGAGGAAAAGAAACCAACAGGGTCGACAGGTTGACGTTAAACTGACTCGCCTCCGTATAGGACATACTCGCTTCACACATAAGCACCTCATTTTTGGCGAAAGGGCACCAATGTGTCCCACATGTCATCAGAATTTTACTGTTCATCATATTTTAATTGAATGTCCATCTTTTAAATCTCACCGTGTTCACCATTTCCATTCATCGTCTGTTACCTTGCAAGACTTGGTGGGTGAAAAACACCACCCAAACATTTTTAACTTTTTAAAGGCTATTGGTTTTTATGCATTCATTTAACATTTTAAGCTTGTTTATCTAATTAAGGTACATTTTACTCAATTTTATAACTTTGCGCTTCATCTTGTTTTACCATTTTTTATTTACCATTTGATTTGAGAATTTTACCATTTGATTGGCGCAGTTTAGCCAGGATTGGCTCTTGCGCCATTAAATCTCAACGAACCAACCAACCCTCGAGGGTAGGCGAGGGAGCTCTCCATGAGAAGCTGTTGCTGCTCTGTTTGCTTTCTGCTTCTCATGTACAGTAAACTACACCCACGTGTTGGCCGTGCGTGGCGACCCTGTAGACGGGTAGTGCACTGTTGGTCCCCAGTGTATCAATTCGGATGATATCCTAACCGTCTGGTTAGTCTGCTAGGGATCAAGCCAAAATTTCATTCACTGGGGCTTGGCGTTAAGGGTGGTCAACGTTCCTGGAGATGGCCCTGAGCGTATAGGTCCCGGTTAGCACCAAGGTAAGTGTCGAGGCTGGGATTTTCCAGAGCCGATAACTGCCTTCCCTTGTTGGGCTCCGTGGTGGGCGGTGCCGTCGGGACCCGAATTACTTTGCTTTATTGCATGGGTTTTTCTAACACTGTGCCACGTTTACCTATTACAGAAGACACCAGATTTCTCATCTTACATACACCAAAGACTTTCCATAGAGTTTCACCTTTTCTTGTTCAAAGATTAATTTCTTCAATTATTGGTGACGTTAAAGATACCAAAAAGCTTCCGTCGGGTGATCTCCTTATTGAGGCAGCATCTAAGGCACAGATTTCTGTCATGCGGTCTTTAGAGGAACTTGGTGATTTCCCAATTGAGGTGACTCCTCACAGGACTTTGAATTACTCTCGAGGCGTAATCTCTGAACCAGATATTTTCGACTGTTCGGAGACTGAATTAATTGAAGAACTACAATCCCAAAAAGTTTGCGCAGCCCACCGCATAAAAGTTGAGCGTAGTGGTTCTCTGATTTCGACAAAACATATAATCCTGACTTTTTGTAGGCCAGAACTACCGAAATCTATACATACAGGCTATGTTTATGCGAGAGCTAAACGTTATGTTCCGAATCCTCTGTGTTGCTTTAAATGTCAGAGATTCGGACATTCACAGGGTACTTGCAAAGGTACTATCCGTTGTGCGAAATGTTCGGGTAATGATCATGACACTTCAGTTTGTGTATCCGAGACTTTCAAATGTTTTAACTGCTCTGGTTCCCATCCTGCTTATTCTCGTGACTGCAGCAAATGGAAAATTGAGAAAGAGATTCAAAGCCTCAAAGTTAAAAGAAATATTTCATATGCAGAAGCGAAAAAGTTAGTTTTAGACAGGACACTCAAACCTGGTATTTCTTAGTGCTGCTATGCGGCCGACATTAAAATCTACTGGTGCTCAAACCGAGATTACAGATATTATCTCCTTAAATACCGAGTCTTCTCCTCCCGTTCATCCAAAGACTTCTTACAATAAATTGGCTCTTGTATCAGAGAACAAGAGCAAACAAACGTAAAAGCAAACTAAAAAGAATGAAATTGAGGCTGCTGCTTTTTCAAATAAAATCCTCCGATATATTTATACCTCTCAGTCTGAGTTTACTTAAGCTCATCTTCCAAAAAAGAAGCGAAGGAGAGCTAAAACACTTCCAAATGTAAATGCTTCCATACCTAGGAGTCCCCTGAACACCCAAAGACCCTTCCGACAACTCAGTCCTATCTGATGCTGTTTTAAAAATTTACCCTTCTGCATCTGATATCTTTCAGATGTAGATATGGACCAACGTCCATCTAATCCACCGTCTCCAGACGGTCATGTGTAGTCTGACCTTTCATTTTTTAAATTTTTTTATTGTCTGGTTGTATTTCGAGGAATTGTCGTGGTTACCGTACCAAAACTGGTGACGTAAAATCACTTTTAAATGATTTTAAACCTGCCTGTTTTGCTCTACAGGAGACGTATTTAAAACCTTCCATTGCAATTAAAATACGAAGGTATAATTTCGTACGCAAAGATATGGATACGGATGGCCCTGTCTCAGGGGGTGTCTGCATTTTTACTTCCAACTCCTATCCTAGCTCACATCTTGTGCTTCATCCACTCAGGGGCACATCTTCTTCAGATGTGACGGGATTCACGACCCCTAGGTACCCTAGTGTCTTGTCTCCTTCCGTTTTATCCTCCTCTTGAGTTTTTGCCTTTTCTTTACTTCACTCGAGGGTAGGCGAGGGGGCTCTCCATGAGAAGCTGTTGCTACTCTGTTTACTTCTTGCTTCTCTTGGACAACAAATTACCCCCACGTGTTGGCCGTGCGTGGCGACCCATTAGACGGGTGGTACATTTCGGCCCGGTGTATCAATCGGCCGGTATCCCAGACATTTGGATGGTCTGTTCAAGGGGATCAAGCGAAGGGGTCACTCCTTGGGCTTGGTGTTAAGGATGGTCACTGTCCCCGGGAGTGATTCCCAACGTATAGGTTCCGATTAGCACCAAGGCAAGCGCCGAGGCTGGAGATGTCCAGAGCCGGTGGCTGCCTTCCCTTGTTTGGCTCCGTGGTGAGAGGTGCCGTCGGGCCTGAATCCCCATCAATGTCACATGGGAAAAAATCTACACCCTTCAGTGGGCATCATATTGCACAATACTCTTTAGAAAAACACTTTTACTCATTCTTTGTTATTCAAAGAACCACTTCTGATAACAAAGAAACATTTCATACTGTGTCACCGTTTCTTGTAGAAAAGGCTATATCAAGTGCAATCGGAGAGGTTGCTTCAATTAAGAAATTGCGTTCTGGGGACTTGCTTGTGGAGGTAACTTCTCGCAAACAAGCCCAACAAATACTAAAACTGAAAGCACTTGCGACCGTACCTGTAAGTGTGAGTGCCCATAGAACACTCAATTCATCCAAAAGTGTTATAACCTGCGGGTAATTGCTTCATGTATCACTTGAGGAAATATCTGAGAAGTTGTGCACTCAAGGAGTAATTCATGTACGTCGTATTACTATTCGGCGGGATGGAAAGCTCCTTGAGACGAAACATCTAATCTTGACTTTTAACTCCCCAAAATCACCAGAGTCGATAAAGGCAGGATATATCAAGCTGCCTGTAAAGCCTTTCATCCCCAATCCTTTAGGATGCTTTAAGTGCCAGCGCTTTGGCCATTCAAACGCTACTTGCCGCGGGACCCTTACTTGCGCCCGTTGTGCAGTAGCTGGTCACGAGAGCACTAATTGTGAGGCCACAGAACAATGTGTGAATTGTAAAGGGAAACATAACTCTTTCTCTCGATCCTGTCCCAAACGGAAATTTGAGAAAGAGATAATCACTACTAAGGTCAAACAGGACATATCATTTTCTGAAGCTATAAGACTGGTGCAGGCACAAACCCCTACGTTAGGTCGGAGTTACGCTTCTGCGACCAAGACCTTTAAGGCATGCGAGACTCAAACAAAACATGTTGTAATTTTGACAACCGATTCAGATCAGATATCCAGTCCAACAAAAAGAAAGTCCACATTTCCATTTAAGAAAAAGAAATCTATTTCTAAATCGCAGAAGGCCTTGGCTTTAAAAGTTTCAAAGGCAGGTGCTTCTCTTAAAGATCTGAAGCTCAAAAAGTCAATTACGCTTGCATCAGGTAAGGCCGGACCTGCTACTAAGGACTTGCCTTCCTTTTTTGGAAACCCTTCAAACTCTGAGCTATTAAAAATCCATACTTCTGAGGATGATGATGATGATCTCCAGATGAGTTGAGAACAACCTGCAACTCCACTCACTGGTGTTGATAACAGCCCCCTACAGTTCCTTAATGGTTCCTTTAGTTTCTTGGAATTGTCGCGGCATTTGGTCAAAACTTGTGGACGTCAAAGCTCTCGTAAATTCTTCCCACCCTGTTTGCGTTGCCCTTCAAGAAACATTCTTGAAGCCAAATGCTCACTTGAAATTATGTGGTTATAACTGTGTACGGAAAGACAATGTTGCTGGTATATCTTCTGGTGGAGTGTGTCTCTTGACCTCCAACCTTTATCCCAGTACCACCCTTAACCTACACATATCTTTGCAGGCTGTGGCTGTACAGGTTCATATAAAAACCTTAGTTACAGTCTGTTGCATATATCTGCCACCAAATGATGCCATCTCTCAAAACGGCCTTAAGATTTTGGTCGATCAGCTTCCAATCCCTTTCGTACTCCTGGGTGATTTCAACAGCCACGGAACTTTATGGGGTTCGGAAAGTACAAACTCTCGAGGGCGACAGATAGAACAATTCATTTCTGATAACTGTCTCTATCTGCTCAATAATGATGAGAAGACATACTTTCACGAACCCACTCGTACATTCCATACTCTTGATCCGGCTATCTGCTCTCCAGAACAGCTTCCTTTCTTGAAATTTAAAGTTGAAGGTGATCTCAATAACAGTGATCACTTTCCCTTGATCATCTACCCTGCTGATAATAGTAGTATGACGCAAAGTCCACCAACTTACGTTTTTCACCGCGCAGACTGGTCTGTATTTACTAGGCTTGCTTCCATTACTGAGGCAATGATTTCATCGTGCAACATCAGTGATGCTGTCCAAAACGTAATTGATTGTATTATTAGAGCCGCTGATGCCTCGACCCCTCAGGGGCACATATTCTTCAGATGTGACGGGATTCACGACCCCGAGGTACCCTAGTGTCTTCTCTCCTTTCGAGGTTTTTCCTCTTTTTTGAGTTTCAACCTTTTTCTTCCTTCCCTCGAGGGTAGGCGAGGGAGCTCTCCATGAGAAGCTGTTGCCGCTCTGTTTGCTTCATGCTTCTCATGGACAGCAAAATACCCCCACGTGTTGGCCGTGCGTTGCGACCCTTTAGACGGGTGGTGCACTGTGATCCCCGGTGTATCAATCGGCCGGTATACCAGCCGCTTGTCTGGTCTGCTCAAGGGGATCAAGCGAAAGTGGCCAACTTCTGGGGATTGGCGTTAAGGGTGGTCAACGCTCCTGGAAGTGGCCCTTAGCGTATATGTCCATTGTGCCCCACATGTCATGAACATTTCACTATTAATCATATTTTAATTGAATGTCCTTCTTTTAAATGTCATCGTATCATTTTAATTCATCGTCTGTTACCTTGCAAGACTTGGTGGGTGAAAAACACCACCCAAACATTTTTAACTTTTTAAAGACCATTGGGTTTTTTATGAGCATTTAGACCTTTTAACTTTTTTTTGCTTTTTTACATCTGAATCATTTCGAACAATTTCCTTTTCACATTTTCAGTGATTTTTAAAATTTTAGTACCACTGTGTTGAATTTTATCATTTGATTGGCGCAGTTTAGCCAAAAATGGCTCTTGCGCCATTAAACCCCAACCAACCAACCGGTCAGTGAAGAAGCGTTGGCTTCGCCTGACCTCACTGATTTTCAACTTGTTAGAAATAAAAAAAAGCTGAAAAAGGACTCTCCAACTAAAACAAACCATAACATCACCAAAGCAGAAAAGATCGCAAAATTTTACACCACCTCTCACCGTGAAATAACTAACCCTATTCCAACAAAGGATAACATATCTACCCATCAATCTACATTGAAACCTTTTCCAACCACCACACCTACTTCGGTTGACATTGAGATTTTGCCAATGGCTGTTCTCCCTCCGTTGGAGAAAATACTTCTACAATCTCGGGAATCTGATACAGACGCCGAGATGAGCTCGTCCTCTTTATCAGAAGAGGATGCATTAGAATATAACATGTCAGAGGACTTGGAAGACTCACCGGCAGTTATCAGTCCTCCACTCCCTTCCAAACCTGAAAAGGCAAACAAATATAAAAACAGGTAGCATTATTGCTTCTCTGTTTTGCACATTGTTTGCTTTTAAAAAGAAAATATTTTGAAAACAAATGACCTGCACTGAATCGTTTTTTAAAAACTAACTTGCTTAGTTCTTTCTTTTTTTAAACATTTTCTCTATATAGATTTGGTCCTTGAAATTTTATTTGGTCTTTGCCCAACATGTGATTTTTTAGACAAATTTTACATCTGATGTATTTTAAAACTTGCATTTTTTATCTCTTTTCATCCTTTATCTATCCGGTAGGCGAGGGAGCTCTCCATGAGAAGCTGTTGCCACTCTGTTTGCTTTAGCTTCTCATGGACAGCAAATTACCCCCACGTGTTGGCCGTGCGTGGTATCCCATTAGACGGGTGGTGCACTGTTGTTCCCGGGTGTATCAATTCGGCTGGTATCCTAACCGTCCGGTTAGTCTGCTAGGGATCAAGCGAAAGGGTCATTCTCTGGGGCTTGGCGTTAAGGGTGGTCAACGTTCCCGGGGGTGACCCTGAGCGTATAGGTTCCGACTAGCACCGAGGTAAGCGCCGAGGCTGGAAATGTTCCAGAGCCGGTGGCTGTCTTCCCTTGTTGGGCTCCGTGGTGGGCGGTGCCGTCGGACCTGAAGCTCTACTAATGTCGTATGGGAAAACGCAAGTCTGGTCCCTTCAGTGGGCAACAAATTGCAGCAAATTCAACTTTCACAAATTTTCCAAACTTTTTTTTGATAAAAAGAAACTAGAAGTCTAATGAAACCTTTCATACTGCATCACCGTTCTTAGTTGAAAAAGCCATTACCGAAACTGTCGGTGAGGTAAAATCCACTAAAAAGCTTCGATCTGGCGACTTGCTGGTCGAAGTCCAATCTCGGTAACAATCGCAACAAATAGTGAAACTCAAAACATTTTCTACTATTCCAATAACTGTCTCTCAAAATGCGTCTCTGAATTCCTCCAAGGGAGTTATCACCTGCGGAGAATTGCTCAATGTTCCAACAGAAGAAATCCTTAAAGAATTGCAAGGTCAGGGGGTGAGCCATGTACGGATGAAGGGATGGACAGCTCCTAAATACAAAGCATTTAATACTAACTTTGACTCCGTCAAATTACCTGAACAGATTAAGGCTTTCTGTTAGGGCATATATACCCAACCCACTCCGCTGTTTCAAGTGACAACGTTTCCAACATTCGAAAACTTCTTGCCGCGGGACACTGACCTGCGCCCGTTGTGCAGAAGTAGGCCACGACAGTTCTCAATGCACCGCTGCTGATAAATGCGCCAACTGCAAAGACGCACACACCTCCATTTCTCGAAACTGTTCAGCATGGAAATTAGAAAAAGAAATAATCACCACAAAAATTAAAAAGCAAATATCCTATCCCGAAGCCCGGAAACTTGTAAAATCTATGACACCTACACCCGGAAATAGTTACGTTTCTTTCGCAAAAAAAATCATCTTCTGCTCCTTCCGCCGACAGAAATAAAGATGCCTCTATTGTTTCTATTTCTAAACCGTCTGAATCCTTTACAAGAGCATCTCATCCAATAGCCAACTTGTCGATTCCTTCCTCTCCATCTGTTTCTCCGGTCAGTGAAGAAGCGTTGGCCTCGCCTGACTTAACTGACTTTACACTGGTTATTAACAAAAAAGAGTTAAAGAACTCTCCTACTAAAACAAATAATACCATCGCCAAAGCAGAAAAGGTCGCAAAATTTTACTCCACCTCTCACCGTGAAGTTCCGAATTCTATTCCAACAAAAGATAACATATCTACCCATCAATCTGCATTGAAACCTTTTGCAACCACCAAACATACTTTTGTTGACATTGAGCTTTTACCTATGGATGTTCTCCCTCCATTGGAAACCCATTAGGGGCACATCTTCCCTAGATGTGACGGGATTCACGACCCCGAGGTACCCTAGTGTCTTTTCCTCCTTCCGTTTTCTTTTCTCCCATTGAGTTTTGCTGTTTCCTTCTTTCCCTCGAGGGTAGGAGAGGGAGCTCTCCATGAGAAGCTGTTGCCGCTCTGTTTGCTTCCTGCTTCTCATGGACAGCAATATACCCCCACGTGTTGGCCGTGCGTGGCGACAATTCGGCTGGTATCCTAACCGTCTGGTTAGTCTGCTAGGGATCCAGCGAAAGGGTCATTCTCTGGGGCTTGGCGTTAAGGGTGGTCAACGTTCCTGGAGATGACTGAGCGTATAGGTTCTGGCTAGCACCAAGGGAAGTGCCGAGGCTGAGATTGTTCAGAGGCGGTAACTAACTTCCCTTGTTGGGCTACGTGGTGGGCGGTGCCGTCGGGACCCGAATTACTTTTCAAACTTTGCATGGGTCCTCCAAAGCAACCTCCCTTCAGTGGGCAATTTTCAGTCAATACCTTCGATACCTTCTTCATCATTAAGCGCATCAATGGAAAAGATGAAAATTTCTCAAATGTTTCTCCTTTTCTTGTTGAGAAAGCCATTACTGGCAGTGTTGGTACTGTCACATCAACAAAACTTATGCGGTCTGGTGACTTGCTTGTTGAGGTTGCTTCTCGCAAGCAAGCAGAGCAAATTTTGAAATTAAATTCCCTTTCAACCATAGAAATTTCTGTACAATCGCATGCAACCCTCAACACTACAAAAGGTGTCATTACATGTGGTAGGCTTTTAAACCTCTCAAATGAGGAAATAACACAAGAATTAGGCGGACAGGGAGTGAAAGATGTTCGGCGCATTAACGTCCGTCGCGATGGTGAGCTTATGCCGACAAAGCATTTTATTTTGACCTTCAACACGCCTCGATTGCCGGAATATATAAAGGCTGGATACGTTAGATGTTCCGTAAGACCTTACATTCCCAATCCATTAAGTTGCTTCAAGTGCCAGCGTTTTGTCCATTCCAAAACAAACTGTCGCGGGACACTTACTTACGCCCGTTGTGCAGCGGCTGGCCACGAGAGCACCGATTGCACTGCTGTTGAAAAATGCGTTAACTGTGACGGCAAGCACACTTCTTTTTCTCGTTCCTGTCCTAAATGGAAAGTAGAGAAAGAAATTGTTGCTACAAAGTATAAAAATAATATCTCATTCCTGAAGTTCGACGACTAGTTAAAGCACAGACTCCACCAGATGGTAAGAGCTATGCTTCTGTCGTCGACAAAAACCATCCCGTCTATCAGACCACTCACTGTCCTCATTGCAACCATATAGTAACACACACACACACACACACACACACACACACACAATGTCGAATTTACCCTCCACTTTAAAATCTCCTGAACCTGTTGCAATAGCATATTCATCTGGCACTGAAAATAAAAATATCTTACCTACACTTAGCTCCGAAACCTCTGCAGTTCCACTTGATTCACAAGATTTATCCGGATTTACAATAGTAAAACGGAAGAAAAAACCTAACATATGTTCTAAAAGTCCGTCAACAAACAATAACCAAATCAAAACCAACACTGCCACAAAGTTCTGGAAAAGATCACCACAGACATCTGCTTCAGAAAAAGCTAAAAATAAAATTTTAAAAAACAAACCTGATAAACAAAAAATTTCCCTGCTAAAACGGCTAACTCGACTTCTGATTCGAGCGAAGAAGTCTCCTCAGACACTGAAACTGACTTAACCGTCGCCAGTGCTCCTGAGGTATTAAATACTCAGAAAAACAGGGCAAAATCCAAATCTGAGAAGTCACAGAAGCTTAAACAAGCCAAACGTGGACTTTCTCAGAAGGATCTCCCTGCAAAGTTAAAAAAATCTGCTCACCACAATTCCGTCGCTCTGGGACTTGCGGATCGTGTTATAGTTCACAAGGACTTGCCGTCCATTTTTGGTGGTGTGCCTCAAGTCCCCGATCTGAAACTTCTTCCATCGGATGAGGATGAAGATTTGCAAATGAACTGTGATGCATCGGAAACTCCACCTTGTGTTCCTACTTCGAATCCTCCAACACTCTCTTAATGGGTACTTTCCTTTCATGGAACTGTCGCGGCATTCGGTCCAAATTACAGGACCTAAAAGGTTTAATTAACTTTTTATATCCTGTGTGCATTGGACTCCAAGAAACCTTCTTGTCGTCCAATGTCCCTCTTAAACTAAGTGGCTATAACAGTGTTCGGAAGGATACAGCCACTGGAAGTAATCACTCGGGTGGTGTTTGTATCCTTGCTTCTAATTTATACCCGAGCACGCCTCTTACTTTGAACACTTCTCTGAAGGCTGTGGCTGTACAAGTTCATGCCCGAACTTTAGTTACAGTCTGCTGTATTTATTTGCCACCTCACGATGTTGTTAGTCAACAGGATCTCGATACTTTAGTGGACCAGCTTCCTACACCATTTATTTTGCTGGGCGATTTAAACGGACATGGTACTTTGTGGGGTTCGGATGTTACAAACTCTCGTGGGCGACAGATAGAACGGTTAATTTCCAAAAACTGTCTTTGTCTGCTCAATAATGATGAGAAAATGTACTTCCACGAACCCACACGCACCTTCCACAGTCTCGATCTGGCCATTTGTTCTCCTATACTTCTGCCGTTGCTGCATTTCACCGTCGGGAATGATCTCTGTAACAGTGATCACTTTCCCATAATAGTCTCCTATGCTGATAGTGGTGGCGCGATTCAATATCCGCCACGATATCTATTCCAGCGGGCAGATTGGGAAAAGTTCATGCAATTGGCAGATGTCACAGAGTCCATGGTTTGTACCGCGGACATCACCGAAGCAGTACAAAATGTCGTAGACTGTATCATAAACGCCGCAAACAATAGCATCCCCAAATGTTCCCCACGTCTTAAGAAATTTCGTAGACCGTGGTGGAATGAAGATTGTCGCGACAGTCGCAGGGAGGAAAAGAGACTCTGGAACATTTTTAGGAGGTATCCGACGACAGAAAATCATGTCGCTTTTAAGCGTGCCAAAGCCCTTGCTCGTCGCATACGCCGTCGTAGTCAGAGGGAGTCTTGGATTAATTTCATTTCATCCATAACATCGTCCATTTCTAGTAAGCAATTGTGGAAAAAAGTCAAGGCTGCTAATGGGATTTATCGTGAATTTTCCTTTCCTGTTTTAAATACGGGAAATTCGACTCATTCCGCCCCATTAGACATAGCCAATACTCTCGGGCATGCATTCGCACAAGTTTCCGCACATGATTCTTATAGCTCTGATTTTAGGACAATTAAGAATCGCGCGGAACGAACGCCTTTGCGTTTTACTGCCCGCAGTGCACTTCCCTACAATTCTGAATTTAGGATGTTTGAGTTTCAAAAGGCTCTGTCTCTAGCACATGACACCAGCCCCGGTCCAGATGGAATCACATATAATATGCTTCGCCATTTGAATACCACTTCCCTTTCCCATCTGTTATTTTTATTTAACAGGATTTGGACTGAGCAGAAGTACCCTTCGCAATGGCATGAAGCTATTGTGATTCCAATCTTAAAACCTGGCAAAGATTCATCCAATCCTCTGAACTACAGGCCAAATGCTCTCACGAGCTGTCTATGTAAGACACTGGAACGCATGGTCAATGCTCGCCTTGTCTTTGAATTAGAGAAACAAGGATGCATCTCCCCGTTGCAGAGTGGTTTCCGCAGAGGTCGGTCAACCTTTGATAACCTCGTTCTGCTGGAAACCCAAATACGCAACGCGTTTGTTAGGAGAAACCACCTTGTCTCTATATTCTTTGATATAGAGAAAGCGTACGACCGTACTTGGCGATATGGCATACTTTTAACACTTTTTAACTTTGGTTTTAGGGGAAACTTGCCCATCTTTTTAAAAAACTTTTTATCTCATCGTACTTTTAGAGTGCGTATGGGAAACTTTTATTCTGATCATTTTATTCAAGCTGAGGGTGTTACTCAAGAAAGCGTCCTCAGTGTAACCCTTTTTATCATTCATCTTAGTCAGATTCTCAATCATTTGCCATCTTCAGTTCATGGAAGACTCTATGTTGATGACCTTCAAATATCTTGCCAAAGTAGCAACATGCATTTAATAGAGCGGCAACTGCAAAATGCAGTTAACAAGCTGGTAGCTTGGTGTGACAATAATGGACACGCCATCTCTCCCGAGAAAAGTCGGTGCGTCCATTTTTGCAGGAAACGAAACCTTCACCTAGATCCTGTAATTTATATACGAAACTTTGCCATTCCTGTTGTTAACGATATACGGTTTTTGGGAGTCATTTTCGATCGGAAACTCACCTTCATTCCGCATGTTTTACATTTGCGGAAGAAGTGTGAAAGATCTTTGAATATTCTGAGGATTCTCTCCAAAACATCTTGGGGTGCCGATCGAACCTCCCTCCTCCGTATTTACCAAGCAGTGATTCTCTCCCGTATCGATTACGGATGTATGGTGTATGGCTCCGCTCGTCCTACTGTTTTGAGGCGACTGGATACAATCCATCACTCTGCTTTACGGATCTGCACCGGAGCCTTTCATACTTCCCCAGTGGAGAGCCTGTATAATATTTCCCACCAACTACCGCTTGATTCAAGGCGACAAAAAATTTCCGCTTTGTATTCCTTCCGAGCGCAGTCTGTTCGGAACCACCCCATAAATCGCTTATCACTACCAGCTGGTCTTCGCAGACTCTATGCTGCTCGTCCTTCTCACATTTTGCCCCTTTGTGAGAGAACCAAAATGCTTTTGCATGACTCGGACCTTAATAATGTTTCCATTCAGTTATCTGATTTCTTTACTTTTCCACCCTGGGATAGTCCACAATTTTCCTTTTTGAATCCTTTTTCAGGATTTGATAAATCCTCAACTGCTCCGATTACTTTTCAACAACTTTTTCACCACCATCGCTATCAGTATTCCTCTTTCGTACCAATTTTTACAGACGGCTCGAAATCAGATGGACATGTTGGCTGTGGTGTGGTATTTCCATCTGATACACTGAGCTATCGTCTACATAATTGTTGTTCTGTTTTTACTGCTGAGTTAGTGGCAATTTTCTTTGCTCTCCAGGAAATTTCGCCTTCTAATCAGCGTAAATTTATTATTTATACTGATAGCATGAGTGCTTTGGAATCTCTATCTCATTATGACAACCGAATACATCCGGTTGCTTTGGAAATATTATCGGTTTTGCAGTTTCTTCGAAATAAAGGTTTTAGTATTATTTTCTGTTGGGTTCCGAGTCATGTAGGCATTTCTGGTAATGAAACAGCGGATGTTATTGCAAGATTTGCCTCTGATTTTCTTCAAAGAGCACTTCCTTACTGCGATATTAAAAAGTCATTTGTTTCTCACCTCATATCTGCTTGGCAGCAGAAATGGAATCTTTTAACTCGTAACAAACTTTATTCCGTCAAACCATCAATTGGTTTGTGGTCTGCTTTTCCTATGCGAGAGTTCGATGTCAAATTGACTCGCCTCCGTATAGGGCATACTCGCTTTACGCACAGACATCTCTTCTTGGGCCAGAGGGCACCAAGGTGTCCCACTTGTCAAGTTGATTTTACTGTTAATCATATTTTAATTGAATGCCCTTCTTTCAAATGTCATCGTGAATATCATTTCAATTCATCGTCTGTAACCTTACAGGACTTGGTGGGTGAGACATACCATTCAAATATTTTTAATTTTTTAAAGACCATTGGGTTTTTTATGAGCATTTAGTCCTTTTAACTTGTTTTTTTGCTTTTTTACATCTGGATCATTTCAACCAATTTCCTTTTCACATTTCCATTGAATTTTAAAATTTTAGTACCACTGTTGAATTTTACCATTTGATTGGCGCAGTTTAGCCAAAAATGGCTCTTGCGCCATTAAACCCCATCCAACCAATCAACCAACCAGACAGAGACGTTCTACACTTGACAACCTTCTTGCATTAGAAACAGAAATTCGGAATGCATTCATATGCAGACAGCACACCGTAGCAATTTTCTTCGACATTGAAAAGGCGTACGATCGTGCTCGGAGATATGGTATTCTTCTCGATCTATATAATTGCAATTGCTTTTCGAATCTCACCAGTCGAAAGTCTGTATGTTGAGTGTTGCGAGCCTTCTCTTGACCACAGACGCAGAATACTGACTCTTCATTACTATTTTAAAATTTTATCACTTCCCGAGCATCCTTTTTTTAAATACTAAGTCCACTTATTCTCCGCTTGCAAAGAGCCAGACCATCCGTAATCCTTTCATTTTTTACTAGAGCAGCAGAATTGCTTAATAATCTAAATCTTCTCAGGGGCCCAGGGAATTCCGATTGCCGCAAGGCAAAAAAGAAACAAAAGCTTGGACTCGATTTTACAGAAGCCCAACTACCTCAAACTTAATTTGTTATAAGCAGGCCAAGGCCATATCAAGAAGAATTCAAATACGCAGTAAACGGGAATCATGGGAAAAGTATATTAGTAGCATCAACTCCACAATATCCAGCAAAAAACTATGGGAAAGAGTGAAAAAAACTTGTGGCATCTTCAGATCTTCAAACATCCGAATTCTTTATCCCTTCAGGGGCACATCTTCTTTAGATGTGACGGGCATCGCGACCTCGAGGTACCCTAGTGTCTGATCTCCTTTCGAGTTTTAGCCTTCCTTTTGAGTTTCTGCTTTTTTCTTCCTTCCCTCGAGGGTAGGCGAGGCAGCTCTACATGAGAAGCTGTTGCCGCTCTGTTTGCTTCCTGCCTCTCATGGACAGCAAATTACCCCCACGTGTTGGCCGTGAGTGGCGACCCATTAGACGGGTGGTACTTTTCGGTCCCCGGTGTATCAATCGACCGGTATCCCAGCCTCTTGGCTGGTCTGCTCAAGGGGATCGAGCGAAGGGGTCACTCCTTGGGCTTGGCGTTAAGGGTGGTCACTGTCCCCAGTGGTGACTCCCAGCGTATAGGTTCCGACTAGCATCATGGGAAGTGCCGAGGCTGGAAATTCCAGAGCCGGTAACTGCCATCCCTTGTTGGGCTCCGTGGTGGACGATGCCGTCGGGCCTTAATTACTCTTAATATCGCATGGCTCATATTGTATCTCACCATAGTAATGCTCACTGGAAATTTTTCATTGTTAGTTCAGAAAAAGGCGATTTTAAAAATGCATCTCCCATATTAATTCACAAAACTATCATTGCAGTTGTTGGAGAAGTAAAATCAATCAAAAAGTTACACAGTGCACAATTACTCATAGAAACCATGAATACAAAGCAGTCAGAAAATTTAATGAAAGTGCATAAAATAGGTGAAATTGAGGTTAAAGTTGCTCCACATCATAGTCTAAACCATTCTAAAGGCGTAATATCGGAAAGTGAATTTCAAAGGGATCTGTAAGATGATTTCATGGAATGCTTGAAAGACCAAAAAGTTATTGCAGCCCGAAGAATCAGTATTAAAAGAAATAATCAAAATTTCCCAACAAGGCATGTCATCCTTAACTTTAATACTCCTATATTACCAAAATCAGTTAAAATAGCCTACATGAATTGGCCTGTTAGACATTTTATACCAAACCCGCTGCGCTGTTTCAAGTGTCAGAGGTTTGGCCACACAATAACAGCTTGCCGGGGTAAGCAAATCTGTGCTCGCTGCTCTCTCTCTCAGATCATGACAGTAAGAATTGCTCAACTACCACACCAAAATGCTACAATTGTAATGGCGTTCATCCAGCTTTTTTTCGTTCATGCCCTCGTTATAAACAAGAAAAAGAGATTCTAACTGTTAAAATTACCAAAAACATTTCCTTTCCTGAAGTCCGAAAAATCGTCAACAACAGAACAGCCAAACCTGACATTTCATATTCATCGGCGCTAAATTCAGTAATCGCTCCTTCTTGCTCACAAATCCTACAATCCTACAATCCCAGTATCATAAACACTCCTACAGCACCTCCTACAGTTACTCCCCCTTCTGATAATGACGTGATTACAATTTAAAAAAGTGACTGTCTCTCTCTCCTTGAGATTAAAAAATCATGGGAAAAAACGTTTTCCATTGTATCTGAAGCTTGTGCCGTTCCACCTCTTGTGACAACATTTCAGCCAACCTCGGCGTGTTCCACAGCCAGCAATAGCGAATGTCGGACAAGTGCTCCCATACCTGCCATTTCCCTACCTTTTACAACAAACGGAACACAACCAACCAAACAAACTGCTACCTCCATTTCTATTCCATCTGTCTCTGTTATTGCTTCCCCAGATATATCCCTACAAAATCAATACCTACCAACAAACCTAAAAATAAAAAGGACACAAACATATTAAAACAGGAACGACCAAAAGTTTCAAAAAAAGCTCGTGTAGCTGCACAAAAAAAAATCAAAGAATCTCCATCATATCTTACTAATCGACCAGCCTCAAAAGAAGATTTCTTAAAAATATCTAAACAAACGCAAGAATATACTGACGGTCCTTTTCTTTCAGTTCATCCATCTGATGAAGATTTGATGTCAACTGAAAGCGAGACCATTTCACCACCTTCTTCCCCTTAGTTTTTTTCTTTTTGCTTGTGGGTTTTTTCATGGCCTTTTCTGTATCTTGGAATTGCCGTGGCGCTCAACACCAAATGTCCGATCTTAAGGACATTTTAAATTCTTACCAGCCTGCTTGCGTTGCTCTTCAAGAAACTCATTTAAAACCTGAAAATTCATTTCGACTCCATGGTTATACCGTTTTCCGCAAAGATCATCCAGCCAATAGGGTTTCTGGTGGAATAGCTCTTCTAATTTCAAACAACATTCCTTCATCCCTATTAACTTTGAATACCCCTTTTCAAGCCATAGTTGCACAAATTTTTACGCATAAGCTAATTACAGTCTGCAGTTTGTATTTGCCGCCGAATACTCAAATTGACCAAACAAATCTAAATAATCTCGTGTTGCAACTTCCAGAGCCCTTTGTCATTCTTGGAGATTTAAACGGCCATAGTCAAATCTGGGGCAGTGATGACACGAATTCCCGTGGTCGTCAAATTGAAAAACTGCTGCACGACCATAATCTTTGCCTTCTTAATACAGACGAAATCACTCATTTTCATACACCTACCCGGACATTTCACTCCATAGATCTTGCTATTTGCAGTCCTTCACTTTTGCCTTTCTTCAGTTTCCAAACGGATCCCGACTTGCACAACAGCGACCACTTCCCAATTATTCTTACAGACAATAGGCATTCGCACCTTCATACAGTTTTCTCTAGTTTTAAATATGACCTAGCAAACTGGACAAAATTTACCTCCACAACATGCATTACAACAACCATGGTTTGTGACAACCCTATAGACACTGCAGTAAATCAAATCACTGAAACTTTAATAGCCGCCGCTGAAAACTCTATTCCAAAAACAAAAAATAATTTTAGAAGACAACGCAAAGTATGGTGGAACTCTGATTGCCGAGAGGCATACAAAAACCAGAGAAAAGCCTGGGGTCGCTTCCGGCGATATCCAACAACTGCCAATTTAATTCTCTATAAACAGGCCAAAGCTTACTCAAGGCGAATTCAAAGACGAAGTCAGCGAGAGTCATGGGAGCGATATGTTAGCAGCCTTAATTCTACTATATCCAGCAAAAAACTGTGGGAAAAAGTGAAAAAAGCATCCGGTATTTTTACAGATCACAATATCAATATTTTATACCAAAACGGCATACCTGTAACTTCTCTTCAGGATATAGCAAACTGCATTGCGTCCACACTATCTCAAACATCAAATAGCAATACCTATCCTTCATCTTTTCAGAACCATAAAAAGCTTGCAGAAAAACAAAAACTTAATTTCAAATCAAATTCATACGCACCCTATAATACAGACTTAACCTTTCATGAACTTAAAGTATGCCTATCTGAAGTTAAAAAAACGTCTCCAGGCCCTGACAATATCAGTTATCAAATGATCAAACACTTATCAAACAGCTCTTTGCAAAATTTACTTCACCTTTACAATAGAATTTGGCATGAACACTGTTTTCCATCTAGCTGGCAGCAAGCTATTATTATCCCAATCCTTAAACCTGGGAAAGATCCTTCAAATCCTCTGAACTATCGCCCTATTGCTCTCACTAATTGCCTTTGAAAACTTATGGAGAAGATGGTGAACAGACGCTTGGTTTACTATCTAGAACACAACAAAATTTTAAGCCCTTTCCAAAGTAGCTTTCGACCAGGTAGATGCACTATTGACAACTTACTGGCCTTGGAAACGGACATCAGAACTACTTTTCTTAAAAGACAGCACTTGGTAGCAATATTTTTCGACATAGAAAAAGCCTACGACCGAACTTGGAGATACGGTATTCTACAAGACCTCTTCAACTGCAATTTGAGGGGAAATCTTCCTATTTTTATTCAAAACTTTTTACGCTTAAGACAGTTTAGAGTGAAAGTAGGCTATCAGTTGTCTGATCCCTTCATTCAGGAAGAAGGTGTCCCACAAGGTAGTGTTCTAAGTGTTGCGCTTTTCGCTTTGAAAATAAATAGCATTTTTAAACATTTACAACCTTCCATTAAATCCTTTTTATATGTTGATGACCTGTATATTTCCTGTTCAGGAGATAACATGGCTTTTATTGAAAGACAATTGCAAATTGCAGTGAAGAAATTAACTCAATGGTCTATTTTAAACGGGTTTACATTTTCCACATCTAAAACATCATGTGTACATTTTTGTCGTAAACGACGTCTTCATCCCGAACCAGAAATTAAGCTATATGGTCAGGTTATAAACGTGGTAAGTGAAGTAAAATTTTTAGGTATCATTTTTGATAAAAAAGCTCACTTTCTTGCCTCATGTACTACAATTGCGGAAAAAATTAGATAGAGCGCTCAATATTTTGAAGGTGCTCTCGAATACATCTTGGGGAGCATCCCGCCTCTCTCTTCTCCGGGTCTACAGGGCAGCCATACTGTCTAAAATTGATTACGGTTGTACTATTTATGGATCAGCCCGACAGAGTGTCTTACAAAAATTAAACTCAATTCATCATTCTGCCCTCCGACTTTGTAGTGGTGATTTTCGCACCTCTCCAGTCGAAAGTTTATACGTCGAGTGCCATGAACCATCACTTGAACACAGACGTCAAATGCTCACCCTTCATTACTTTTCTAAAATTTTAACAAACCCGAATCATCCATATTTTAACTACAAGCAAAGTCGCTTCCTTCAGCGTCTCCCCCCTCAGGGGCACATCTTCTCCAGGTGTGACGGGCTTCACAACCCCGAGGTACCCTAGTGTCTGATCTCCTTTCTAGTTTTTTCCTCCCTTTTGAGTTTTTGCTTATTCCTTCTTTCCTTCCCTCGAGGGTAGGCAAGGGAGCTCTCCATGAGAAGCTGTTGCCGCTCTGTTTGCTTCCTGCTTCTCATGGACAACAAATTACCCCCACGTGTTGGCCGTGCGTGGCGACCCATTAGACGCGTGATACATTTCGGTCCCCGGTGTATCAATCGGCCGGTATCCTAGCCATTTGGCTGGTTTGCTCAAGGGGATCAAGCGAAGGGGTCTGTCCTTGGGCTTGGCGTTAAGGGTGGTCACTGTCCCCGGGGGTGATCCTGAGCGTATAGATTCCGGCTAGCACCAAGGTAAGCGCCGAGGCTGGGAATACGCAGAGCCGGTGGCTGCCTTCCCTTGTTGGGCTCCATGGTGGGCCGTGCCGTCGGGCCTGAATATCTACCATTGTCGCATGGGCAAAAAAAATCTGGTCCCTTTAGTGGGCAACAAATCGTATCGAATTCCACAATATCAAAGTTTCCAACCTTTTTTCCACTAGTGGCGAAACATTTCATTCCGTATCTCCATTTCTGGTTGAAAGAGCCATAACTGGTAGCATAGGTGATGTAAAATTCACTAAAAAGCTTCGATCCGGCGACTTGCTGATCGAAGTTCAATCTCGAAAACAATCGGAACAAATAGTAAAACTTAAAACATTTTCCAATATTCTAATAACTGTCTCTCCACATGCAACTTTGAATTCCTCCAAGGGAGTCATCACCTGCGGAGAATTACTTAATGTTCCCACCGAAGAAATCCTTAAAGAATTACAAGGTCAGGGAGTGAGCCATGTACGGCGTATATCAATACGAAGGGATGGCCAGCCCCTAAATACAAAGCACCTAATACTCACTTTTGACTCCGCCAAATTACCTGAAAATATTAAGGCCGGATATATGCGCCTTTCTGTCAGGACATATATACCCAACCCACTCCGCTGTTTTAAGTGCCAACGTTTCGGACATTCGAAAACTTCTTGCCGCGGGACACTCACCTGCGCCCGTTGTGCAGAAGACGGGCATGAAAGTACTGATTGCACCCGTGCAGAGAAGTGTGTTAACTGTAAGGGGGGACACACTTCTTTTTCTCGAAACTGTATTGCCTGGAAACGGGAGAAAGAAATTATATCCACAAAAATAAAAAAGCAGATATCTTATCCAGAAGCAAGGAAACTTGTAAATTCACAGACACACACACCCGGAAATAGTTACGTTTCTGTAGCAAAAAAAATCATTTTCTGCACCATCCGTCCAAAAAAATCCGGATGCCTCTGCTATTACTTGTCCTAAACCATCTGATTCTACTGCAAAAGCATCTCCTCCAATAACCAAATTGCCAATTCCATCCTCTCCATCTGTTGCTCCGGTCAGTGAAGAAGTGTTGGCTTCGTCTGACTTCACTGATTTTCAACTTGTTAGAAATAAAAAAAAAGCTGAAAAAGGATTCTCCAACTAAAACAAACCATAGCATCACCAAAGCAGAAAAGATCGCAAAATTTTACACCACATCTCACCTTGAAATGACTAACCCTATTCCAACAAAGGATAACATATCTACCCATCAGTCTGCATTGAAACCTTTGGCAACCCCTAAAACTACTTCTGTAGACACAGAGCTTCTACCAATGGCGGTTCTCCCTCCGTTGGAAAATCTCGGGAATCTGATGCCGATGCCGAGATGAGCTCCTCCTCTTTTTCAGAAGAGTATGTCTTAGAATATAATATGTCAGAGGACTTGGAGGACTCGCTTGTAGTTATCAGTCCTCCTCCCCCTTCCAAGCCTGAAAAGGCAAACAGATATAAAAACAGGTAGCATTATTGCTTCTCTGTTCTGCACATTGTTTGCTTTTAAAAAGAAAATATTTTGAAAACAAATGATCTGCATTGAATTGTTTTTTTAAAAAACTAACTTGCTCAGTTCTTTCTTTTTTTAAACATTTTCTCTATATAGATTTCGTCCTTGAAATTTTATTTGGTCTTTGCCCAACATGTGATATTTTAGACATATTTTACATCTGATGTATTTTAAAACTTGCATTTTTTATCTCTTTTCATCCTTTATCTATCCATTTTTGGTAACATGATTTTCTCTTCATATGCAACTATGAATTTCAAATTTATTTTAGAATTTTGTCTACCTCTTTTAATATAACACCATATCTTTTATCACCGTGATCTTGTTTATCTACCATACGTTTGGCGCAGTTTAGCCAAAAATGGCTCTTGCGCCATTAAACCCCAAACAACCAACCAACCATTCAACCTTCAGCGTCTCCAGGATGCTAGACCATCTGTGGTCCCCTCGTTTTTTACGAGAGCTACTGGGTTTTTTTCTCCACGATTTCAATTTAGATACTGCACAGCTTTTACCAAACCCAGTTATTCTTTTAACACCCTGGATTCCTCACGGATTGAAATTTTTAAATCCATTTGAAAACTATGACAAGACTAACACAGCTAGTGACATTTATTTACAGCTTTCTACACATCATCGTGAACTTTATCATCATTTCATACCAGTTTTTACAGATGGTTCAAAAAGCACTACTCAAACTTCATTTGCGTATAGTCAACGAATGGCTCTTGCGCCAATAAACCAAAAACCAAACCAAACCAAACCAAACTTCATTTGCATGTGTTTTTAGTAACTCAACACTTTCATTTCAACTTCATCCTTCATGTTCTATTTTTAGGGTTGAAATAATGGTTATTCTCCATTCATTATCAGAGATATCAAACTACCCTGCATATAACTATATTATCTACTCTGACTCACTCAGTGTTCTCCAAGCTTTGTCTTTATTGCACCGTCACAGTCATCCACTAGCTTTTAGCATTTTATATTTGTACGACCATCTTATGTGCAAGGGATTCTCAATTCTTCTTTGCTGGGTACCCTCTCATGTTGGCATTTCCGGCAATGAGATAGCTGATACAGCCGCGAAAAATGCATCCGCAGTCCTTGACAATTCTACTCCTTTAAAAGATTTTAAACACTACATTAATCTCGCCTTACACTCAATATGGGAGAACCACTGGAGCTCCTTGTCAATGAATAAACTTCGCTCAATTAAGCCAGTTGTGAAACCTTGGCCTACTCTAACTAATAGAAAAGCGGATACAATTGTCACTAGGTTACGAGTGGGTCACACTCGATACACCCATCGTCATCTGCTGATGGGAGAACAGGCACCAATGTGTACCCAATGCAATTGCATTATGTCAGTCCTCCATATCCTTTCTGAATGCCCCAATTTTAACTCTCTACGGTTACGTTACTTTCAATCCAGTTCTATTTCCTTAACCGATTTACTTGGAAAGACTCCTCATGTTCACCTTTTACCTTTTTTAAAATCAATTGGCTTTTATCCTCTCATTTAAGCACTTTTAACATATTTTAATGTTTACACTATTTTTATATACATTAGTTCCACATTTTTATCTTGCCCTGATTTTTATATAGTTTGGCGCAAATCTAAACAAATGTTTGGCTCAGCTTGGCCAATTCTGGCCCTTGTGCCACAAAACCCCAATCAATCAATCAATAATAATCTAAGTCTGGAGGATTTGCTAGTTGTGCCCAATTTAAAGCATCATCTCGCTCCATGGAAATCGCATGGTTTAAAATTTTTAAATCTTTTTAAGACCTTTGACAAAGCTAATACGGCCCCTGAAGTTTACCAGCAACTCTTTGCAGATCACCGAGATGTCTACCATAATTTTATTCCTATTTTTACAGATGGCTCAAAAAGCTATCTTTCCACTTCATTCGCTTGTGTTTTTATTAATTCTACTCTCTCATTCCAAATTCACTCATCGAGCTCCATTTTTACAGCAGAAATCACTGCCATTCTACATGCGTTATCTGAAATTTCTAGTGGTTCACCTGATAATTACATCATTTATTCAGATTCATTAAGTGCCCTAGAATCCATGACCTCACTTCATCGGTTCAGTCATCCATTGACATTCAACATCCTTGAATTTCACGATCATCTTACTTGTAAAGGTTTTTCTATTCTCTTCTGCTGGATTCCCTCACACGTCGGAATATCTGGCAATGAACTTGCTGACAATCTTGCTAAGTCTGCCATCATCAGTTTGAACTTTCCTGTCTCTGTCAACGATGTGAAAAAATATATATTAAATCTATCCTGCACTGAAAATGGCAAGCTCAATGGGATCATAAAGACAATTAAACTTCATTCAATTTAAACGTCTAATCGATTGTTGGCCCAGTTTAACTACCAGAAAGCTCGACACAATTATTACCAGATTAAGAATCGGACACACTCGATTCACGCATAGGCATCTGTTATTGGGGGAACCCGCACCTCTTTTTACAGCATGCCAATGCCAAATGACTGTTCTCCACATTCTTATTGAATGTCAACAATTTCATCATCAACGCTTCCGCTGTTTCCACTCATCCTATATCACTTTTAAAGACATCCTTCACAAAGGTCCTCATCCACAACTTTTTACTTTTTTAAAAATGATTGGTTTTTACTCTTTCATCTGATTTTTTTACCATGTTTTAAGGTCATTTTTTCCTTGTTACAAGTTGACACATCATTACTTATGACAGACTCTTTTTAATTGATCGCGTTTTTTTAGCTCTGTATCACTGAACATTAGAGACTTGGTGGGAGAGCGTCCTCATCAAGATATTTTTGCATTTTTAAAGGCCATTGGAATTTTTAACTTCTTACAGAAATGACCGTGTTTTATGGAGTATTTTGTTTACTAGTTCTAAATTGTCAGTTTGCTAATTCAAATTTTATTTTGTTTTAAAAAAATTGTTCGAAGTTCACTATTCGCTCATTTTAATGTGTTTTCATTTTGCACCATACGCTTGGCGCAGCATAGCCAATACTGGCTCTTGTGCCATAAAACTCCACAACAACCAACAAACCTTTTAATTGAACTCGTATACTAAGATTTTACTCAAGACCATATGTTTGGCGCAGCATAATCAAAAATGGTTTTTGCGCCAGTAAACCAAACCAAACCCAATAAAACAGTTTTTAAGATCAAATTTAGTAAGATATAGTCAGAGCTAGGCATCTTTGTTTCCAAACTCTTCTGTAAGAAATAATTAGCGTAAGAAGTATTCTCTCTGGAAAGTTGGGAGTTATGTTGTCCCAGATGAATGATAAGGGAAGGGTCTTAATTTTACCCATAATAGCTGGTTGAATCGGGGCATTAACTTAATTCACCACTTGATCCCATATAGCATTTATAGCTGGGAATCGTCAAACAACGGGAGCACTGACCACATCTTTTGTAAGACAAGCCTCTGCTTCTCTACAGATACTATTTTGGATTAGATAAAATACTTTTCATTCGAAAGCGTGTTTCTTTCAGCATTGAATAAAAAATCCAAACTACAAATTCGATCTTGATTCAGCATAATTATAAGAATGAGATGAATAGTTTCTGGAAATCAAACCGAACTCCGGAATTTAAACATTCTTTGCCTGTACTCTCTATTATTTCAAAGGATAACGTACACTGGAGTCCTTTCCTCTTCATTTGATTTATAGGATTCAGATATTTATCCTTTAAACGCTCAGTTTGCTCAGCTAAGGGGACACTGAGTTGCATGCATACTTTATCCTCAAAACTCATGTTTAGGCAAAAATGGCCCTTGCACCACTAAACCTCATGCAACCAGTGGCGGACTGGGTCTGAAAATAGTGGTTGCCAGGAGTCGGTGAGGGCCCACACATATCTACAATCATAACATTAATATATATATATATATATATATATATATTAAATATATTATTAATTTAATTATTAAATATATATATATATACATATGTATATGTAATAATCTCACTTAATTTTACTTTAAATTCTAATATTATATATTTTAAATCTTAGTACAATATTAATGTATTCTAAAGTCACTTTTCTTATACTCCAGTTTCGTTTTATTTCCCACGCTAGGGGTATGTTAAATCTCGCGTTTTGGCATATTTATTACTAAAAGAATATTTTAATCGCTTCCACGCGCCAGCTTAAATCGCGAAATCAGCAACTTGTTGGCGCCATACTTTTTCCTAAAACACTTACGTAATTTACTAAAAATAGCTAATATTCCCTTCACTTTGATGAAGTGTCTATATGTTAATCCCTTATCTAAGAGAATGAAGGGATTTTCCGTTCTCTTTTGACTTGAATCTTTCATACGAGATGTGCGCATATTCCGCCACTCTCCCATAATAAATAAAAACAGTTAATAACTCGGCTTGTTCCTTATTTGACGACTACAACAACGGAATCATTTTATGTATATATTTTATTATATATAATTATAATTTAAAATCAGTCTATTCCTAATCTAAAGATATTTCAAAGATATTATTAATTAATTTAAGTATTATACATAATCACTGGAAGTAACAAATATAAATTCAAATTTATGATTGAATGTTAAAAAATTCTTGAAATAACTATATGGTTCCAAAATTACAGCGTGCTACACATCCACAAAATGTTTTTAAGCAAACTTAAAATAAAATGCAAACTATCTACCAATTTTAATGTTTTTAAAGAACACCTGTTTCTGTTAAAGACTGACAACTGAAAAGTACAGAAATCCACTAGATTAAGAGCAAGTCAACAAGCGTTTCAGTTCGCTAGAATAATGGTTTCAGTAGTTTGATTATAAAAAATACAAAATTCTAATTTACAATTGATTTCAGACAAAGCGGTTAATAATTTTAAAACATTTTCTATTAATCAACCTCAATATTCTTTATTTATAGAATGGGACATTTTTTAAATTATAAAACAACAGGATGTAAAACTTCAAATAGGTTATTAGAAAAAATTACGAAGAGGAAAGGTTTCAGAAACTACCTTTCCTTTTTTTACTGCTAATTCCTTCAAAATATCTCTAGCTATATTTATAATTGCCGTATAAGTATAAGTTATAAAGTTTTAATAAACATAATTAAAAACATTATTTATTTAAGTTTAAGGTTAATTTATTCTACTAAAATTAGCTTTTCTTCAGTAAGCAAACTACTCATAATTTCTATATAATACACATCTTAAAAGACTTAATGGTACAATAGAAAGAAATATGCAATGGTATCAAATGCATGTTTAATAAAAATAAATAATGATCAGATTTAAATCAACATTTTCATCATTATTTTAATGATTGTGTAGAAAAGAGTTAAATCGTTTTATTTCAGACAATCAAAATTACTATAAGAGACAACAGTCTTCTCGGTGTTTAAAAAAAAAAATGCGTGGAAATTCAACTCACAAACTGAATTCCCATTAATTATTATTATGTACACGACATTCAAATGGAAGTATATACTCTTATTTCGCATCTGAACATTTGAAAAATCTTATTTTATTTTATCGTGAACATCCGCTAGTAATTTATATTTGCAAAACTTTCTTAGAAATATTAAAACAAATCATGTTTCTGTAATGCAACAAAAACATGTTTTTAATAATTTGTTAAAAACAATAATTAATTGATTTTAATTTTAATAAATTCGATTATATTCTTTGTAACACGCTGGTGCGGGGCCCTATTTGGAGCAATCGGTCCAATCGGCTTAAGGCCGGCCCCGACTTTCAACTTAACAAAAATTAAATAAGTTGGCGAATTTAAAGTTTGCTGATATAATCAAATTAAGACAATTAATGAGATAGACGAGTCGGTTGGTAGTCAAATGCGATTAGTGTTTCATATTACAAAAGCAACGTAAAAATAAAGAAATGATAATTTTAGCTTACCTCTCAAAAAATTTTTTTTCTTTCTTTTTCAACATACGCTACGTATGTCCTTACTTTCTTCCTACTAAAAGCAGAAAAAACACTTTTCTCACTAATTATTTTCCATGAAAGACAGACCAATAAGACAGGTCCCTTTCACTCTTCTAAACGCAAACGCACAAAGAAAAGCGTGAGTCATAAATGTCATTTGGTGTCTTGTGATTAGGGTGGGCACGATTTCTCCCACCCGCCCTAATCACAGTTTTGGGTAAGAAAACCTTTTCCTACAGGCGAGTTCCCAGGCTTGTGAGATTTATGACGGTAAAATGAAACTACAAAAAAAAGAAAGAAAAAACCACCTTATAGCCATCTCTCACAAGAACCGCAGTCTATCTGCACAAAGGGAGGCAATTCTTTTCCGGGGGCTTCCGAAACCAGCAAAATATCTTAACGAGTTTTGCGACTCGAATTTTCAAAGAAGAGATGCCCCGTTTCAATGCCCCGAAGGTTTGCTGGTGAAACATCTGTAAATGATCGGAAGTTCAAAGGAAGTGGACAGAAAGCCGTTCCTACCAGGGCCCTGGTTCCTACGGGCGGATATTCGACCACCCGCTGTTTGACTGGTCGAATTACGACGGCAGTAAATCCCTAAAAACGGGTGTCGAACTCCAAAACATGGACCTTGGGGGAAAGGGCTATTTTGTTTATGTGTTTGAGAGAAGGAGTTCTTCTTTGCTTCTCTGCCACACTTTCTGGGGGGCCCAAATTGTCTTCTGTTTAAGGGGCCCACTTGCCATCGGGCAAGCTGGCAACCTAAGTTATGTAAGATTAAATTAATAATTATAATTTTATAATAATACATGAAGTATAAATTTAATAGTCAAGAAATAAATACCGAAACTTATGAAAAGTGAACTTGCATCATAGATTTTTTAATTAGTTTGAAGATTTTATATTTCTAGTTGATGTAATCCCTTTTGTATATAGTGCTTGATAAGACTTCTTGATTGTATCCTATTCAATATGAAGCCAGTGTCTCTTCTCTTCTCCATATTAATTCCTGATCTTCAGACACGAAGCGAAAACATCTTCTACTGCTTGGGTATAGATGGATATTTTGACATTCCTCCGTCTAACTTTTACCATGAATAAATTCTTTTAAATGGCAATCTCATCAAAAGAGGTGGTTCAAGGGTCCAACTCGTTGCCAGTTATATAAAGTGCAAAACCATCCTTTGTTTAAAGTCTATTTTTGGTACTTAAAATATTCTTATTCTGATGATCCTCTGTTTTCATTTCTAGCGCAAATTAGTTTTCGTAGTGCTAAAGACCTTATATTCTCTCTGTTATCTGTGAGCATTGAAATATCAAATTTTCAGGATGACAAAAAACTATTTCTGTGAATAAAAGTGTGTACTATATTTCTTAAATTGGGTTCCAAATATCTAAAATGAAAATAAGTCCCTAAATATGACAACCTCCTTCTGTTATGGAGGGTTTTGTCTTGACATGGAACCATACAAGTTGCATACACCTTCTAATACATGTGCAAGATTATGGGTAATACTTTGTGTCCTTATTAATTAACACTTTGTGTTCTTTCTTCCATCGAATATAATCCGGTTAAAAGAGATCACAACCGTTAACTTAGTAAACACTGCAACTAATTTTAAAGCTTTTGCTGTCTAGAATTTTATTGCGATTCCTACCACATGCGGCCTCTCCT
Organism: Araneus ventricosus; assembly: GCA_013235015.1. Lineage (NCBI taxonomy): Eukaryota > Metazoa > Arthropoda > Arachnida > Araneae > Araneidae > Araneus > Araneus ventricosus. The sequence continues at coordinate 394,928 of BGPR01000028.1, read as the reverse complement.
TCGTGTCCAATTCATGTTCTTGTAAAAACAGCACTGGCAAAGAAGCAGCTGCTGATCTGAAATTCGTATCAATCAATCTACCATTTCTAAGGTAGGGAAATCTAAACGATTTTTTGATTGATATTCCAAGTTAATTATATCCGTATCTGTATACAAGGACGAAGACATAGTGTTGAGTTCAGCTCCAATAATTGAGCATGAGCAGCATCAGCATCAGTTTTAACCATTTTACGTTTTATCTTTTTGTCTTCCATCTGTTTTCTTTTCCCTTTTCTCTTTTTTTTCAGTAGTAATTAGTCCACTTCCAATAACCATTTTCCTTTCTAATATTTGATCTTTTATAAACAATCACTCAGCAATAGAATTTTCATTATTTTGGCATTTACATGCATCGAAATTTGTACACTTACAAAATGTGATATCGAATAAACACGATATTTTTTTTACGATAATTTCCAATTTTGTTGGTATTTTT
>BGPR01000028.1:336036-390872 GCA_013235015.1 Araneus ventricosus | reverse complement strand
TTACGATAATTTTCCAATTTTTGTTGGTATTTTTATCATTCCTTCGCCCTTTCCTCTATCTTTCTCCCTGTAAAATCATTTAAGCGTCTTGGGGCACCGGAAGATATTAAACAAAGTTGAAAAATTTTTGCATGTATGCTAGTACACTTAAAAGACAACTTTTGCACCCTATGCCGATTATTTTACCCACACTTTGAATTTTCGATCCACCCTAGTGAGCAGCCGAGCCACCGTCAAATTTAGGGGGAAGAAAATTTGGTTTTACCTTCCAATGCGTTTCTTACCTATTTCACAGTGAGCGAATTTTGATGCTTTGATGGTTGTTTTTTAAACAGCCCTGAATAATCACGAGGAAAAAGTTAACATATGGGGATTTTTTTTTGTTCTTTAGGGATATTTAAATGTTTGTCTTGTTAAAATGTTATTTTTTTAAAACTATTTATATTGCATTTGTAAGTAAGAGGGGCACTGACCTCTCTACATTTGAAGTGGACTTCTCAAATACTCTGAAATGACTCGTAATGAGACTCTTATTTAATCTCGTACAGGGTGTTGCCGAATTCGACCGACAAATTCAGAGGGTTAACAATAGGCATGAAGAGGATGAAAAATTACCATAAAACATAGGGTCGCAAACGACGTTCAGTCGGTGACAATCGCAAAAATACAGGGTGTCCGAGAATTGCTGGACACTGTTAAAAAATTAATTTAAAAAAATGTTTCAATTACAAATTCTTTAAAAATGAAAGCGCATTTTTAAACATTCTTTTTTCCAGATAGGCAACACGCCGTTTTGGTTTAGGGGGTCGTAAATTACTGAAAATCAAATTAGTTTAGAGCCATTATCTGCAAAAATATTAAAACTGGAAGAAAAATAAAAGCATAAAATTGTAGGGAATTTTACGCTCTTTAATTTGTTAATTCATATGTAGTGTGAAAACTGAAGAGTTTTCGAAATATTCAAGAAAAACTAAAGCACCAGAAAACACAGATAGGCTTCTGCTGATCTGTGTTTTCTGGTGCCTTTTTAATATTTTTGCAGATAATAGCTTTAAACTAATTTTTGATTTTCAGTAATTTACGACCCCCTGGACCACCAAAACGGCGTGTTACCTATCTGAAAAAAATGTTTAAAAATGCGCTTTCATTAAAAAAAATTCGCAACTGAAACACTGATTTTTAAAATTAATTTTTGAACAATCCGATTCTCGGACACCCTGTATTTTTGCGATTTTCACCGACTAAACGTCGTTTGCGACCCTATGTTCTATGGTAATTTTTTGTCCTCTTTTTGCCTACTATCACACCTCTGAATTCGTCAACACCCTGCATAATCCTTTTTCAATTATTGTGCCCCTCAGGGGCACATCTTCTCCAGGTGTGACGGGCTTCACCCTAGGTACCCTAGTGTCTGATCTCCTTTCTAGTTTTTTCCTCCCTTTGAGTTTTTGCTTTTTCCTTCCTTCTCTCGAGGGTAGGCGAGGGAGCCATGAGAAGACGTCGCCGCTCTGTTTGCTTCCTGCTTCTCATGGACAGCAAATTACACCCACGTGTTGGCCGTGCGTGGCGACCCATTAGACGGGAGGTACATTTCGGTCCCCGGTGTATCAATCGGCCGGTATCCCAGCCTCTTGGCTGGTCTGCTCAAGGGGATCAAGCGAAGGGGTCACTCCTTGGGCTTGGCGTTAAGGGTGGTCACTGTCCCCGGGAGTGACCCTGAGCGTATAGGTTCCGGCTAGCACCAAGGTAAGAGGCGAGGCTGGAAATTTCCTGAGTCGGTGGCTACCTTCCCTTGTTGGGTTCCGTGGTGGGCGGTGCCGTCTGGCCTGAATTATTTCCAATATCGCATGGCTCTAAATGTTTCTCACCAAAGTAATGCCTTCCATAAATTCTTTATTGTTAATGCCGATAAAAGTTCTTTGCAATTTGTTTCGCCCATTCTGATCCACAAGACAATAATTGCCCTTGTTGGAGAAGTCTCAAACATAAAAAAGTTAATAAACGGGAACCTTCTACTAGAAGTAAAAAATAAACAGCAATCAGAGAGTATAGTAAAACTAAAAAAGATAGGAGAAAACGATGTTAAAGTTGAACCCCACCGTTTTCTTAACCAATCCAGAGGGGTCATATCCAAAAGAGAATTTCCAAGGGACCTTGAAGAAGACATACTGGAGAACCTGAAAAATCAAAAAGTTGTTACCGTTCGAAGAATTACAATTAAAAAAATAACCAAATCCTTCCCACAAAGCATCTTATCCTTACCTTCGATTCTCCTGTTCTGCTCAAATCCGTTAAAATAGCATATATAAACTGTCCCGTTAAACCTTATGTACCTCAACCCATTCGTTGTTTTAAATTTCAGAAATTTGGTCATACAATTACAGTGTTGCATCTAATATGACAGCATATTTAAAGGACTAATCAGGTTCTCTGAATCTACCCGATTCTCTCTCGGACCTGGTGTAAAAGTCTCAATAATACAGCCCATCTTGGCAAAACGATACTTTATTAAAACAAGCTAAAACATTATATAAAAGCAACGAGCAATATAACATAAAAACAAGAACGACAATTACTATTACTGCATAGTTGCGTTACAGAACTGCACTAACGCCCACAATCCGGGCCTTTAAAGGAAACTGGCAGAAGACTGCGCATGCTCCAGACTTCTCATGCTATGGCGCAGGTTTTTGAATCCAACATCCTCCCCACTTTTTGAGTGAATGCTAGAACTCAAAACACATATTTTGGTTAAATATATCAAGTCCATATTCATTGACACCGTAGGAAGAGCCAGAACAGACAGTATTCTTTACAATATTAATCATTTCATGCTTTAAAGAATCAATTTGATTTACAATTAAGTCAAAAGGATAAATTCGCTGCACGGGCCTTGTGGTAACTCCGGATTGTGTTTTTACTTTGACAGTACGCAATTTTCCATCTCGACCTGGCAATACTTCCATTTTTATCGCCAAAGGCCAATTTAATCGCTTTTTACTATCATCTCCTATCAATACATCTTTACAGATCTGGGGTTCACGGACATTCTTATTCCTACCTTTTTTTGAATCAATAAGCTCAAATACTCCTTTCGGAATCAAAGCCTTAAATCCTTCAAAAGTTTAGCTTTAAATTTTATCCTCTTTCCGAAACTTTGTATTTCTACAAGATCTATATCACCGATATTAAAATTCCGATTTTCAATCAAAACATAGACGGAGTTAAAGGAACAAGATAATCTGAATTTTCAGAGACATAAGTAAGAGGACGTGAGTTTATAACTGATTCGCATTCACATAACACAGTCCCGAGTTCCTCAAAGGATAAGATCGATTTTCCGAGAGAGCGTCTTAACACAATTCTTTAATAACTCGAACCAACCGTTCCCAAAAGCCTCCCCACCAGGAAGCCGTAGGAGGATTGAATTTCCACAAAATTCTATTAATGTTTGCCTCTCGCACGATTTTTCCCAATCTAAAGTAGATAGCTCATTATATGCACCTCTAAAATTGGTGCCATTATTCGAATAAACCGTTCTCTGTCTACCTCTTCTAGCTATAAATCGACGAAAAGCCATTAGTGAGTGAGTGGTTAGAGAAGCTACGAGTTCAAGATGAACGACTCGATATACAGCACATGTGAACGATACTATCCAAGCTTTCGAACCGCCCTTCAAGAAAAGTGGCCCCGCCAAGTCAACTCCTGTAACCTCAAATGCCACTGTATCGGAAACTCTATCTTCAGGCAGCGGACAAGATTCAACAGTCAATAGTTTTGCTTTATAACGTTTACACTTCAAACAACCATTAATTACACTTCTAATAGTCTTGCGTGATTTGACAATCCAAAATTTTTCTCTTAATATAGACAGCATTATCTGGGTTCCTGCGTGACAATGTTTTCTATGTACAGATTCTATCAAACGTTTAGTTAATGTACAGTAATTGGGCAAATGTATGGGATTAAAAAAGGTTGGTACGTCTTTACGCTCAGTTATGCGAGTCGTAACTCTCAAAATCCCATTCTCGTCCTTAAAAACATCAACTGAGGGTACCGCCTTTGCATTAGAAAAATATTGGCTTTGAATTAAACGTATCATACAGCCTGCAGGGGAAGCAAGGAAATTTGTGCCCGTTGCTCTCTCCCAGATCACAATAGTAAAGACTGCTCCGCTACAACTCCAAAATGTTATAACTGTGAAGGCGACCATCCTGCATATTTCCGTACGTGCCCACGTTACAGACAAGAAAAGGACATTCAAACAGTTAAAGTAACAAAGAATATTTCATTCTCAGAAGCTAGAAAGATTGTTAATGACATAACACCTACACCAGGTCTATCCTATGCATCAGCAATAAATTCATCAGTTGCAACCTCAGAACAAAAAAGCCCCCAAAACACCGAAAATGACACCCACTCTAACAAATCCTCCAGCACCTCCTGCAATAGCAAATTCCTTGAGTAATACTGATACTATCACAGTTAAAAAAAGTGAATGGCTCGCTCTTCTCGAAATAAAACGGTCCTGGGAGCCTCTTCCCCTACCTCTAGAAAACTTAAAAAGAAAAGAGCTCTGCGGTTGGTTGGTTGTGTTTTTTGGCGCAAGAGCCATGAAGTTGACCATACTGCGCCAGAAAAATGTAAAATCATGTCAAGAAAAATTAAATTTGTATAAGACTAAAAAACAAATGTGTCGAGCGGTTAGAAGCAGTTAAAAGTCATGATAAAATGTCCAGGTAATAAAGTTTAAAAGTGTCTATAAAAGCATGAAAAATATGAAAAGAAACTATTAAATCAAAGAATAAAAGCCAATAGATTTTAAGAAAGGAAAAAGTTTTTCATGTGGATAATTGCCAACCAGTTGCGCTGAAGTTGTCTGAAAATATCGCAGTCTTTGAGAGTTAAAAAATGGACATTCCACAAGAAAATGGATAACAGAAAGGGAGCAGCCACAGTGTGTGCAAGTGGGAGCCTGTCCTCCCATTAACAAGTACCGATGTGTAAGTCTGGTATGTCCAATGCGCAACCGTGTTAAAACAGTATCGCTTTTTCGATTTCTCATGGAAGGCCAATTTTCAATCACGGGTTTCACTGCGTGCAGCTTATTTTGAGTTTCAAGATTCCACTGCGTTTGCCAGCTAAAATAAAGATGGTTCTTGATATGTTTTTTAAGATCGCATGCAGGGACGGACGTGTTGTAAAAAGCAGATGCCGACTTAGCGGCCTTATCTGCATCCTCATTTCCTCTTATTCCCACATGGGATGGTATCCAACAAAATAAAACGGTAAAACCACGAAAAAGAAGGTTGGAATAAAGTTCTAAAACGCTAAAAACCAATGGGTGGCTCTGATGATTCGACGACTTTAATGACTGTAAAACACTCAATGAATCAATGTAGATGATATAACACCCACAAGGTCTATTTAAAATGTTTGTCATAGCAAGCTGGACTGCAGTAATTTCTGCGGTAAAAATAGAACAGAATTGTCGAAGTTTAAAACTTAAAATTTTATTTAATTATTTCAACTGCAAGAGAGGTATCTGTGGATGTCTTTGATCCATCTGTAAAGATGGGAGTAAATGTACGGTATGTGATCTATGCTCAAAATATAATTTTTGGTAAATAGTATCTGTTGTCTGGTTTTTTGGGAAGTTTTTAAAGGGATTAAGGTAATAAAAATCATTATTTTTCCAAGGAGGAAAATTGTTTATAGCATGTGGAGACACATTTAAATAACCTAAAGTTAGATCCGATGAAATTGTTCGCATTCTAGTGAAAAAAATGGGTATAGATGATTTTCTTTTTTCCTGTAAACGGATTAAAAAAGGACGGAGCTGATAGTTATGAAAAGGATGATGAGGAAGAGATTTGAAATAATAAGATTTTGAAATAAAAATGCAGCGACAGCATTTTTCTTCTTAGACTAAGAGACGGCTCATACGAATCGACATACAAGCTTTTCACTGGAGATGTCCTGAATGCTCCAGAACAAATCCTGAGAGCTGTATGATGCACTGGGTCTAATCTTTGAAGAACTGTTTTCCTGCTCGAACCATAGATCACACATCCATAGTCAATCTTTGAAAGAATAATAGCCCTATAGATGCGCATCATAGAAGGCCGGTCTGCTCCCCAAGCTGTAAGAGCTCTGCGGAAGAAGCAGGCTTTAAAAGAAAAAATGAAACAAAAATTAAAAGATGTAAGTAAACCAGAAGAAAAAGAAGAGCATTTACAAATCCACCCCTCTGACGACACAATAAGTGATATGGATGAAGACCGAGCGGACTCCGATCCAGCTCACATTTCCTCCGAGTACGCCAAATCGAAATTCTTCAAAAAACCAAAATCCCTTTCTTAAGGTTTTTTCCCCTTTTTTTTTGCTTTTTCAATATGACCATTACCTTTGTTTCATGGAACTGCCATGGTTTGCGGGCGCATCTCGATGACCTGAAGACTATTGCAAATAAATACCAGCCCGTGTGTATAGGTTTACAGGAAACCTACATTGCTCCTAGTGTTGACGTAAAATTTCGAAATTATAACATAATCCGAAAAGACAACATACAAAGCTCACGTACATCTGGAGTAGTTGCCTTCCTGCTCTTGCAGAGTTTTCCATTTAACATTTTCATTCTTTCCTAACTTTCTTTCATAACTTTCCATTTTTAGCCAAAATGTATGCCAGAATGAACTGGATAGCCTTCTGGGCCAACTCCCGAATCCTTTTATTCTTATGGGAGATATGAACGGGCACAGTTGTGTTTGGGGGAGTAGTGAAACAAATTCACGGGGTCTCCAAATTGAGAAACTGATTTCCGACCATAATTTATGCATATTAAACGACAAGAGCAAAACTTACTTCCATCACATAAATAGAACATTCCATATAGTGTATCTAGCGATTTGCTCTCCATCAATTTTAACTAGATGGAATTTTACAGTTGGTGATAATCTTTAAAACAGCGACCACTTTCCTATTATTCTGAAACATTTTGACAATTCCGTGGGAATTCCCCGAAGACCTGTTCGTTTTATATTTGACAAAGCCGATTGGCAACTTTTTACCTTTTATTCAGAATTGAAATCTGACATGGTTCAAACAAATGATATTGATACAGCTACAGAAATTGTTACTCGTCATATACTTTCAGCTGCTGATAGAACAATCCCGAAAACATCAGGGAAATTCCCCAAACAGTGGAAGCCGTGGTGGGACGACAGATATGCAGAAGCTAATAAAAATCTTAATAGGGCCTGGAATCGTTTTCGTCGGTACCCAACGACCAATAATTATGTTACCTTCAAAGAAGCTAAAGCCGTTGCTCGGAGAATAAAACGCCAAAACAAGAGAAATACATTCCAAAATTATGTTAGTACAATACAGAACAATACATCATCCAAATTTATGTGAGAAAAAGTTCGTAAAATATTAGGAACATATAAAATGGGACATTCGGTGTCTATTTTAAATAATAATGGACAAATTTTATCTGAACTTAAGGATATATCAAATGCTTTGTGAGAATCATTTGCCAAAATATCTAATGACGAGTCCTACCCACAAACATTCAGAACATATAAAATGAATGAGGAAAGAAAGTTGTTGACTTTCCGATCATCTACCAGGAAGATGTATAACACCCCTTTCACTTTCGAAGAACTGAAAATCGCTTTGGATAAATCTCGCCCAACATCACCTGGGCCAGATAAAACTCACTATAATATGATCAAAAATTTGAGCGAAAATTCCATGCGCACCCTTTTACTGCTCTATAATATAATTTGGTTGAAAGAATGTTTCCCTGTTGCCTGGCGCGAATCTGTGGTTATTCCTATCCCTAAACCTGGTAAGGACCCACAGGTTCCTAACAATTATAGGCCAATCGCATTAACCAGTTGTCTTTGTAAGCTCATGGAGAGAATGGTTAATTCTCGCTTGGTCCACTCTTTGGAGGAGAGCGGGTTTTTATCGAAATTTCAAAGCGGGTTTCGACATGGACGTGGTACCATTGACAATGTTCTGAAGTTAGAAACGGCCATTAGAGACGCTTTCGTGACGAAGAAACACCTTGTTTCAGTTTTCTTTCGATATGGACAAAGCTTATGACAGAACATGGCGCTATGGCATTTTAAAAGATATGTATAACATGGGTTTCCGAGGGAAATTGCCAATTTTTATAAAAAAAAAAATTTAATGACAAGAACATTTCAAGTACGCATCGGTGATATTTTATCTCAAAACTTTCAACAATGTGAAGGTGTTCCTCAGGGAAGTGTGGTTTATTCATTATCAAATTGAAAGGTATTATTGATCATTTGCCGCGATATGTCCACAGTTCACTGTATGTAGATGACCTACAAATTTATTGTACAGGTGTAAATATGAGTTTTATTGAACGGCAGTTACAAACAGCTGTAAGAAATATTACTTGCTGGGCTAATAAGAATGGATTTATCATTTCAAATCAAAAGACAAGTTGTGTTCACTTTTGTAGAATCCGTAGGATCCATCCTCATCCTGAAATCTTCCTTAAAGACACTTCTATTCCTGTTGTCTCTGAGGCTAAATTCCTAGGGATTATTTTTGATGAAAAACTGGCATTTAAACCTCATATTTTGAATTTAAAACAAAAATGTATCAAGACATTAAACCTCCTAAAGATCTTATCAAATACTTCATGAGGTGCAAATTTTCAATCTCTTCTAAAAATTTACAAGTCTCTTATTTTATCAAAATTAGATTATGGTTGCATGGTCTATGGATCTGCTTCTAAATCGGTATTACAGATATTGGATCCTGTACATCACTTAGGACTCAGACTTGCATCGGGAGCTTTTCGGACGTCGCCTGTCCATAGTTTGTACGTAATTTGTGGAGTTCCATGTTTACAATTTAGACGACAGACACTTTCTCTTAAATATTATTTTAGAATAAAAAGCGACTGTGAACATGCAATGTACAACAGGGTTTTTCACCCTCTTTTTGGAACGTTTTATTCAAATAAGAAATCCTATACACCTTCATTTGGCCACAGAATGCGATTTTTAATCCAAGATTTAGATATGGAAAATGTGGATATTTTGGCCAAGTAAGAAGAGACTCCTCCTTGGACAGAAAGGAATATTGCTGTGATTGATGATTTTAGCAAACAGACCAAATCATTGACCCCCGACTATGTATATTTACAATTATTTTATTCCTACAGACAGCAGTTTAGTACCTACGAAGCGGTCTTTACCGATGGCTCTAAAACAGTGAACCATGTTGGTTCTGCCGTTGTTTTTAACCATTTAACAATTGCAGAAAAGTTGCACAACTACTTCTCTGTTTTCACTGCTGAAATTTATGCTATTCTTAAGGCTTTACATACTATAGAATTGCAAGATATTAAAAAATGGATTATATATACAGATTCGAAAAGCTCTGTAGAAGCACTTTTATATTCATCAAGGGATAGCCACCCTTTTGTTATTCAATGTATTAAACTTATTTATACTTTAAAAACAAATGGCCATGATATAAAGTTTTGTTGGATACCAGGACATGTAGGAATAAGAGGGAATGAGCAAGTGGACAGAGCTGCGAAGACATCTGTTATTAAGGAAAACTTTTCCGTTCCTCTAAACGATGTAAAGCAGATTATAAAATCTTTAATCCATCAGAAGTGGCAAGGCCAATGGGACAGTTAGGTGCACAATAAACTGCATTGCATACAACCGTCAATTAAGGGTTTTAAACACATTAATTTTCATCGTAACATAGCTGTTAAATTAACGAGACTTAGAATTGGTCACACATATTTCACACATAATCACCTGCTAAAAGGCGAACCACCGCCGAAGTGCACATCATGTGACACTATTTTATCCATAAAACATATTTTTAGTGAATGTCCCAATTATAGTATTTTTAGAATCAACTATTTTAACAATCCGAGTCCTCATTTGACAGACTTGCTGGGAGATGCTCCGAGTATTAAATTATTTTGATTTCTTACTGATATTGGCCTTTTTCATCTTGTTTGATTTGTTTCTTCTGGTTTTTCGTTTTTTTATTGCATTTGTTTGCCTTCTTAAAGTTTATTTTAAAATTTAAGTCTTTATTCCCTACCTTATGTTTGGCGCAGAATGGTCAGACTTGGCTTTTGCGCCATAAAACTCCAATCAATCAATCAATTATTGTGTGTACGCGCACAAATGTGCGCTTGTTTTCATGTATTTGTGTGAAACATTAGGAAACATATTAATTTTATATTATAACTTTGTTTATATGTTAATTTTAGAGTTTTCAATAAAGTTGTTTCCAGAAGCCGCTGGCAGCTTAAGTTATTTCGAATGTTTGCTAATCATTCATAAATAAACATTAAACTTATTAACAAAGTTTTTAAATGATTTTCTGTTTTAATTCTGTTTGATAAATTCTTTTAAAGCAACTTATTGCAAAGCATGAAAAAATAAAATTCAATCCTCAAAAACAAGTCAACAACAACTAGAACATAACACTTACTGTTCGAGATTAAAATAAGAAGCTCAGCTAAATGACTCGAAAGACAATAGCTAACTACTTTATAATAAAGGTGTACCCGGTTGCCTCAAATAAGATTTTGACACGGGGCAACCAGGCACCCCTTTGTAACTTTTTTTAAATACGAAACGGAAAAAATTGAAATTAAATTTACAAAGTATTTTTAAAGTAATTTAGTTATTTTTATTGTAATTATGAAGTTAAACTCCCCAAATAATACGAGTTGCGTTGTGTTTCCGGTTGTAAACAGAGAATTTTCTTCCTTTGATGAGCTCTACTTTCTTCTGAACTGCTCTTGAGCGACTGACCATTCTTTTTCAATTCCTACTATTAGTTCACACTTTCCCTATATATATTTATATATCTTGTTCAAATTTTCAATCGTTAATAAAATACTTTTTATTCATCCACTCAAGTTCAAATACATTTTTTAAAACTTGTAGTGATGACACTTGATGTTAATACAGTTTTTTCAAATATTAATTCATTAATTAAATTTAATTAATTAATTTTAGTTTTATATGGGAGAAAAAAATTTCTAAAATAAAATTTTTCTTTGTTGACCTAAGTAGGAATTGCCTTTAAAATTTTTTTTAAATATTACTTGTTTTAAATATTCTGGGGGTGCCTCGTGTACACCGTTTCCCCACCTTATCATATTTAAAGTTATGAGCTACTAACGCGTAAAAATGAGTTTATGCAGAGATAAATTCATAACATGTCAACACTGCCTATTGTTTGTATAATTTTTTAAAATGCAAAGCATTTATGATGACACATATATTTAAATATGTCATCTCTGTAATATTATATATATTTAAAGAATTCTAATTTTTAACATAGCATCAAAAATAATTCGATTTTAATATGTAATATTTGGAAAAATAGTGATTACATTAGTTGTGTGTTAGTTTTATTTTGTTGGCAAGTTTTATAGTTTGAATAAATTCAAATGAATTCTAGTTTATTAGATTTTAATACTAGTATCTGGTAGATTAAAAATGCATTCTTGTAAGTATTTTAATGCGTTTCATTTCTTAATAGTTCGGAAAATAACAAACCAATAAGTAACGTTAATGGTCCTATTTATTTAGAAATTGTTTTTCTGTTGATGTTGGATAATTATTTGTTTGAATGTAATTATTTTCATATAAATAGGTGTAGAGTTATACATAGGCTATTCTATTTTGGTATGTGAACCCTGTAAATATTTTGTTGAAATGAGTAATTTTAAGCAGATATGTGATTTTCTAAATAATAAAATTTATATAAACCTCCGTAATGTAATTCTTAGATTCCTCTTGATTTCATGAGCAATTATTTTGCATAAATATTATTTATGCCATTTTTTACATATAAACTTGAGTTTTATAATATTTTAACTAAATATAATGTAATTCATTTTATTATTAATAAATATTTTTCAATTCCAAGTTTGTCCAAACTGCAGTAACAACTGTTCTTTGATTTGTTTCTCTTTGAGGCGACTAGATACCGTCCACCACTCTGCCCTCAGGATCTTCTCTGGAGTGTTTCGTACCTCTCCGGTAGAGAGCCTGTATGTTATTTGTCACCAGCTACCGCTTCACTTAAGGCGTGAAAAATTGTGTGCCTTGTATTTCTTCCGAGCAATGTCTGCACCCCATTAATCAATTGGCACTGCCATTTGGTCTATGATTCTCGTCCCTCTCACATTCTACCCTTTTGTGAGAGAGTCAAAATGCTCTTGACCTTACTAATGTTAAAATTAAATCTGTTGACTTATTTTGTTTCCCACCCTAGGATATTCCCCAGTTCTCGTTTTTAAATCCCGTTTTCAGGTTTTGATAAATCTGAAACTGCTTCTGTTGTTTTTCAGCAACTATCATCGCTCTCGGTACTCTTCCTTTATACCAATTTTCACCGATGGCTCGAAATCAGATGGACATGTTGGTTGTGGTGTAGTGTTTTCATCTGATACACTGAGCTATCGACTGCATAATTGTTGTTCAGTTTTTACCGCTGAGATAGTGGCAATTTTCTGTGCCATTCAGAAAATTTCGCTTTCTACTCAGCGTGAATTTATTATTTATACTGACAGTATGAGTGCCTTGGAAACACTTTCTCACTATCACAGTGGGATGCATCCAAATGCTATCAGTATTCTCTTTACATTGCGGCTCCTGCGAAATGGGGGTTATAATATCCTCTTTTGTTGGGTTCTGAGTCATGTGGGTATTACTGGAAATGAAACAGCGAACTATGCTGCTAAATCTTCATCGTCTTTTCTTATCCAAGGATTACCATATTCTGATATTAAGAAGTATTTTAGTTGTCGCATCTTTTCTTCTTGGCAAGGTACATGGGATCTGCAGATTCATAACAAACTACATTCTATCAAACCTACAGTTTGTTTGTGGCCTATTCTCCCTATCCGTGAGGTTGACGTCAAATTGACTCGTCTCCGTATAGGCCATACTCGTTTTACACACAGGCATCTTATCTTCGGTGAAAGGATACCCATATGCCCCACGTATCGTGTTGGTTTTACTGTTCGTCACATTTTAGCCGAATGCCCTAGTTTTAACTCTCATCGTGTTCAGTTTTTTCATTCATCGTCAATAACCATGCAAGACTTGGTGGGTGAAATACACCACCCAAACATTTTTAATTTTTTAAAGGCTATTGGCTTTTATACGTGCATTTAGCATCTTTTTTACATTTTGTGTTTTATTTCGCTCATACTTTTCTTTACCATTCACTTCAATTTTATCCATTGCACCCTTTATCTTTACTAATATGGATTCGCTAAAACATTTGTGTGGCGCAGTTTAGCCAGAAATGGCTCTTGTGCCAGAAAACGAACAAACAAACTTGTTTCTCTTCTTCTTTCATGTAATGCAAATGCATGGAACAGTATAATGCTTTTGATACTTATATAGAGGTCGCGGTGGCCTAATGGTGAGCTCGGGGCCAGAGAGTTCCAGGTTCGAAACCAGATTCCACCGAAGATCCGGCGTGTATGGGACAAGTGTCACATGCCAAATCATACGTAGGGGGCCAAACGTCCTCCCGTTGGTGTGGTGCGGAAGTTTGGCGAGGGGGTGCCAGCTCAGGCTTCGTCCCCGTCATCTGCTCGCTGTTCAAAATGACGAGGTCCATCCCAAAATAGCCCTCGTGTTGCTTCAAAACGGGACGTTAATATAACTAAACTAACTTATCCTTATATAGTAATTAGATCTTTATTTGAAAAAAGGATTCACCATAACACTAACACTGTGTGATTTTTCTTTATAAAAAAGGACATTAAAATTCTCTAACTACAAAATATCTCGGATTCTGCATCTGAGCATACAAATCAAATGCCATGTAGAACCTTTATCTTCCCGAGTCGCATAATTAAATAGCAAATTTCCATGTTTCTTTCACAGAATTTATTAATTAGATTATACTCTGTGTTTTAGATCATTTTTTATATGCAAGAAATATGTACTGATCGATGTGTTCATCCAAGAACATGTTTGTTTGATTAATTTTGTTTAATAAAAGTTTCAACTGAAAATAATTGCTTGTTTCCTGTTATTTCGGTGTCAGTTTTTTTGACAGCACGCTTGTTTTGTTTGTTCTGTACCATAACACCTTAAGAAACTTCTTCCATGTTATTATTTTTCATTGATATAAATGCAAGTCACTTTAGGAGAAATATAACAGATGACATTTTAATTGCAGAATGAACAACATTATCAATGGAAAGATTTTCAGAATTATAGTATACTAAAAATTTTTACTTTGGCATTTTATTTTAAAGTTACAGTTAACGTAAAAAATTTTTATATTAAAAAAAGGAATCTCAATCTGATAAATTTTACCTAATTAAAGCAATGAAATCTATTCAAATTTCTTTAAAAAAAATCCATATTTTAGATTAAGTTGAATTATTTTAAATCGGCTTTTTCGAATATTCAAAATTGTTTTATCTTCTATAAAAATATTTATTAAGCAGACAGTTTATGAAGAAATTCTGATTAGAACATTATAGTATATTCCTTTCAACAACAGGATTGAAATTCAGCATATTTCATTGGACTATCTGGATTTATGTCGCAAAGAAAAATAAGCAGTGTTTAATATAAGGAATAAGAAAATAAAACCGGAGCAAACCAGAACTGCAATTTCTGCTACAGCGCATTGTCACAAATATTGCAAATGAACTTACCGGCAACACCACTAATAATTTACACATTTCATTACACAAATATTTATTTATTATGACTACAAAAACATATTTTCTTAAAAATTCGTTTAAAATTGGGAAGAAATATTCAATTCTCTGAAATAGGCACTTCACATGATGCAAAAAAACAGGAATCAATAATATAAAAGTAATCAATTATCAATAAGATTCCAGTTGTTTTTCAAATGAAATAATAAAAAGATGTCATTGTTTATATTTACAACTTTTGATAATTCGAATTGAATATCAAACGAAGAAATGAAAGAAGGATCTTCGTGATAAAAATAAAATGGGCAAATTCTAACTGAAATTATTTGATTATTAATTATTCCAATCGTTTTGTTAATATTTTAAATTTCTAAAAAAAGCCTTAAAAATTGCCAGTAACAGCGATATCGAGCAATTGTAGCCTCCATTGCACATAATGAAGCTCGTATTTTAAATAAGCACTGAAAGCTACAAAAATAGAAACATCCAATTTGATATTTCCAAAGTATCCTCATGCCATAAGATAACTTAAATTGGAGGGATTTTTTTATCATTTATAAATTTAAAATAATTTGGTAAGAAAACCTTCACCGAGTCCGCGAGCCTCAACCAGTCAATCGATTTCGACAATTTTTTTCATTTCAAAGGTTATGACGTCTATATATGTAATCAAGGGGTGCCTACCCCCTTCACCACCCCCATTTTGAAACGAAATCGAAAAAACGCTTCGCCTCTGTACATTGTATATGGGGTAATACCCCAGCCGCAACCTCCCGACGGATTTCGCCATTTCTTTTTAATTGAAAGGTTATGACGTCTAGATATGTCATCAAGGGTCGCCTCCCGCCCATTTTCAAACGAAATCGAAAAAACATTTTTCCACCGTACATTCTCTCTATATTTTCTCGTTTTCGTCCAAAAGTGGGGGTAGTGGGGGGAAAGCTATCCTTGATGACATATCTAGATGTCATAATCTTTCAAATAAAAAAAAATAAAAATGTAGAAATCCGTGGGGTGGTTGGGACTGAGGGATTTTCACAAGGTTTACCCGTAGACAATGTACCGAGGAGAAGTGTTTTTTCAATTTCGTTCAAATAGGGGGGGGGGGCAGGAGACCCATGATAACATATCTAGACGTCATAAGCTTTCATATGAAATAAAAATTATCGAAATCCGTCGAGTGGTTGGGGCTGGCGAACTGTCTGAAGGTTTTTACCATATTATTTTAAATATATAGATCCCAACAGTTCCACAATGGCGTGTCAAAAATATTGTAAAATACCTATTGTAGGTGATGGAAACTGTTTAGTTGGGGCGGTTTCATTCTGCATTTATCGATGTGAAGACTTTCATGCCGAAATTCGTGAAAAAGTTATACAAAACATCACAACTAGATGAGGTTTATTGAAAGAAGTTACTATTTTAAAGGAATCTGTTGCCTACAAAGAATATGAAATCTACTATGGTTTTATGGTCTGTTCCACTGATCTTCATGTAGTGTTTAAAACTGAAAAAGTAGTGGCGGAGAACCTCGAAGCAGCCAGGTGACAAGGACAGTGCTGGCCGCGAACCCGCCCAGCGGGTGGTGAGAGCGGCTAGTTAACGTCTTAAAGTAGAGTGATGAAATTTTGAAGATTCCCATTGACAAAATATTACACTGGAAATTGATTCTGAGCACGAAAGTTCTACGTTACCATAAATAGACGGAATAGAAAAGTCGTCTATACAGGAATATTTCGACGTAAGCTACCCAAACTTACGCTGAGGTCAATATTTTCCCTTCTCGCTTCGAATATTTCCCGTTTTAGAATATGATACAAAGGCAAAATCTAGAAATAAAAAACACATAACAGAAAAAATAGAAAATGTTTTTATACTTTTTTCAAAACTCAGCAGACAACAACGGCAGAATCACAATAGAAGTTGTCAATATCACATTTGGATATTGATAGTAATGATGTTGTTGGACTCGCAGAGTAAAGATCTGACTGCTAATGAATGTTTAGAAATACATGAGCAAATCACCGCGATACAAGCCGATACCTCTGCATCAGATCCACCAGAAAGGCAAATGGCAAATGCGAGATTGACAGACCGCGGGTTACAAATTCTAGAAACACTAGATTCTGAGGTAAAACATATTCTAGCTACAAAGCAGAGAACGAAAATTATTAACTTTCTATGAAGAAATTTTACGAGAGAAATGTAATCATTGAGTCGTCAGAAGTGTTTTTTAGATTTTCTGAAGCCATTGACATCGAAATAACTCCGTTTTGTGTAACAATTTTATTTTACTATGTACTATTTTGTATCGATGTGTTTCAAAATTACATTCTTTATGAAATGCTTTACTTCCAGCCAGCTGCAATTAATTAAGATTCGCATGCATTTATATACAAAGTTAGACCTCGACTTACTCGAATTCGATTTAACCCATTATCAGCCAAATTATTATTTCACTTTTTCAAAAATAAATTACATTGATATGATAACATGAAGGAAATATGAAGGAAAACGCTATTTCTGAAATTTTTAAATTAAACTAAGTAATTAACTTTTAATCAGAATTAATCATCTTTTTAATTAGAAAAATGATTTTTTAGTATCTAAATTTTATAGCAGTCAGTTCAACGTTCAGATGCAACAATCAAAGCTAAAAATTGCCCTCTTTAGGGAAAAATAATTAGAAAACAAGCGTCCCAAAAAAGGGACAATGGCAGATAATGGGTTAAGTTCATTTCGTCGGTCCCACATATCGTGTAACCGCTGGTGATATGGACGAGTTTTCTGCTTTGTTTGTTTACATTTAAGTGCCTGTACTACGTAATTCCGGTGTAATGCTAAGTCACTGGAATCTTCAAAGCGGAAGTACAAGCAGATAAAGTCAAGGTTTTTAATGTAAGTAAACAAACGAAAAAACTCGTCCATAAGCATAAGATAAAGCTTTCCTCAAGTAATCTTGTCCACTATAAAGAAGACCACTGCAAGATGCTATGCATGTCATGCTGCAAATGTGTGCAATAAAAGTAATTCTAAAACTATCATATTTCATTCCTTCCTCGCAGATTCCTTTAATTTAAAGCATTTTAAAATTCTCTAGTACTGGATTTCTTTTACTTTTTTAACCATATGTCTAGCGCCGTATAGCCAAATATAGCTCTTGCACCATTAAAACCAACAATCCAATCCAATCCTCGCAGATTCTTACGTAAGGAAACCTTTGTGCTCCAGTAGAAAGATGCCATGCTGAAAAAGTGTGCATTAAAGTAATTCTGAAACAATCATATTTCACTCCCAAAACCGCACGGGAACAGTACAGACTTTAACCCGAATGAAAATCTAGGAAGCCGAAAAAAGAAACCTCTTAATCCGAAACGATCCAACTATAAAACCCAATTAAATGAATATAAAATCCAATTTTTGCGTAATAACAGCTGCAGAAATAAAGAGAAACGCCGTTTAATTTATGGGAAGTATTGTAATGTCATTATTTATGTTGAAAGTTAACCAACTAATCATCAGCTGCTTCACTGTTTCCATTTTAACTACTGTTCTAATAAAAACTTCTGCATTAAAGAGGCTGCAATATATTTTGGGAGAATTATATTTCTAATGATGTATAGTTAAATGCTATTATTTTAAATAAAAACTTATTTTAAAATACGCTTTTATTAATGTACTAAAAAAATAGATGTTTTTATTTTAATTGTTCCCTATTTTTAGCTTTTAATTTATAATTGATTGTTTTAAATATTATAGACGCGTGAAATAAATGTTTCTCAAATTCGCAACCATGTGTCCCCCTCATTTGTAATGAAAATCAATCGATTAACTGATAAGTTCTGAAAATAATGAAATAGTGTAGTGTCGCCGAGAGCAGAAAAGTCGAGCCGAGACAGAATTTCAAAACTTTAGCATATTAGAAAGGGAGAGAAAAATATATAATAAAATTCCATCTTTACAAATAAGAAACAAGTAACGTTAAATGAAAGTGTGTCAAAAAGAAATTATGAACCTCAGAAATGCATTTTTTCCAAAAGATTTCCACAGTTTTGGCGATATTAAAAAGTTTTTAGTTTCTCACCTCTTTTCTGTTTGGCAGCAGAAATGGGATCCTTTAACCATTAACAAACTGCATTCCGCCAAATCCTCAATTGGTTTGTGGCCCATTCTGCTTCTACGACAGGTAGATATTAAACTGACTCGCCTCCGTATAGGGCATACTAGCTTCACACACAAGCACCTCATTTTTGGCGAGAGGACAGCATGTAATCAGAATTTTACTGTTCATCACATTTTAGTCGAATGTCCATCTTTTTAATTTCACCGTATTCATTATTTCCAATCATCATTTCTAACCTTACAAGACTTGGTGGGTGAAAAACACCAAACATTTTTAACTTTTTAAAGGCTTTTTTACAAACATCTAAAGCTTTTAACTTTGATCTCTGATTGTGTTACATTTTACTCACATTTTACATTTTTTTCCATTTCACTCTTATCGTGTTTTAGCTTTTAACTAGTATACTGACATTCACCATTTGATTGGCGCAGTTTAGCCAGGAATGGCTCTTGCGCCATTAAACTCCACCAAACCACAGTTTTGGCCACTACTATACCTACCTGATGTACCCGTACGGTATAAAATTGTATTTTCTTATTCCTTCTCTCAACCGCGTCCATTGATAAATTCTTTATTCCGTCTTGTAGAACATATCAATGGAAAAACGTAATTTTCGTATGATTTTTTTTAAATCAGCATACTCTTCCGTCTTTTACTAATTCGTTTAAAAAATATTTTATAACTCACTCACCTGCATCCATCCAAGTGCTTAGATAACCCTTCAGGTTATAATCACCAGTGGTGTGGGGTGGCGTCATGTTATGTCAAGCGTTGATGAGACACTAGGAGCGTCAGTAACTATAAAAAAATCCAGCCAATATTAAAATGCAGGTAATATATTGTTGCTAACCTGTGATGTCGCTTCCCCGCAATGTCAATCTTATTCTTAGAAAGAGACATTTACAGGGTTTTATTGGGTTCCGGGGAAATGTCTAGCCAATACCCCTGAACTTGGCGACAAAATGAAGGTTTTTCGTATATGCGGGAATTAAGACTCTATTAGAAAAGAAGATATGGAGATTCTTCTGGAATATTCCACGTGACGTCACGCCCTGCCGGGAAGACATAAAATACCGGCGTGCTCGAACGAGGGAATGAGGGCACAGTATCATTAAGTTAGAATTATTGTGTTATGCCACTTTTATTACAGCACAGCTAGGGAATGGATATTAAAGGTCCCTGATCCAGGCCCTCCAGGCAAATACTCCTATCGATGGTTAATGTTATATTTGGAGTCTGCTCGCAAAGCTAATTGGTCAGCTGTTAGACACTGAACGCTATTGTTAATGCTGTTTCTGTTGTTATTAGTGATTTGTTGTCTACTTGTGTTGCTAATTTGTACAAGTACTGATTTTTTATTGTTACCTGTGCTTCGAGTTTTCTGGAATATTCGGGAATAAAGTGTCGTTTTCTATTATCCTGCTAGTTGGATTGCTTTCTCCGTACAACCACAGGACAATTTTCGTAACAATATCAGGGGAAATAATCCGGTGAAACGTCTTACATTTTCAGAGAAAGCTTGTTCTGAAAGTAAAATATTCTAAAAACACAGATACAAAGGTTGTTATGGAGAATGCTTAGAATGAAGAATTTGAATGGTTGGTAGTGAACCTCCTATTTTTGGAAATTTCATGGACAGGAGTAAAATTTAACTCTTTCAAAATCCTTTATCTAATAAATTTGTCAATGATTCCTTGGATTTTTATTTTATATGTTCAATACTACTTTTTAAATGTGTCATTAATCAAGAGTAAGGCTCTTGCGCCAATAAAACCCAACAACCAACCAACCAACCAATCGAAGCAAACCGTGTGCAGACGGTTCGCAGAGTATAGTTTATGTGTCCGAAACTTGTCAGATGTGTTATACTTCTGGTGTAGAGAACATTTCAAGCCTAAGCCTGGTGCAGAGAATATATTAACTGGGCACCAGAACGATGGGCTTATGAGTTGTTTTATAACAAAATCTAGATTTTCCCTGCTATCTGACTAGCGTCGTATATTTATATGGAGATCACTTAAGACCCGTTATAACCAAGAAAACGCCATTGAAGACAACTGCCACTGGGACCTGGGCAGTCGGTTTGAACTGCCATTAACCTGAATTCTTTAACAGACGTCCAGCTCCAATGCCAAATTCTGACAGGTCAAATTTCTCGAATATAACTTGGCAACAACATGTACCCCTATTCAGAGGTACAATGGACGCAGATTTTGTTTTCATGGATGACAACCCCTGTCCTCTACTTGCAATCATCGTTCACGAATGCCTTGAAAAAGAGGATATCACCCACTGGAAGTGGCCGGCTTTCTTCCCCCGACTGGGATCCGGTTGAGCATGTATGGATGCGCTAGGGTGACGGATAACTGCTCGTCATCTGTCCCCTAGGTCTATTCCAGAACTTCGGATAGTACTGATTCACAAGTAAGACTACATACCTCAAGAACAGCTGGATAATTTAGTGCTGAGAATGCTCCGACTTTGTACTGACTGTTTTGCAGGTATCTTTGTCTTCGGGTTGGTCTTGGTGTTTGGTAGTATCATTTTGGCTCAAATTTCTAATTTGCTTTATATGGATTTCTCTAAACTTTAATTTTGTTCTGCTTCCACTGATGTAGACCAATTGGTCAAAAATACACTTTTCTTTTATTATCTTATTATTACCCAGCAATCAGTTATCTAATTAATTCCCATAGTTGAAAACGCTATGAAAGTCCTAGGCAACAATTTGAAAACAGTCAAAAAATTAAATATGGATATCTTCTACTTGAAAATCTGCTACTCCGTAAAATGTTTTCTCAAAGTGGAAACGTTCTTAGCTATTTCGGTCACAGTACAACATATAAAATTTTAAACTGAAAACTTTGAAAGCCTGCATAGTTATTTCTGAAATTGATTTTTCGATCCGTGAATCATAAATAGAAATTCAAGATGGTTTACATAATTAAAGCGTGATAAATTTCCGGCAGATAATATTTATAAATGTCTCTGAAATGATGAAAACTAAGCATTTGATCTTTACTTTTGATACAGTTTTACTGAGCATTCCTGAATCATAGCTGGCTAGGTAAGTTGTCCTGTACGTCGGTGCATCACAAATCTTCTGTCCTGTTCTTATTTCGGCAGTCCAAAGCTTCCTGCTGCAATAAGATGTCTTGTACATATTGCATTTCAACCTGCCATTCTCCCATTGATTGCCAGTTTGAATTTAAATATGTCGATTTTCAGCTATCGTATACGAAAGATTCCAAAGATTGTCGTCAGTGGCACACAGTAAGAAATTAATAGACATAAAGGAAAAGAAAGAAATCTGAATAACTATACGACTAATCTTCCATGCAGTCGCTCATCCAAATAACTAAAAATACAGCTTCTGGATGGATCCCAATCCAAAATAACAATAAAGGGATTTTTGGTTCTGTTCTAATGAAACTAAAGCATTAAAAACAATTATTTAGAACATTCTTTTATTGGTGAACAAAAACAATTTTTTTTATTTTAATTACTTTCCACTTTTATAATAATAATTATAATTCATTATTATAAATATAATGGAATTTAAAAAAATTATTTTTCTGAAATTAGCTACCTGGTGGACCACTAGTATGGGATAAAAATTTTATAATAATAAATTATAAAGTAAAAACTAAAAAGTAGAAAATAATTAAAATTAAAAAATCTACTCTTTAGTATACTAATAAAAACGTCTTTTTTCGAACTGTTATTATTAAATTTATTCATTAAATTTTAACTATAAAGTTCCGTAAATCTCTCCTAAATTTATAATCATAAAAAATAAAATTACAGGTGTTTATAGTAAACATTTTAAAACAAATTATTTTGAAGCATTTTTTATTAGAGTTTTAATTTTGGATATGTCTTTCTTAGAAAATTTTCTTAACTTCCATTTTGGAGAGCAGTTTATATCTCTAGAATGACTTGAGAAGATGCATATAATTTCATTTGGCATTTGATATTTTAAATTTATCGACTTTTTGTCATCGCCATCAGTTTTATTTTCTCAGAAATCTTTCTGAGGTCAGCTGCAAATTGAAAAGCCCGAGATCATGAATCATCGCCGCTCAGCAGTAACCTTCTATCGATTACATAGGAATCTGCAAGAGGATAAAATTCCTAGAATACCAAATTTTTATTTTTGTTCTAACTTCCCAATAAATAGTTTCGTAATTCAAAATAGTTCCAGGGTAAGCATAAAACCCGTTTTAGAATGATGGCATGGTTTCTAGGTATAGATCCAAAATTATATGAAATATTCATCCATAAGTGCTTCATTTACATTATATATAATCTAAATAAATGTTGCAGAAAATATTATCGGATTTCATCTTGTTTTATCACGTTTTTTTCTTTCATACACCAGATTCCAAAAATTAAGGAAAAATCAGAATAATTGTGATTGTGAAAATTTTAATCGTTGGAATTTAATGAAATTTGGTAAGAACATTAATCAAACAATAAATTTCACAAAAATACGCACAGAAGAAAAAGAATAGTATTATTTTCTGTCTAAAAATATGCAAAATGAAAGACAGCATACCAAAACCGGTAAACGTGCTGACCAACCCATACGCACAACAGTATCCTCATAAATGAAATTTTTCACAAACCGAACTCTGTGTAGTTTAGAAGGACTCCTTCGTCTTGCAAAATGAAGGAGTCATCCACCGCACCTGTGAAAGGATGAACGATTGAATCAAGAATGTCGTCCGTGTATCTTCTACATAATAACATTAAAGTTACCTCTTTTTAGATAATATTGTTACAAAAATCTTCGGGTGGGTGTACGTGAATGCAGATTAACAACCAAGATAATAAAAAAATGAATGACTTTTTATTTTACGAAGCTTTCAGCAAAACACTAAAGCAGCACAGGTAATAAAACTGAGCAGCACTCATATGAATAAAGAACAGAGATCACCAATAAATCTCCATTACAGCACTTTCAATAGCGCTCAACGTCTCAGTTCGCCAGCTTCAATACTGTCCAAACTCCAACTGACTCTCTTGGTTTGAGAGTATGCTTTTATACCTTTCAACCGGAAGTGACGTCAATACATAGGAAGTGATGTAACCTGTAGAAGGTTTTTGAATATTTCTGGTTCCCAGTAGAGATAGGACCACAGTTCAGGGCTTTTCTAGAAGATCCCTTTTGCCGACAAAGTCGCCAAGTTTGTCTTCAAAATAATCGCCAAATTTTTGCCAAGATCGCCAAATTTGTTGCCAAATCGCCAAGTCAAGTCAAAACAACTTTACAGCTTCGTAACAATATACAGGTTAGTGCGGCCATCCAAAGAGATAATTGCCAACACATTTGCACTGTATCCACCGAATCATTCTCTTTCATTGATATGTCTGGAATAATAGCGGGTTCCCGGATGCCATCAGATCAATTCCGCGGAATACCTCATGTCATGTTCTCAGCTAACATCTTCAGTTAATGTCTGCAGTTATTGTCCGCACTTTATGGTCCAGTTAATGTCTTCAAGTGAACTTTCGATTAAAGAAGAAAGATTGAAGGTTAAAGATGAAGATTTGAAGAAATTATCATACTTTTAGATTATTTTATTTGTATATTATCCTATAAGCCATATATTGAAAAAAATAATGCTTTATTATTTTTATCCATGGTTTCTGTGTTGTCTTCATCTTCTGTCTGCCATTGCTCCTATTTTAGTTTAGTTTAAAAAGAACATGGTTATTTTTTGACTTTGATTGTATTGAGAGACCAAATGTTTTTCTGATATTTGAGTAACATTGAATATATTATTCTTACCACTATACGATCAGTTACTAAAACTGTTAATTTAAATTGCACTATTGTCTGAAGTAATAGTTGAGAGTCAGGACAAAGCTGTTGGAGTTTTGCGAAACACTATATATACCAGGTGTTTAGGTTTAGCCTTCTCACACTGAGCGAGGTGGTCTCGGAAGGTCTAAACATTTCCCCTTAACAGCGACGAAGTCCGGTCTGAGGCGGTTGGCTTCTTTTGAGGTGAGGTGAGGTTCAGAGAAGGCTTCGGAGATAATCGCAATAGGGATCCAATTATCTTTGCCAACCGCAGCCCATTTCCGTGAGTCTTAAGGGAAGGTTATAACAGGGAGTGGGTAAATGACCACCCAGGTTGGGAGAGTCCAGTTTATGTCGTATCCTCCCAAAAAGGCCCGGTTTTAAAGGGGCTAGAAGAAAAAGTCGCCTCGGGATTAAAGAGTTAAACTGACCAGGGGTGGTTCGTATATAGGCACAGCGGAACTACAACACACCCAAATTTTTTCATTACATAAATTTAACTACTAATTTATTTAATTTTGCGCAGAACGTTTAAATCCGTTAACGATTCAACGCAATTTCCCTTTTAGCGCATTTAGACTTAAGGGCGGCCTTACAGTGGTCCAGTGTCGTTTTCTAGCGAGACAAAAATCATAGCTTCGAAACTAAAAATAGTAGAGCCTAGAAATTTGCACAGTTTAAAGGAAATGGACTTCAGTTGTATCCCATGAAATTTCAAAGCAATCAGTTGGATATTTTTGATTTATATTAATTTATTGAAATCGTTCCCATTGTTCTCTATGGGGGAAACTGTTGTAATCTGCGCCAAAGTTAATAATAGTTGCATAAAATATTTAAAAAAATCTGTAAAATTTTACCAAATGAAGGAAATAGCTTAAAAATAAGATTCGTGAAATTTTATTTAAAGTCTGGTAGGTATTATTTTATTTTTAGAATTCCAAATACTTGCAATTGAATATATATAATAGATAATTATGCGATAGATACAAACGCCTATCAAGACGATTAAAAAGTGAAAGAATTTCGCTAATATAATATAAATGTCATGTGAATACCATTAAATTTTAAAATAAACTTACTTTAAGACTTAAATTGAAGCAGTTTTCACAAAAATAATATGAGAATACAATTTCATGAAAGGCTCTTCATGGACATATTCCAAAACATTTTAATAACTAAATTTAAGCGTAATACATGAGGGTAACGCCTTTTTCATCGTGTGAATTATGTTTTATATTATTTGTAGTAACTTTTCCTAATTTTACCGTCCGTGTATCTGTAGCTGAAGACAGAGCTTGAGAGGTTGTCACTGGAACAATTTAACTATCTTTAAAATTCCAAATCGCGTTCTGCGCTGTTCCAAAATTTTCGTGTTTTTATGTCAACTACTAAATTAGAAATAAGCGTTGAAATCAATTTAAAATGTCTTTGAAGCCATTCAGCGTTTACTTCTTAAAAAATTCAAATGTATTTTAGATTGAGTATCCGCCCACTTAAATACAATAATTTTTTAATTCACATCTGGGCTAGGACAAGTTAGTTTAGTCTTTCAGCAGGTTTTTTCAACTCGAATATTTATTTTTGCGTCATTGAAGGAAAAAGTGAAAATTCTTCGCTGACATAGTTGATATTAAAAAATAAAATAAATGAAAATGTCGGAGGTTATAGGAGCTAATTTTTAGAAATTTTACAGAAGATAGAGTACAGATATGATTTAAAGTAGTCTCAAGGTGTGCAAGTTGTGCAATTGTTTAAAATTCACTTTAAATTTGAAAATTTAATAAAAAAGACGCCCCCAAATTTTTCACTAAATTTTAAAATTTATGAAAATAATCTGTTAAAAATGGTGTCATTTACCTAGCCTGGAATCAGACATCATGAAAAATCTAATATCAGACAGACAAAGAGCAATGCAAGTCTTTAGAGAACGAAATCTGAAGGCTCACTGAAGCGCTACTCAAGTGTTCGAAAGACGTTCTTCAACTTTAACCTCCGTGAACCCTTCTAAGAATGTCCAAAAAAGTTATGGTTTTCTCGGCCTACCCCTAAAGAAAATCAACCCATTTGCCGACCTCTAAATTTCAATTTTTGTCGCGCTTCAAACCGAAACTGAATCACTGTGAGACGCAGAGAAAACTAGTCGTCGAGAGAGAAAAGGATTGAATTTTCCCCATTTCCTTCTGTTGTGCATGCGCAATAACAGTGTGATGTTTTTCATTCACAGGGCTAAAATACTTGAGACGAGTCTGCTGAAAACCGCAGACGTTAGAAATGGTATTGTAAATATTTTTCAGCTGTTTAAAACATTTTCGCGAACTCAAATTTGAAAATAAATAAGAAAATGAATGACAAGTAATAATAAATAAAAAGTGAATTTAAAAAATAACATTGCACTATAAAATTTTTCTTGAAAATAAATACGAAAATAATTTATTTTAACATTACACTGCATGGTTTTTTTTATTGTTCAGTTGCAGTTCCCTAAATATTTATAAATAAGAGAAAAGAATACAGAAATGAAATAATAGAGAAAATTTATTTTGAAGTTAAATTTAATCAAAATTAATTAAGAATAAGTAATTACTTAGTTCAAATTTCTTAATTAAAAATCTACCTACATCAAATCAAAAATCTAATTATTATTTTTATTAACTAATTATCAAATTGTTTTAAAACTATTTTTTAAAAATGCAGAAATGCATTACTTCGCATTGTGGTATTGTAAGTTTCAGGACCTTCATGGTTACAATGCAGGAGTTGCCGCTGAGATGGACACTACTCAGAATAATTTATTGCACGATCTAACAACTGGAATAGCACTAGACTGTAGGTACACTGCTGATGACATGGGATATAGAGATCTGCTAAAAAACTTGCAGTTTCACATATCGCCACTAGGGGAAAATGTAGCGCTGTTGTAGATAACATAGCCGAGAATTTGCATAAAGCGCGGAAAAGAATTAAATTTCAGTATCACAGCTACTCAATAAAGAACTGTGCAAGTAATTTGGGATAATAATGCTTGGGAAAAGCACCAAGAGTTGGCTCAATTTCTTTTACCAGGGGGCCGCGGAGTGGTAAGGTCTCGGCTTTCAGGTCGGAGGGTCCCAGGCCCGAAACCCGATTCCACCGAAGATCCCGTGTATTGCACGCCAAATCATACGTAGTGGATCGCCCTCCCGCCTGCGTGGTGCGATACAACCCACCCCGACCCAGCCTACCCTACTGGGTTTAAGGCATTAAGGAGTCAGAGGGGAAGAGAACTGACTCGCAGAAGCAGGAGGACGCCACTCGCATTTATTAAAAGTTTTTCCTCATATACACCCCACAACATAGGTTGAAATTAAATACATATTAACATAAATAAGTCTCACATTACAAGGGCTAACCCGGGCAAGTTGACAATGCAAATAACAGCATATGAATTGAAAGTTATTTACTAATAAAAATTTACCATGGCCGGGGAGAAACAAACAATACAATCCCAATTTTAATTATCAATGGCATTCCACCCATAAGATACAATGTGTGAGATGCAGCGTAAATACAAAAAAAGTCAACCCAAAACCACGCTCAAAACAGACACAGACAAATTAAATCGAACACACAAACAAACTCTATACACAAAAGGAATTATTAAAACCATTATAAAAATCCTAATAGCTTAAATTTAATTTCAAATGTTTAAAATCTCAGACTGACAAGGCCATGAAATCGACCACAAGGCCTGCGTGGTGCAGAAGTTTGGAGAGGTGCCTCCAGCTCAGGTGTCCGTCCTCGTCATCAGACCACGGTTCAGAATTACGAGGTCCATCCTAAAATAGCCCTCGTGTTGCTTCAAAACGGGACTTTAATATAACTTCTCTGTATCGTTCCAATTTTAGTATATATACTGCCGAAGCGCCGATTGCTTTAGTATATGCACTTTAATATAACTAAACTGAAATCTACCATTCCAGCGATCTATCTTGTTCTGGGCCCGAACTTGATCTTAAACGGCAACTTAACAAGAATTGTGAACATTCCTTGAGCCATGCTATGTTCGGCCGTAGAGAATGCCAGGCAGAGGATATGCAATGTTGTTTTCTAGAACGGAGGTCACATTGAAGCTGGGCTATTTGAAGTGAATGTGCTGGATAAAGCATGATGCTACACTGTATTTTAGTCTTTTTATTACTTTGCCTACTTCTTGTGTCTCCTTTTTACATGCTTTTAATCAACTTGTTTCATGTTTGGAAGGGTGGAATTTTGTATTTGAATTTTACTCTTGGATTTACAATAGTTCTGAAATTTTATACAGTTATTTGTTCCCAATGACATTAAAATTCGCATTTTTAGAACTTATCCATCAGTTACAGATCTTATATCTTACAGTTTATCGAATAGTTTTAATTAAATTTTGATTCAATACCGCCAGCTGATATTGAATATGAGGAAAAATTGATTTTAAGATTCCATAATATATAGTAATGAATTATGAAACGTATTAAAGACTAAAAAATAGAAAATGAGATAAAAATGAAAAAGTTTTTCAAAACGCGCTTTTATTAGTGTAGAAAAACAGTAGAAAAGAATTTATCAGAAACATGCGCGTCAGAACAGAATCGCAAGGAGCTGAAAGTATTGTTACGCATAATGTGGTACACAGATGTGACAAATGAAAACTACAGTGACTAATCTCAGCTCGAGATTCGGAATGGAGATTACAACTACTTCTATTTGTACCGGTTAAAGTGTATAATCGATTCTCCTCTTTAACTGGTTATTATCCACTTTCACCGTAACATATACATGGTTAGATATTTCTTGACTTGGAATGTTCTAGAAAAGAAATAATGCAAAAAGGAACATTCTCGAAGAAACAAGTGCAATGCAGAAACAGCAATTAGTTAATTATCAAGCAATTTATCTTCTGCTGGTCTCGACCTCACTAGCTTCTATTCTACAGGAAGGTAAAATACCACTGGGACACTGCGGCCACGATACTGGGAAATGAGTTTTGCTGCAGCAATAATGTAAAGGAATTAAGCCAACGTGATTATTATAACAAAAAAATTCTTAAATATTCATAAAAAACTAAAATATATTATAAATGTGATTAAAATTCTAGTTTATTTAGAGTATTTCTATCTGCGCCCCAGGCTTTTACGATTTTGTTTCCATATTTTGATCGCCATATGAATCAAATACGATTCATACGGTGAATAAAAACGATTAATATCTACTATCTAATCAGATGTCCCCTCCTCTACTGTAGTTAAAAGATAGCAGAGAAGGAATTAAATAGGTGATTCGAATCTTAGACGTGAGTCATGGCTGCTAACGTGTTAATAAAAAATTATTCTCATCTTTTTAGTATATTATTGAAGCATGTTTTTAAAAACTTTATTTATTGTTATCACTTTGCTTGGATCCCCCTTTTCCTCGTCGGTTGGAACTTAAATTAGTTTCCTCGCGTCTTTACTGTCATTGCCGTCTTATTTTCATTCATCCCCTTTAACCTTGCTAGATTTGGTGGGTGAAAATCACCACCCAAACATTTTCAACTTTTTAAAGGGTTTTTTTACATACATTTAACATTTTTAGCTTGTTTGTCTCATTGTTGTACATTTGCTCAAATTTTCATAACTTTGCGTTTTATCTTATTTTTATCTTCTTTTACCATTTTTCACCCATTTGATTCGCACAGTTAGCCAATAATGACTCTTGCGCCATTAAATCTCAATCAATCTTTCTCAATCATTGCTGTCCCTAATCCCTCTACCAACAGGCCCGTCTTATCCATTGGGCTATGGATAAGATGGCGCCTAAAAATTCACTATACTGATTTTATTTTAATTTTGAACAAAAACATTTGTTAATTTTAGATATGTTAAAAGCAAAATATGATTGGGACTTGTAACTAGACAGCCAACGATTTTGTAATGTTACATGTATTACCTCAAAAAATATTCGTGCAGAGACAATCGGTGTGAAAATCCGAAATTATGCGTGTAATAGAAGTTATCTACATTACGGAAGCTGGCTGTGTAATAGAAGTTCCCTACATTACGGAAGCTTGCTTGTCAAAACCCATTCTGAAAAGGCACTGATTTGCAAAATAGAAGGCGTTAATCAGGGAATAGGTGATTTTTTTCCCTCCTCCATTATTTTATTAGGTAGGAGTTTTCATTGGACCATGGGATCTCAAATTTCTAGTTACGGTTCTGGTGGGGCGCTAAATTACTCTAGCCCAGGGTGCTCAAGTTTTTTAAGACGGCTCTGTCTACTAAGCAAGGTGCTATTCTGGTTATTAGATAAAGCTGCAAATAATGCTGAGTATTGTTAGTTTCTGACGAATATTCTGCTTAAAGATGAAAGTAGAGTCAAAATCTTGTGATTAATAGCAGGCGAGACTTCACTTTATGCAGAGTTATCTAGTAGGTACATAGAGTATAATTTGAAACAAAGTAAATAAAAATAAATAATAAATCGCATTAAATATTGTAAACTTGTTTTGTTTAGAGAACTTTGAGCCTTTAAAGGTTTTTTTAAAAAAATTCTTGTTTTACAGTAAAATTCCACAACAAATACAATTTCACTAGAAATAACTATCAAATTTATGAGTCGCATGGATACCATTTATTGGTTGTGATACTTTTGAGATATTAGAAATGGGCTGAAACTCACTATCTTGATAGGTATGTGAGAAAAGAATCAAAATAAATAAAATAAGGATAATATATATGATTACAGTCAACGAGTGAAAAGGTCACAATTTAGTAATAATTTTCATAGAAGATCAAAATTTAGTCAAATAGATTCAACAGAGAAAAATATATTAATTATTTAAATGAGAGATACGGCTAAATTTGCATTGATGTAGAAGTTTTAAAATAGGTTCCTTTTCTGGACGATTTTCTTAGTAAAATTAAGAAATGTTTTTACAGAATGAGATGTGATTTATTCCAAATGTAAGATCAATTTATTATTATTAATAATTTGTGTCCTTCTTCAAGCGTTTTATAGAACGCAGATTTTTATAAAAACTCCATTTGTATTTAAAATTGTTAAAATTTCTAATTAATTATATAAGAAAAGTTATGTTTTTCAAAACAACCGATATTTTTTATTATTTATTTGGTAACCCGTCTGTTAAGAAAAGCTAAGAAACCAGACAGCTTTTGCTGGCTGCAGTCCAAAGACTGCAGAAAATTTGTTCCAGATTCTTTGAAATTTCATAAAGTAGTTTAAATTGAAAAATAGTTTGGAACTGCACTTCGGGTCAATGACCTAAGTAGTTTCTCAGAAAGGGATGTATGGAAATTACGTTTCATATCAAGAAATTCGGGGGAAATACCGCAGCTGGAATTTTTCGCATGATATTACAGACGCACAATGAATATAATTAATTTCGTTTCGGATTTTTTATTGAAAGATTTATTTAGGAATACACATTTAATTAGGAGTAGTGACAATAAGTATTTAACTTAATAGTTGAACTTTAAATAATTTAGGTCTGCAACTTTATTCGAAGTTGCTCAGAAATAGAAAATATTCAAATAATCAATTGAGAAAACGTCTTAGAGCTAAATAAGTTCCTATTAGAAGAAATCCAGCATTTTACGTGATTCCTATCAACTTCAGATATGATTCTTGTTTTCGAATCTTTAATATCTATCTAGCACAGAAGCCTTAAATTTACCCGTAATAAAAAAATCCTTGGACCACCAAATTATATAACTACCAAAGTTCTCTTTCTTTCATTTCTTTTTGAAACTCAATAATAATAAATTTAATAAAAATGCTTTAAAAAATGAACTGAAAAGCGTAAATTTTTTCTTATTTTAATTATTTTCTAATATTTAGACTTAAATTTATAATTCATTATTATAAATACTATGGAAAAAATGCTTTTGAAATCAATTTTTTTCTCAAATTCACTACTAGGTGGTGAAACTCGTATGGAATCAAAATTTAATTTAATTAATCTCTTAACTGATAATTAAGTTTTGAAAATAATAAAATAGTTTGTTATCATCGAGAGCACACATGTGTATATAAAATTCCAAAACTCTGGCACACTAGGGAGCGAATGAAAATCGATCACAAAAATTCATCTTTACAAGCATGAAATAAGTCAAGTTAAATAAAAGTATGTAAAGGAAAGCCGGATGAATAAAATTGTAAGCGTTAAAGGAACTTAGCGTTGCAATGTTTTTACACAATCGTAACTTGAGATTAACTCTTACTATACAAGCAAAGAAGAATGATGAACTAAGTTTCCATGCACGCAGAAGCATTAGTGATTCTTCTTCTTTGGATGATCATTTGCGTGGGCCAAGAAACGCGAAACAACCAACCTTTTGATGATCATACGGAGAATATATATGTGCTATCAGATAGCGAAAGCAGAAAGTGATAACATTCTTATGAACATCTGACTGTTTAAACTCATTGTGCGATAGAACGTTAATTACCATTTGTATCCGAATTCATTTACCAGGAAATTTGTAATTTTACTTTTGAACCATTAGATGCGTTTGGGAGCAGAATAACCCTAGAAAAAACTTTTTTAATTAATTAAAATAACTTAATTAAATTAGTAATTATTTTTTTAAAAATTCCTGCCTTGAGCTACTATCTGCTGCTTACTGTTGGAACTACATTCCTCGTGTTTTTGCGAATTCCGTCAAGGAAAAAGGCCATATTACAAATATCAAAAATAAGAAACAGAAGTAAACAATAGTAATAACACTATACCTTTTGCGCGCAACGCAGCAGCATCCATTTATTGCATTAACAATATTGTCTGAATTCAACTAACCGATTAGGGAATAATCAAACAACAAAAATAATGCTTTATTAAAAATTAAAACACATTAAGATAAAATAAATAAAAACTCGAATGGTGAACTTTGTCAAAGTGCCACTCGCCATTGGAGTTCTAATATGGATAAATTTTCTGCCGAGAGAATGACTAATAGTCAAATAATATTCTCTCTGTGGCCTGAAATTATCCAATAACCGAAATAAAAGAAAAAAATTAATTTAATAAAGCATGATTTTTGTTGTTTGATTATTTCGTAATCGGTTAGTTGAATTCAGACAATATTGTTAATGCAATAACTGGATGCTTCTGCGTTGCGCGCAAAAGGTATATTGTTATTACTATTATTTACTTCTTCTGTTTCTTCTGTATTTTCTTTTTTATATTTAAATATCTTTATTTTGTATTTTATTGGAAGTTGCAGCATTTTTGCGCCATTCTGTCTAATGCAAAGTTTAATTTTTGATATTTCTTGTTAAATTATTTCACTTGTACTTGTCATATTACGAAGATATAAACGTGATTAATTGGGACTTTTTAAGTACTGTCGGGATAAAAAAGGTTAACAGGATAGAAGGGGCGAAGCAAGTGTTTTTGAAGGTGAGCTTTTGATGCCTGTGTCCTAACTAGACGTGAGTCACAGGAGCTAATTGGGGATGGAGCGAATTTTCTAGGAAAAATTTTTCTAGACTCTAGCCTGTTGTCTAAGCTGAAATTTATGTAGCGAAGCTTGTTGAAACTGTTAAGTGAATCTTTGGAATGATAATACCGAATTTGAAACCTTGGATTTTGTCCTAGATATCTACAAACTTGTCTTGTAATATAGTGATAATAAATGCTTTAAGATAAATTTTTGTGATGGCTTTGTGTAGGCGAAACACAACTTCAATACCCCGTACAATTGCTATGAGTTATAAAGGCTTTTATAAAGATATCAGCACCGTCGAAACATATTAAATATGTAAATGTCTTTGCTTGACATGAAGCCGATGTATTACAAGCAATGAGTATTTCGTTAGTATCATGCAGCATCAAGTCAATTTACTGTTTTTTGATATTGCTGAATTGTTTCATAAAAAAATTAATGATTTAAAATTTTCTGACATAGAAGTTGTGAAAACATGAAGTATAGAATATTTTGTTATGGCTAATGTTTATAGAAGAACAGCTACAAATGTTAGATATCGTGGAATCCTAATTTTCCCAGATCATACAGTATTTATCATAAAATCTTAATTTTTGTAGATAATGTCATTTGACATAGATAATTAACTTGACAATGAATTTTCATAGCTCTTTTTTACTTTCTCGTATACGAAGAATATAAAGAAAAAGAATCATTATCGCCAAAAAATTCAACCTCTAGATGTTGATAAATCTTCACGTCTTAGAAACACGCTTTTGGAATTACGTCTGACGGTGAACAAAATTACGCAATGAGCTAGAAGGATGAAATTTCGGTATTTGGTCTTTATGCTAAAATTTCAGTTTTCTATCAAATAGATAAAATCTCTCAGCACGAAGTCTGTCTGCATATGAACTTGTTAACTTAAAAACGCAATGAGCTAAATGGATGATATATCGAATATGATTTTATCACCAGAATTGTAGATCTGTTTCAAATGTTTGACCAAATTCTTCAACATGCTGACTGTCTGCAGGTCTGTATATTTGCAATGATATATATATATATATATATATATGAAAGTGGAGACTCTGTCTCTCCGATTACTTGTAGGCACGATCGCACCCCATCGTTCTACGTTGCCTACCGTTGCCAAACGATCAAAAGAAGATGACAGACTGAAGGCAGCGTTGATACTGTGTATACGTTATGCCAATGCCCTACTCTACGGGGAAGATTTTATTGCTTTTTCTAACAAATATAAAACTTTCGTTTTAGTGGCTTTTTTAGAAGAGCAGAGTTATTGACCACATATTATCAATATTCAGGATAGGTACAACCAACCTTTTAAGCACTTGACTCGAACCCAATCACTGATTTAGTATACCTCTGCAGTTATCAATATATGATTGATGATAGTAAGGAAAAGATGTAAAGATAATGGGATTTAGCTTACAACGTATAAAACGTGAAAGGTATAAATCTCACGGTCTTTAAAAACAGTACAGTTCTTAGGAAAAGTGTACTTAGAACATTGAAGTCAGAATGGTAATGAATCACGTGTTGATGCTTCACAAGTGATCTGAACCATTCCAATCTAGATAGAAAGACAAGGATAGTGACTCTTCTTCAACTTCAAAGGTGAATGGTAGTCAAGGTCTTGAAGCACTATAGTCGTTGGGCGATGAAGAAAAAAGCGTAAATCTAAGAAAGATGGTACATATATATTCTAAAATTAATTAAAGATGAAACCACAAAGAAGTCAGATTGTGAGATATTCAATAATTTGGGTGGTTTCAAAGAGTATTAACTGAAAAAGAATAGGTACGCTCAGTATTTTAGAAAGTGGATGGAGAGTGACAATATTTCTAAACGGAAACCAATAAGCACTGAAAAGTTTGACTCGTTGTGCAACACGATCAAATCTAAAGCACTTAATTCATATTTGCTTACGATGAAAATATATATCGACCGTGAAAAAGGTAAGATATAAATTAGGAGTAATACCAAAACATAGTGGCTAATTTTTCAATAATTAAAGTAAGCTGATTTATAGTATTCAACCAATGCGAGAGAATCATGGATACCAGCTAAATGGCTAGTTAACTTTTTATTTAAATTCTTTTTAATATTGATAAAAAAAGTGCTAAATTTCGCCGCGTAACAAGCAACATCACCTATCTCAATTTTTTGAAATTTCAATGAGGAAGATTCAAATTAATTTTTCGCAACCGATAACGAATATTTCTAATTTTTTTCACGTGTGGTTGGAACATGTCGTCTCATGTTCATAGCAGATGTTAAAAAAATTCAAAAACAACGTGGTAACGTGGAGTCAAAATGAATACACCCTACGTCCTCTATTGCTAACGTGAGTCAAATTGACTCCCTGAGTTTTAAACTTAACTTTTGAGCTGAAAACGGTAGATCGTACACTCTCGGTATTTGATCCTCTAATGTGTCAAGGTCTGTAGCATAGCTAGAAGAAGGGGAATTATCCTTTTCTAGCAGTAGTAGAATCGCAGTTTGAGTGAAAGAAGGAGTTTGACTCAACGTTACCATTCCAGGGTAAATCATTACGGAATCTTAAAAGGATTTACGGCATGATTTACCTATTCACCTGACCATAAGATTGGTATTGTTGTGTTAATTAATTCAATTTAAAATCTTGTTCCCGCATTACTAACTCAATTTTTTATTAAAGTGATTCATAGCAGATCAATCGTAAAAAACCTATATAAAAGTTTTGCTCACTGGAAAAATAATATTGCACCACATATAGAAGAAACTGCTGCCTGCTGTGAGACATATTTCTTAAAATGGAAGCTTTATAGTTATCTAGCATTCTAGTTCGATGCAATGGTTCATTATACTTCTTGATTGAGCTTTATGTAAAAACAAACAAACAGATAGCTTAGTATTAAACATAGCTTTAATCATTATAGGAATATTCTCAGTTATAACTCTTGCAATGGGGTTATACTATGGTAGAGGCACTAACAACATTTAAATATTAAGCAATAGAACCATGTCAACATGGATTATTGCCGTTTATCTTATAGCGGCTATCTATAGTAGCAAAATTTTATATGTTGAATTCAACAGCTATTACCATCAAATGTATATATGCAATACTCCTGGACTTGGTTGCTCCACTAATTGTTTTATTTGACATTCTAGTTTCTTAGTTTAAGAATAAAAGAATTCAAAGATCTTTCTGTAACAGTAGTAGTTGAGATTTAATCTTTACATGCACTATAAATTTAGGTTCTGTTTGTCGATTCAGTCTAGTGTGTCAGCTATGCTTTTAATAGAACTAGCCGCTCTCGTCGCCCTCCGGGCGGGTTCACGGCCAGCACCCACTTTGCTCAGCACTGTCCTTGCCACCTGGCTGCTTCGAGGCTCTCAGCCACTACTTTTTTCAGTTTTAAATACTGCATGAAGATCAGTGGAACATACCATAAAACCATAATAGATTTCATATTCCTCATCTCAATAAACCTCATCTAGTTATATTGTTTTGTATAACTTTTTCACGAATTTCTGCATGAAAGTCTTCAGATCCATAAATACGGTATGATATAGCCCTAAATGAACAGTTTCTATCACCTACAATAGGAATTTTACAATATTGTTGACACGCCATTTTGATGGAACTGCTGGAATCTATATATTTAAAATAATATGGTAAAACCTTCAGACAGTTCGCCAGCTCCAACCACTAGGCAGATTTCGATAATTTTTATTTCATATAAATATTATGACATCTAGATATGTCATCGAGGGTCTTCTGTCCCCACCCCCACCTCTCATTTTCGAACAAAATCGAAAAAACATTTCTCCACCATACATTCTCTATATGTTTAATATGGTAAAACTTTCAGACAGTTTGCCAGCCCCAACAACTTGACGGAGTTTGGCATTTTTTTTTTTCCTTGAAAGACTATGAGATATAATACTCCAGCCCCAACCAACCGACGAATTTCGACAATTTGTTTTTCATTTGAAAGGTTATGACATCTAGATATGTCATCAAGGGTTATCCCCCCCATTTTTGAACGAAATCGAAAAAACATGTGGATATTGTATGGTGGAGATGTTTTTTCCGATTTCGTTCCAAAATGGGGAGGTGAGGGCAGGCGACCCTTGATGGCATATCTAGACGTCATAAACTTTCAATTTAAAAACAAATTGTTGGGGTAAAGTAAAGGGTGGTTGGGGCTGAGGGATTTCTACAAGGTTTACCCATAGACAATGTACAGAGGAGAACTGGTGTTTCGATTTCGTCCGAAAATGGGGGGGGGGGGGGCACGCGACCCTTGATGACCTATCTAGACGTCATAACCTTTCAAATGAAAAAAAGAATTATCTAAATCGGTCGGGTGGTTGAGGCTGGAAGACTTGGTGAAGGTTTTTTACCCAATTATTTTAAATATATAGATAGCACGTAGCTCTCAGTGTCCAACTGCTGACCAACCCGCAATGCGAACAAGACTCAAGAGATTATTTTCCGTCGTTTGCAGCTCGGTATTTATAACCCTTCTGACTGAGCGTGACATCTCATGGAGAATTCTAGAAGAATCATCATAACTCCATTCTTAATAGAGATAGAGCTACAATTCTTGTATTTTTGGGAACCTTCATTTTGTCGCCACATTTGTCTCCAAAGTGGTCATCAAGGTCCGGGGTATTGGCTAAGGACTCCCCCGGCATTCAGTAAGAATCCCTGTAAATGCCTCTTTTCAACCATAAAACTTACACAGTAGGGAAATTGCATTCCAGTTTCGTAATAATATCATCCCTTAACAACAAAAGATTTTTAAAGAAAGAAGCTCTCACCATAACCGATATCTTATTTTTTTATCATCCTGCACAGATTCAACTTTTTAATATCGGTTGCTATTTATTTTATTCTCTACGACTGTCTCTGAGGCTAAGCTTTATACAAGACAAAAATATCACTTAAAACGGCGCTTTGACTTTGCATAAATGCACTAGTTTAAAATAACCCTTGCTATGAAGTGACGGACTTAAGTTTCCCAAGAAGTCATGAAGAGATCCATCACTCATTTTCTTATCCCCAAAGAGTATTTTATTTTACCCTCAAGGCCTTAGGTTAAAGTTTCAGAAGAAGAGAATAGATTGATAGACTGCTCGCTGTTTATCATCAGATGAAGAAAGCGAACAAAACTGCTCATGAAAACGAATGCAAATTACTTGAATCATCCTCAAAGGATAAGAGATAAAAATGTTTTTAAATAAAATAAAAATGAGGGTGAAATGTGCCAGCATTTTGAATAATCAAAATATTTAACGTCAGCAGCACAGCTCTTTATTTCAATTTAAATAAACATTAATTCGCTGCGATCCACATTTCATTGAGTCGTTTTTACTATACAATTTCATTTAACTTGATTTGTTTTTGTACATAAAACGGAATTTTGTTATCTATTTTTCACTCATTTTCTGATGTGCTAGAGTCTTGAAATTTTCTACATTTTTGTGTTTTCCATGAAAGCACCTATTTAATATTTTCAGAATTAATTATCAGTTAATCTGTTAATTTAATAAAATTTTGATTTCATACGAGTGGCGCTTCCTGGTAGAAATTTGAGAAAAAATGATTTCAAGATTCCATAATATTATAATAACGAATTATAAATTGAAGACTGAAAGAAATGAAATAATTAAAATTAAATAAATTCTACTTTTTAAAAGCTTGTTTTTAGAAAACTGTTCTCTTTATGGAATTATTATTAAAAATATAGTTATGTAAAATTAAAGGTTTTCCGATAATGACAAAAACTATAAATGTAACTGAATTTCTGTCTGATTCGAAATTGAAGAAATAAAGTTTTTAATGATAAAATATCTTAATTATTCTGCTTCAATTAATGTATTTCTTTCCTTGTTTTGGACGACAGGGAATGAGTTTATCAATTGATCCCTTATTTTGGCCAAGGATAAGAGTTAGGCAAAACATGGAGGAGGAAATGCAAAAGAAATTAGTATTTTAAAGATATCTCATTATTAATTCGCAGGGACACTCTTTCAATGTGCATGTAATGTTTAGTCTAAAATATACGTGTTTTCTTTCTTTAAAAAACTTAACACGATTTTTTCTATAATGAAAACAACTCATAATTAGATCACAAGGATTTTCTTTTAGTGTGCAAACTTCGCATTAGGATGTTTATTCCAAAATATATGTATTTCCTTTCTTTAAATTGACATGATTTTTCTGAAATTTAAAAAACTCATTATTAAATCCCAGGGATTCTCTTTTAATGAACAAATGTGGCATATCATGTTTATTCAAATATATATATATATATATATATATTTTAAAATTAGCATAATTTTTTCTCAATCATTAAAAATTTTTTAAAGAATATTTTCCTTTCTATATACGGAATGTATTCCGATTATCGAATATTATAATCGAAATATATTCCGAACTGATACTGCCTGTCCTAAATCTGTTCCTTTTAAATCAAACTACTCTCAATGTTCATCACCATGCAGCAAGTTGATCGCTATCAGTATTATAGATGGAGGAGCCAATATGCATTTTATGGGCAGAAGCAAAATTATTCCGCCCATTCATAGTCCAATTCCATTCTTCTCCTCAATAAAACCCCAATCCCCCGGTGGTCAAGCGATGTTTCCAGTGTGGAAACGTTGCTATTTAACGGTCCACTGGTCGCTCACCTCGCTTGACCCCAAACATGAGCCAAAAACTGAAAAGTGTGCCAAGAGAGCTTATTATGCCAAACCCTGTGGCTTCGAGTACTAGAGAAACTGTCACGGTTCAGTCCCGATGGCATCGATTTCGTGGGTGGAAGGGGTCTATTTCTTTTGGGGGTGGTCGGTTGAACTCATCACCCCCTTGTCTTAAATAGGATCAACCGAGAAATCTCGCTGGGGATCGTCTCTCAACTGGCGCACTTATTAGTCTCAACTTTAAGAAAAAGCTATTTTCTATGACAAATATTAGGCTGCACGAAGCCTTCATCATAAAATTTCAATATTATTTGTCAGATCTCTGAATGCAAAGTGGGTATGTTTTGAGAGTATTGGAAGAGTAATATCGGTGAAAATTCAAGTGTATTTGTAATAGAGTCACGTACATTAATCATTTACCCGATTTCGAAAATCGGATCCCTAGATTAAATTTTGATTTTTCAATGGGAAATACCAGATAAGTTTAAAATTCTAATCTGGTTGAATATTAAAAATTCCCATAAAACCATTATTTTCATTATTCACCATTATTTTATTATTAAAAAAATGCTTTATTTCTTATTCTGTTACTTTACAAACTTGGAAAAAAAGGATAAAATGAAAAGAGAGAGGCAGAAATTATAATAACTTTTTTTTTCAAAAACAAAGCAAGTCTGGATATCTAACATGAAACTTACTAAGTATATACTGATCCAGAGACTGTAAAGTAATATTATTGGTAACTTAACCCTTAAAAGCCCGATTTTTAAAAAATTGATTTAATTAATGTTTTTTTGACTTTCATTTCTTGAATAAAACATGTAAAAAATACTTTAAAAAATCCTATTTTGTTTTAAGTATGGTTTATGGCAAAAAAACAGCTTGTTACCAACTGACAACACTGGGCTTTATTTTTTAAAAAATTCCTTGATAAAATTCTATAATATTAAATACAGATTAATTTTGATAACATAATACCTATAAGGAATTTCCTTCAACATTGTAGAATAAAATATTGTATTCTAAAACGTACAAACAAAGCAAAAAAGATGCAGCCTCAAGTGAAAAACATCAATTTATTTTATTTTTTTATCAGCACTCAGGCTGCCATCTGTATGTTGTAAATTGATTTAATAACATTTTCAATATGTATCCTAATGACAACAACGGGCATTATAACTTCAGTGTTATTCTCAAGATTTTAGAAGACAAAATTGGGTATGTTACTTAAAGGCAACACTGGGCTTTTAAGGGTTAAAAGTAACTACTGTTAAGATAAGTTTATTGGCTTTAATGGAGTAAGAATCCAGGTTTGACCATGCTATTCCAAATATATGGTGGGAATTTAAAACGGTTGTAAAAAATGACATAAAAGGCTTAAACAAACAATAAAAGCAATATGAAAATCTATGATAATACGATGCAGATTATTCATATGATGTGAAGACGGTGGCATGATTTCTCTTTCTGAAAATTTATTTATCAGCTCTTTGTAATGAAGTGGATGCATTAAAAAACCAATCAGAAGGGACGAGGGAAGGTTAAGAATGCAAATAAATAAAATTAAGCCAAGAACTATTTTTGCAAGTTTGTTGAATAAGTTATTAAAAGTTTTCATTCTAGCAGCAACAGAATGTTTAACTAAAAACAATGTCTAGAAAGAGAGAGAAATGGAAAAAAGATTAGAAAGAGAAACTGGCTAGTATCTTTAAGGTCTACTTTTGTCAAGTTAAAGTGAAAGAAAATGTCAAAAAAAGGCCAAACGTACAAATGATTGAAGTAAAATAGTTTAACCCCTTAAGGATCGCAATTTATTTTTTTGTTTGCTATCTAACAAGATGACCCCTCCTGTTTTGGAAAGGGGCTGTTGTTTTCATTAATCCAAGAATGCATAGAAAAATTGAGCTGCTTAAGGATTCAACGTAATTTTTGTTCAAATTATAAAGCTAATTAATGATTAAATTTTAATTTATCACGTCAATACGACGGGCGCTAGACTTAAGGGGTTAAGATAAATTCTTTGTAGTAAAGATGATGTTAAGAAAAATAGATGCTGAAAATATAATATCTCCATTGATCTTAGATCCGATTTAGTGACTGGACTGCATGCACTGTGCTTATCACTTATTTCGTGACTAAAAGAACTGTTTTTTGAAGTGT
Source organism: Araneus ventricosus (assembly GCA_013235015.1). Taxonomy (NCBI): domain Eukaryota; kingdom Metazoa; phylum Arthropoda; class Arachnida; order Araneae; family Araneidae; genus Araneus; species Araneus ventricosus. The sequence goes on along the minus strand of BGPR01000028.1, from coordinate 347,892 downwards.
TGCGGAGAGACACTGCTAAACTAGCTTCTCATACTTTTCATTGTTTTTGTTAGAAATTCTGCATTTTAAGCTACGAAGCTTGCATCTTTTCTAAATTGTCTCTCGTCCTTTAAGATTCGAAGTATTTTTTTTAAAGATTTTTACGTCATTTCTTTGAGCTAGTCACTTCACTTGACATCTATATTAGCAGCTATTTAATCGGAATCGTATGACGTTGTCTATTCGATTCCCGCAGCTGATATGTAGATCTACTAATTATTAGCAGAGTATACATACTTGTCTCTACTATGTCATTTTGCGTACGGTCTGTAGGTCCTCTAAGCATTCTCTCCTCGGAGAGACTTCAGTGCCATGTAAGCTGTTGCTGATACTGTACCTATAAGATGTAGGACAAGTATCAACCCTGTTAAATGGAAATGTGGTGATCTGTAAATATGTTCTTAAATGTGGTCGTCCAAATAAATATCTCTTTTAACTTATATGTTTCGTCATTTCTGAAACAATAAGAAATGCTCTATCTCGTAGAAATTCCACTGGAAATTGGCACACTCGCTTCCTGTGCCTAACAGTTTTTACTGCTTACACTGTCACTTTTTGTTTTGGTATTTTATCCTGTGGCTATAATTTAATCTTGGGTATGGCGCAGCACAGCCAAACATGGCTTTTGTGCCACTAAAATTTACTACTATCCTATCCTATCCTGAAGTGTTGCGGTCCACACTGTACCAAGATTCATTGGAGTCCTTAAATCTTTTTACAAACACTAGATGAACAAATTTACAAACTTTAGAACATGTTTGTGAGAAAATAAGGTATGGATCTTGTCGTAAAATTATAACTCTGCGATGCTTTCAGAATTAAAAATATTATTATTTCAAAATCGGCAAAGTTTTTCCCGGGATAGCATGCAGCTGATTCGTGTTTAATTCTCTTTTCATATATTCTTTCGTGCCAACTAACTAAAGGATGCAATCCAAAATTTGCCTCCATCTTCTTAACTTGTAAAACTTATATTTTCCATTCCAAAACCCAGGTCGACTTTACCCAATGTTATAGAACCTTTTGATGAATCCCCGTTAAAGAAAGACGTGTATAAACTACTGCGAAAACTACAACAACAATACAGTAGAACTCCAACTATTTGAATTAAACAGGAGGCCTAGTGGTAAGGTCTCCGCTTCGGGGCGTATGGTCCCAAGTCCGAAACCCAATTCCACTGAAGATTCGCCATGTATAGGGCCTGTTAGACGTTAAATCTTACGTAGTGGCCAAACGTCCTGCCTTGGTGTGGTGCGGAAGTTTGGAGAGGAGGCAGTGGCGGTTTTTCGCGCAGGCGTTAGAGGCGTTCGCCTCGTGCGACGAGACTTAGGGGCCTCAAAACAATTTTGGACCTGCGGCCTCGTATTGTGAAAATCCGCCACTGAGAGGAGGTTTCCAGCTCAGGTATCGTTCTCATCATCTGACCGCGATTCAAAATGATGAGATCCATCCCGAAATAGCCCTCGTGTTGCTTCAAAACGTGACGTTAATATTAACTAACTATCTCGAATTAAACTGGGATCGCACCGATTTTGATATGCAGAAATTCGGATGATTGGAAAAAGCTCGAAAATTACGCAAAAATCGGGTCAGACATAGAATAAACTTAAATTTAATTTATGAACTTAAGTTTTACATACAAAAGAGAGAAGAAACTGTAAATACTGTAAGATTCTCATGAAAAAGAAACCACAAATTAAATCATGAAGTTTTATTATATATACACATATGTATTAAAATTACATATGAACAATTCAATGGGTGTTTACCCTATTTTAGTTAGAAAAATATCGAAAAGAGAGAGTTGCTTTGAATAATATCCCTTGGCTCGAAAGAATTCATCAAGACCACTGACTGGGCTCCCAATATTCCCAATTTTCATATTCTTCACCTCTCTTTTTTTCCTTCCAAAATCGATTCGTATAATTAGACTGTATCTGTAAAAAAATTCAATTTCTCTAATTTGGAAAATTGATAGAGCTTAAACAGAAGAGTTGCCTACTAAGTCTCTAAGGGGAAAAAGTTTCAAATAGGAAGAGTTCTCATTAGAAGTGAAGCTGTCTGCTACGGAAAAGCACCTTTTAGGTGAAATTTAACGGGATTTCCGACAGATCTGTCCAAAATCCACCTTACAATAAGCACACAATCCCTTCCCTATATCTGTTGAGTACGACAGTTATAACGATATACACTCTTCCCTTCCTGGCCACTGATTGATCGGAACCTCAAGCACTCAACATCTTGACCTACCCTTCCCATATTAGAAATCACTCCAGTAAGGGATAGAATTCCTGAAATATGCGGGTTGAGATTTACACACTATATGCGATCTCACATTCTAATGGTTTTAAAAATTACCTTAAAAGGCCTTGATTCAAAATGCATCAGACCATTATTATACGCTATTATGAGGCCGCGGTGGCCTAGAAGTAAAGTGTCATCCCCAGAACCTGAGGACCACAGTTTCGAAATCCGATTCCACCGAAGATCCGTCGTTTATTGGGCCTGTTACAAGCCAAATCATACATAGGGTGCCAAACGCCCTCCCGCATGTGGTGCCTACAACCACCACAGACCAGTCCACCAAATTGGCCTAAGTCCTTAAGTGACCCGGAGGGGAGGGAGAAGCAGCAGGATTTATTAAAAATTTTTTAAGTTACATACTGCACCCGTAAACAAAGGTGGAGATTAGTTGCATCAAGATATTCAGATTAAGTACAGTGGCACAACCAGCCGAGGGAGGCAAACCTCTCGGTCTGGGAGAATTATTAATACAGAAGCAAAGTATAATCTCAAATACCACCCAAGGGTGCAAAGCTATATTTGGTCTCATATTATAAATGCCAAGAAACACACAGAATGAAAGAAAATCCAGACTCAAACTCACACACACAACTACAAACTAGAATTCGGCAATTAAACCCCAGGATAAAGACTCAAAAACCACGAATACCTATCTAAAGGATCCATTTAATGAGATTTTACATTCTGCGCCCATTTAAGGGTGGCAACACAAATCGGTATAAACACAGAACTCTCCAGCTACCAAAATTGTTGGGAGAAAGTTAATTACAATAAATGCCATGGTGCATTCAAGTTAAATATACTAAAAAGAAACATTGCCAAATTTAAAACCAGAACCTTAAAAACACACACACAAAAACACACAACAAAATAAAAACCTATGTTCCCAACAGACACTGGGTGAGAGCAAGGCCCAGGAATGTGCAACACTGAAAAGCACGACAAGACACCCGGCGCCGAAGTCCCAACAGTGCATGTACAATGCCAGGGAACCCGGAGTTCAACACACGACGCCTCCAAGAAAATATTTGTTCAGATGAATATTTCAAGGTTTCAATTTTTTTAAGATACAACAAGGAAATCACTGTAATAAAATACATCTCTATATAGACAAAGTTAAAATAATAAAAGTATCACAGATCCGAAATCTTAAAACCAAAACATTTCAGAATAGAACACACCTTATATACATGAGGATAAAAGTAAGGGTAACGGACACACCAATCAAGGCAAGTAAAGGAGAAGGCAAAAAGGTAAAAGTTAAGTCGACCTCAGGCGGTCACAAATGGCATCACTGATACTAAAACAAAAATTAATTTATTAAGATTAGAATTACAATTTAAAATATTTTTGAACCACAAGGGTACCGATGCCAACGAACCACAAGCATTGTCCGCTAGTTTCTTCAAATGATATTGGGCTGTATATGAGCAGTTAAAAACATAATGGTCAGGGTCGACCAGCGACCTACTCTCACAGTATGGTGAAGATGAAATTTTAAACCTGCTGAGATAACAAAGAAAAGTTCCATGTCCTGTAAATGATTGCCTTATTTTTGACTAATAATTTATCTTCCACGCAGGGAACAAAACCCCTGAGTCGGACTCCAGAAGCGGTCTGTAATTGATCATAAAATTCCCTCCAATCTTCCAATAATTTTTTATTTAATTGAATTTTAACTTAGGAATAAGGAAAAGGAATATTCATTATTTCTCCGTCAGTGCTTGCTTGTTTGGCGAAGCGATCGGCAAGCTCATTGCCTGGGATCCCGACATGAACCTTCACCCAGGAAAGCCCCACCAATCTCCCCGCCAAGCGAAATTTTTCTTTTAAACCTATTAACGAATTTGGATTTCGTCCTGTGGCTCTCGAGGGCATCGATAGATAACCTACTGTCTGAAAAAATGTTAATTTTATTATTTGTTTCAACAGCCCAGACAGCGGCCTCTCCATATCTGTCTGTTTGTAAACACGATAAATCAAAAACGCAATGAGCTAAATGGATGAAATTTTATGATCTTTACACCAAAATTATGGATTTCGACCAAAATTTTGAACGAAATCAGCCAACGGGAAGCCCGTCTGTCCGATTGCCTTTGGACACGATAGTTAAAAAATGCAATAAGCTAAATGAGTCAAATTTGAGATATGGTTTTATCACCAGAATTGTAGATCTGTATCAAAATTTAGATCAAATCCGTTGATTAGCTGACTGGCCATTTGCAATTTATGAGCATGTGAATGCGATAACTCAAAAACGCAAGATTGAAAAATGAAATTTTATATGCAAAATAGAAAATTTATATCAAATTTTAGAACCATTCGAACAACGGAAGGAGGTACAAAATGTGTACTCAATTCTCCTCCGGAGAGGAAGCTAAACACAGAAAGTAATATAATAAGTAAGTCGAGGGGAAAGCTCCCGCTGGTTCCCTAACGGCAGAAGAGATTAGAAGGGAGAGTAAGATCATTGTCAAACATTTCCTAGTCGCAGCCATATGCAGTGGCGTGGCGCCCGGGTCATAATACGATTTTTAGCGCCCCCTCGTTATTATCAGTAAATTAACTTGTGTTAACGGCGCCATATTTCCTCGCTCCTTCTTCGTTTCTGACTGAAACCAGCGGTCTCCCCTAAATTTTCTCGTATACTTTCCCAAAAAGGTGCTGTTTCCCCCGCGTGGATAAAAAAATTCGAACCTACTGTAACCCAGAATCCAATGACTATCAGAAGGTTTCTCATTATAGTGATTGTAAAATATTTAGGTGAAGAATCAAATTCAAAGAGATGAGTACCGATTAAATGCGAACCGATTTTCCACTCTTACCGTCTCAAGGACAAAGTGGCGTAATCCTTCCGCGTGCATTGCGCATGGAGTTAGTTTCAAAAGTGAACAAGTTTGCTATTATACAAACCGACAGACAGTCAGCCCGTTGACGGATTTGGCCCAAGATTTTATACGGACCTACATTCATGACGATAAAATTGTGTACCAAATTTTATCCATCTAGCTATTCAAGTTTTTGAGTTATAGTGTTCGCATGACCGCGGACAGACAGACAGGCAGACTTCCCTTAGACGGATTTTGTCCAAAATTTGATAGAAACCTACAAATTATGTTTAAAGACCACATACCAAATTTCACCCCCGTAGCTCTAATAGTTTTCGAGTTATCGTGTTTACAGACAGACATAATTCCCAAATTGTGTTTTTCGGAGGTCTAAAACGAGGAGATTCGTCAAAATCTCGAATTTTTTGACGATTACAATACTTTCTCTTTGTATATTTCGTATAAGAGAAAGTAAAAAGTGGCATAAACGCATTAACGTTTTGTCACCATGGTCAGTGGCGTGGCGTCCGGAAAATAATATGATTTTCTTTGTCCCAATTGTCATCAGTGGCTTAACAAGTGTTAATGGGGTATGTCTCCCCTCATCATATGGCTTTGAAAAGTGACATAAATTCAATAATGTTTTGATTCTATGGCGCCCGGGGCATCTATAGCCCCCCCCCAGTTATTACGCCACTGGCCATATGATCATGAGAAGGCGATCTTTGATTGAGCTCTTAAATTTGTGGTCATTTTAGTCTTGCAGTGAGATGAAATTTAGAATTATTATTAAATAATTATTCTTAGTATTAATATAATCACTGTTATTATTATATAAAAGGATTTCATTTAAAAATTAGATTTTTATCTATGCTTCTTCGGTTTCTCTTAGTCAATAATATTTTTACATGCTTTTATATAGCTTGACTTTTTTTCTTGTTTATAAAGATAGAATTTTTTGAGCGAGTTTTCACTCACATTTCCTGAAGTGCTAGAGTTTCGACATTTTGTACACCTGTGTTTTCTTGATGATAACACGCTATATAAAATTTTCAGAATTTAATTTTCAGTTAATTTGTTATAATCTAATTAAACTTTGACTCCATAAAAGTGGTGCCACATGTAAGCGAATCTGAGAAAAAACTGATTTTAAGATTCCATATCATTATAATAAAGAAATAAAAATTGAAAGCTGAAAGGTAGAAAATAAATTCTACTTTTTAGTATGCTAATAAAAGCATGATTTCAGAAAACTGTTTTCATTCTGTAATTATTATTAAAAAAAGAGAATATATTAATATAAAGTTGACATAATATTTGTAATAATGATTTTTATATTAAATACTAAAAAGTAGATAAAAATTAAAATATAAAATTCTACTTTTATACACAGTCGATTCTCGTTGTTTCCCGCAGGTATAATTTAAAGAGAGTTCAGGCATAACATTCAAGTTTAGCTATAATATTAATTGTTGGCACTTGAAATTTTGAATTGAAATATATGAATTCAATTTTAGAGGCATCAACACTTGAAGATTTTTCTTTCATTTCTTCGCCATTTTGAGCTCCTTTACTGTTCCCCGAGTTGTATACCTGCTTTGAATCTAAAAGAAAAAATAAAAACAGCCACTTAGCTTCTAATATAAATTTATATTAAAGGAATTTATAAGTCATTTTACCATCTTATGTTGCAGTTTGTAGTATTGGAATACGATATTTCAAAAACGCAATGAGCTTGAAAAATGAAATTAGGTATGTGGTCCTTCCATCAATCTTGTAGATTTCTGCCAATTTTTGGACGAAATCCGTCTTATGGGACGCTTGACTGTCCGCCAGTCCGTATGTATTGGAACACGATAATTCAAAAACGCAATGAGCTAGAAAGATGAAATTAGGTATGTGGTCCTCCCACAAAACTTGTAGATTTCTGCCGGACGAAATCCGGCTTATGAGAAGTTGTCTGTCCGCCAGTCCGTATGTATTGGTGGGTTTCGCGGCACAAGAGCCAATATTGGCTATGCTGCGCCAAGCTTTCTTAGAAGCGGGTCAAACATAAATCTTTGCAGCAAAAGCCTTTGAAGTTTCCCTAAGTGCCATTTTCAAAAAGATATAATCAATGTTTCTTTTAATAATGTTTAATACTTAATGTTTGTTTATTTTTGGAAAATGGGAAAGTTAGTTCAATACCAGGGCAATTTCATAGGCCTGCGAAAACATAAAATGAGACCTCTGACCCTTTTATAGTCCCTCATAATGCAGTAGTCGGGAATATTTCATTCTCAAGAGTGATAACGCCAGACCATATCGTGTTCGGATGGCCTGGGAATTCGCCAACCTGCAGACAGGAACAAACCGAACATATTTGAGACATTCTAGAGGGAATAGAAACTTACCATCTCCAGAAACGATTCAGAAGATGCAAACGACTCTTCTATCCACTCTTCTACTTTCGCAAGAAGCGTAGGAGAGAATGCTCAGTCCCTCCTTGATAACTTCATTGAGGATATGAAGCTTTGCTTTTTGTCAGGGGAAACATACTCACTTAACATTGATTTTATTCGATAAATAACTGTTTTGTTCGTTTTTATTTCATGCACGAAATGAATTTTTTTCCGGGGAATGAAAAACAGACTAAAATGTAAATATACCTGCATAATTTTCTCTTTACAATACCTATATCAATCGACCTGATTATCAACTTATATACAAAGTTGTAATACAGGATAATGAAAATGATTGTCTTGATTACAAATGGCTATAACTTCTTTGTCAACAATGATAGGAAGAAAAAAGTGGAACATGATACGGGACGTTTTGTTTGCGTACGTAATAATTGCTGTATGTGGTCATACTTGGTCTCACTGACATCCACGCAGTGAGTGGTCTCTTTCATATAAAGTACTCTCTATAACAATGCTTCACATGATAGGGAAACGGACAGTTCGTTCACTGTTTGAGGCAAAGGACTCGTTAAGACAGAGTCTTCGGCATATCTCTATGAAATGAAGACACACGAAATAATGCCAGAAGATTTCAATGGCCATGGACAGAATTTTCATATTTAAATTAACCTTCCTATATGCATGTACGAATGTAATGAATGAAAGAAGGTGCCAAATGTATGCACACGGAAACATCAATAGCTATAAAAATGCATCACAATTTGTGGCGCGAAACTGAATAATTCTTGGATATTGTCCGTGTGATCAAGGATAAAAACACAGAAAAATTATTATATACGCAAATAAAACTTTAATCTTCCTTCTGTATTGTGTTCAATTTTTTTCTTCCTGCAGTTTTTACAAGGAATTTATAGCATTTGTAATCAGAGTATCCATTTTGAATTAGCCCACAATTCTAGATTTATATCACCACACTGTAGTATGAATTTTCGTTGATGTTTAATACCTTTAAAAGCAACTTCTTTTTATATTTTAACCCTTCAATGCTCTATTTTTTAAATTTCAAAATAAAAATATATTGTTCACATATAACAACAGAACAATACACAAAAAAAATCAAAATAGAATTACGATATTATTAAATTGAATTGAACTTAATGAACGTATCAAATCAGCATTTCTTTTAATAAAACAATAAAAAATTATTTTTAAAGTGATATCAAATGATAAATACCTGTAGAAGCAATTGATGAAGCCATCAAAGATACAAGACTGCTTTTAAATGCTAAAAACTGATTAAATATGTCAATAGGTGTATCAGGAATTGAATAACTGACTACTACAGACTTATCAATAGGACCTGTGCAGTCCATGGAAAATGGAACGAATGATCATTATCCGATCTCCTACGAGTTCGAAACCCGATTACACTGAAGATCCGCTCTGTATGGGGCCTGTTGCACGCTAAATCATACGTAGTGCCCAAACGTCCTCCCGTTGGTGTGGCTTGGAAGTTTGGAGAGGGGGTGCCAGCTCAGGTGTCGTCCTCGTCATCTGACCGCGGTTCAAAATTACGAGGTCCGTCCCAAAATAGCCCTCGTGTTGCTTCAAAACGGGACGTTAATATAACCAAACCAAACCGATCTCCTATAGTGTTTCTAATCTGATACAGCGTACGAGTGGACAAAAAATTTTCTATTCATTATTAACATGAAAAATAAATTATGTATCAAATTTGATACAGTATGCAGTGAAGGGTGGACACTTTCGTTAATTTTAGAGTACTTAATAACTTGGTGTTGTTTAAATGTGGTGTATTGGGAGATATTACAGTTATGTGAAGGGAAGAAAAAATTTCTTATAACAGAGAGAAAAATCATCATGGCTGATAGGAGGCGAAATTAGTCTGCCTTAGAAAGACAATGCGTTAAAATAGAAGAAAGCCTGCTTCACCTTTTGTCTTAAAAGGCATGTTCTTGAAATTAACTGCTTCCTGCACATTATTAATTGAATTTTCTTCCTAGAATCTAAGGTTTAGCGGTATCTTCATTGATTTTGTTGCCTCGTACTTCTTGATGCAATTTTCAAGGAAATGTCACATTCTCGCTGCAGTTTCTCTTCAGTTCTTTATTATGCTAGTTATCCAATAAAGAATGACACGTTCTCACTTAAGGTTCCATCAATTTCCTTTAGAAAATTGTTAAAGTGTGGTCTCCATCCTTTCGGTTGATGTGAAGAACGGTCTTTAGTCTCGAAGTAGATCTTTGTATATAGTAAGTTACTAGAAAGAAACGCGTTTAAAATAGTATTAAGAGTTGCAGGAAAAAAAGTAAGGCAGAGTTAATGGCGACACGGACATCTGCTCTCACCCCTTTGTATTTTTGAAAATATGAATGAAGGGAATTTCTCAACCATGTCTTCCCTCCAGAACAAGGGTCTGATCGCTAGTTGTACTAGAGAAGTTGAGGATAGAGGCTGTTTATGAAAGAAAGAACTTTTGCTGATCACAACTGCTCGATTCAATATATTCTGGTGAGTCTTTCATAATTACAATAAAAATAACTAGATCACTCTAAAGATTACATTAATTAGGTTTAGTTTATATTTAATTTCAGATTTATTTTGTTTAATATAAAAAAGTTATCAGAAGGTACCCAGTTGGTACGTGTTAAAAGCTGATTTAGCGGAATTGAGTACTGATATATGCTACGACAGAACTCACTATATTGTACCAAAAAAAGAGTGGATGACATAATTATTTTTGATTAAAGTTTTATAAAAAGTATCAAAACCAAATTAAGCCAGAGTGGCCCATACTATAAATTTTTGAGGACATGTAAGCCACGTTTGATCTGATTTAATCAATAAAGCAACCGATAAATCAGGTGCAGGAGCTTAAACGCCCACCCACCTTAAGGTCGTGAGGGCTTCGTGGCAAGTTCACGGCCTCGGGACTGAAGGGTTGCAGATTCGAAACCCAATTATACTGAAGATCCGTCGTGTATGTGGGCTTGATGCACGTCAAATATGACCTTGTGAGTCTAACGTTCTCCCGCTGGTGTGATGTGGAGGCTCCGAGAGGGGGTGCCAGCTCGGGTGCCGTCCTCGTCATCTGACCGCGGTTCAAAATTACGAGACCCTTCCCAAAACAGCCTTCTTGTTGCTTCAAAACGGGTCGTACGGAAAATACTTAAACTACTCTAAACTTACCCACCTCCTCGCAAGTCCAATGACTACTTAAAGTCGGCGTGTTTAGAATCTTAAAGACAAACTGGGACAAAAAATCTTGAAAAGTGGGAACAAGGAAAAAAATACCTGTCGAGCTGGTAAATGTAGTCTTTGACACAGTTCAAACTGCAAATATTGTCAGTGGTTTTAAATCAACTGGAATTTGTGATATTGAGAAGAATGGAATAAAAATATATTCAGGCTAGGAAAGTAATGAAAAAGAAGTATATTATATGAAATAATTGCCTCATTTCAAGCCAATTTAGAGTATCTATGATTTCAGTGAGTATCTATGTTCTCAGTTTACTTGCAAAGTGATGGAGAGACACTAACTTTTAAACTATTTTTCGTGCTGAAAAATCGTGTTTTAGTACTTAAAGATACCTGGCACTTAAGGGAAAATACCTCTATTTCATCGCTGCCATAAAATGACAACTTCCTCCATTATCCATTACAGCTGGGATATGCATGATTGATAAATCGATTCTGTATGTAGTTGTAGTCCATATTCCTTATGTACCGTATGTAGTTGTGAATGACAGACCCGAAATTATATTTGCGAGTAATGGGAGAAGCTCAAGAATGGAGGACCATTATAAGTGATAGAGCACGAACACCATGTTTGCCGTATTCTACTGGTGTCAAAGATCGTGAGTATTTAGCGATCGACTAATATTCTTCTCCCTCCACCCCGGACTCAGAGCCTGCATATGTATTTTCGTCGACTAAACGTCATTTGCGACACTGTGTTTCACTATACTTTTTGTTTTGCTTGAGGTCTACTAACAACCCTTTGAGTTAGTGTCTGGAGTATCTGAACCCCCTGCAAGCATACTTGCTCTCATCTGAGAATTATCATTGGAAGTTTCAGAGTTAAAAGGAATCAAGTCCACGAGATTCATTTCTGAGAAAACATATCTGAAAGCTGATTATCTGCATTTAAAATAACAGTGGACTCCTAATTGTTCTTGCTGTCTTGTGGTTACAAGTTGAACTCTGGATTCATTTTTGAGAAAACATATCTGAAAGCTGATTATCTGCATTTAAAATAACAG
>BGPR01000028.1:309970-336026 GCA_013235015.1 Araneus ventricosus | reverse complement strand
AATAAAAATATATTCAGGCTAGGAAAGTAATGAAAAAGAAGTATATTATATGAAATAATTGCCTCATTTCAAGCCAATTTAGAGTATCTATGATTTCAGTGAGTATCTATGTTCTCAGTTTACTTGCAAAGTGATGGAGAGACACTAACTTTTAAACTATTTTTCGTGCTGAAAAATCGTGTTTTAGTACTTAAAGATACCTGGCACTTAAGGGAAAATACCTCTATTTCATCGCTGCCATAAAATGACAACTTCCTCCATTATCCATTACAGCTGGGATATGCATGATTGATAAATCGATTCTGTATGTAGTTGTAGTCCATATTCCTTATGTACCGTATGTAGTTGTGAATGACAGACCCGAAATTATATTTGCGAGTAATGGGAGAAGCTCAAGAATGGAGGACCATTATAAGTGATAGAGCACGAACACCATGTTTGCCGTATTCTACTGGTGTCAAAGATCGTGAGTATTTAGCGATCGACTAATATTCTTCTCCCTCCACCCCGGACTCAGAGCCTGCATATGTATTTTCGTCGACTAAACGTCATTTGCGACACTGTGTTTCACTATACTTTTTGTTTTGCTTGAGGTCTACTAACAACCCTTTGAGTTAGTGTCTGGAGTATCTGAACCCCCTGCAAGCATACTTGCTCTCATCTGAGAATTATCATTGGAAGTTTCAGAGTTAAAAGGAATCAAGTCCACGAGATTCATTTCTGAGAAAACATATCTGAAAGCTGATTATCTGCATTTAAAATAACAGTGGACTCCTAATTGTTCTTGCTGTCTTGTGGTTACAAGTTGAACTCTGGATTCATTTTTGAGAAAACATATCTGAAAGCTGATTATCTGCATTTAAAATAACAGGGGACTCTTAATTGTTCTTGCTGTCTTGTGGTTCCAAATTGAACTCTGGACTTGAATAATTCTTACACAGAAAATATAATATTTCGACACTACCATGGCAGTGATGGTGCAAAATGGGCAAAATATGGACTTGGTTCACTTTAACTTTGAACCCTTAAAATACTTCTTTTGAATTGCTAGCATTATTTGCCAATTTTTCATTGGATATGTATACAAAGTAGACTTAATTTTATGAAAAATGACATAGTATGCATAACTTAGCAACAATAAAATGTACTCTTAGTAAAAATAAGGTGAAATAAACGTTAGAGATCCGGCAAATAACGATGTAAGAATTGGCTACAAATTAAACAACCAATATTAGAATATATAAGCACAGACATAAAATTAAAAGTACAAATGAATTTGTTTTATATGAAGATTTGTAACAAAAAGACGAAAAAAACTAATCCTTTTACTATAATTTTTGAAAAGGAAATATAAGAACTATAAATGTTTGAAAGAAGAAAATTTAAATTAATTTTTCTGTTTTTTTTCTTTTATTTTTTAAAAATTTAAAACGTTTCCGCAAAACTCCTGAACCGAATAATGTAAGAAAAGCTTATAGTTTCCAACGTGATAAGACACTTCATTTTTAACACACCTGAAACGATGTCTTTAAAAAGTAGGATCCTAATTACATGTCTCAAAATTGTAAGAACTCGTGGGCTTTGGGAAAAAAATGGACAAAACAGACTTGGTTCTCTAACAGACTCTGAACACTCTGATTATTTCTTTATATTAAGTTCATTCATTTACACCTTGTATGTGATAATAGTCTTCGAAGTCATTTTTACCATATAACCATGATATTTTATATTCATTATCTATTCTCTCTAAAAAAAAATAAGCTGAAATCAGTCATGTTTTTATGAAACGCATTACACCGGTTTTATTTTAAATTCTATGTAATATATGTGTTTGATATCATTCTTTTCAGAATTTATCCAATTTTAAAGTGGTTTTGTTTAAAGTTTTATTGCATTTTTAAATTATGAACCATAAGATGGCTAGGCCATCGAGAGGCAACTGCCACGAATCAGCAGTTACCCCTGGCGGTAAAACCGCAGTATCTCCTAGTAATCAATAAAATCGTAAATCTTGCGAAATTGATGTGGAAGATTAATAGTTAAGCGTCTTAAAAACGGCGCCCGTCCATTTCAGTGCCTTTTATTGTGGTTTTCTGATTATTTTTATTTTTCCCATTGAGACATGGATATTTATTGGCATTGTTAATTTTTAATTTTGTTCTTTTCTGATACGGAAGGAGTCGAGAACAAAGCAGAAGTAAATTTTTATACTCTATATTTCTAAGGGTTCAAAATCTATGCCAAATGCTCTGCAGCAAATTATCATCACAAATAAAATATAATTATTTAGCAGAAAAAGTTTTAATGCGATTTTTTTCTGTTTCATGTAAAGAAAATAGCATATTTTAAGATTTAAATTATTAATGGAGATAAATTTTTCGTTTCCACTTCAATAAGGATAAACTATTTAAAGAAATAATTAAGTATTACAGTTGAAACTTGATTAATTGAATGCCATAAAATTCTTTTCCTCGCCGTTTTCTTCGATTAAGATGAGAAATTACTATTTATAGTTCTTTTGATTTGACAACATTTAGGTTGTTTATGTGAATCCAGAAGTGAAATTCTGAATACCATACATAAGTTTACAAGAATTTTACACCCACAGCTGATTCACCATGAAGGGGAATTTTACTGTATGCATAATCGCGTACAGAAATCTAACTTAGTTAAAGAAGAGAATTTGGATGTTGAATATGGTATTGGGAGTTTGAATTAATTTGAAGGGATTTTTAAAAGATGGCGTAACTGGTATTATATCGCTTCGCGCATAAAGTTGCTAACTTTATGTTAAAGCATCATCACGTGGCTTTAGTTTTCAGTACATATGTGTTATTTTGCCGCAGTGTAAAATACATTATTGTTTTGAGCGTTGAATATGACGAATTTTATGCCAGCAAAACGAAGTTTGAGGAAAGCTTTGCTTTTTTGCTTCCATTTGAAGAAAAGTTCTGCTGAAAGCCAATGAATGCTTAGGATGATTATGCTCCATCAATTTCAACATGTGAGTACTGGTTTAAACGCTATGAAAAAGTTGATTTTGGTACGGAAGATAAGGAACGTCCTGGCCAGCCAAAAAAGTTTGAAGGTGAGAAAGTCGATGCTTTACTTGATAAGGAACCGAGCCAAAAGCAAGAAGTACATATAGAATCATTAAATATTGATCGATCAACGATTTCCAGACGTTTAAAAAAGTCATTGGAATGATTTGCAAGCAAGGAAATCAGGTGCCGTACGTTTAGTTATATTAACGTGCCGTTTTGAAGCAACACGAGGGCTATTTTGGGACGGATCTCGTAATTTTGAACCACGGTCAGTTGACGAGGACGACACCTGAGTTGGAGCCCCCCTCTCCAAGCTTCCACGCCACACCAACGGGGGGACGTTTGGCCACTACGTATGATTTAGCGTGCAACGGGCCCCATACACAGCGGATCTTCAGAGAAATCGGGTTTCGAGCCTGGAACCCTCTGGCCCCAAAGCCGAGACCTTACTACTAGGCCACCGCGGCCCTTTCAGGTGCCGTACGAGATGAAGGCGCAAAATGACCTGCCAATTGTAGCTTCAAACATACAGAAGAAAAAGTTTTTTACATGATACCGTTAAGGGTAATAAAAAGTGGATACGCTACGATAATCCGAAGCATAGAAATTCACGGGTCCGTCCAGGCAAACCATCACATCGACGGCAATGCCGATATTCATGGCCTTCTCTATTTAGTGAGATCATATATGTGTAGTGTATTATGAGCTGCTCTTACCCAAATTAACTATCACTGGGGAACTCCCAACAACAACTGATGCAACAGAGCCGAGCATTGAAGTAAAAACAGTCAGATTATGCGAAAAGATACGACAAGGTGATTTTCCAGCACGACAACACTCAGCTTCATGTCGCGAAACTGGTCGCTTAACTGGGATGTCCTACCACACCTACCGTATTCTCTCCTTCCGAGTACCACCTATTTCGATCGATGACTCATGGCTTGTATGAACAGAGCTTTCGTTCTTACGAGGATACCAAAAAATGGGTCAATTCATGGAAAGCCTCTAAAGATTTGTCGTCCTTTCCCTTTACTTTTTACCCATCTTTCTAGTAACCTATGACTAGAAAGATGGGTAAAAGTAGTGGATGGACAATATTTTGAATTATCAGTTTGGAACCATTTTTTCACAATAACACCGTGTTTTAACCAAAAAAATCCTTTAAAATTAATTTACACCCCCAATATTTTGAATATATGATTCAAAGTTACTCTCATTCCCAACTTGGAATTTGTGAAAACTCTCTCTTCCTTTCATGGTAACTGAGAAAACCAGAAGGAATGCTCTACCCTCGACTTCCTCTTACACATATAATACGGACCGTTTTGTGTTTAGCTTCATCGTTTAGTGAAGAAAGTCGAATAGGTATTTTGGGCTTCTCGTTGACTGAGTTGAAATTTTGATTAAATGATATCGAAATGCTTTGAGCTTTAAGAAAAATACCGAAAGTCACTCATCTTGCTTGTTGCATCTTTGAGTTACCGCGTTCACATAAGTACAAACAGACAGATGGGCAGACTGTCAACCTGTTGAGGGATTTGGATCAATATTTGATACAGATCTACAATTCTAGAATTAAAACCATATACCACATCTCATCAATCGCGTTTTTCAGTCATAATGACAGATTTCCCCCGTTAAGGATTTTGTCCAAAATTTTACAAAAATCTTCGATTTTGGCGAAATGACCATTTACCAAATATCATCCATCTAGCTGATTGCGTTTTTGAATTATCGTGCTCACAGACAAATATAATTCTGAAAATGGGTTCCTGGACTCAGGAAAGTTTAAAGCATGTGAATTCATCAAAAGTTTGAGGCCGAATTTTCTGACGATTACAACACTTTATCTATGTATACTTCGTATATAAGAAACTGAATAATATTTTATGTGCTGCATACCAAGAATGAACATCCCTCGCAATTACAATGGTTAAAGAAGATCAAATTCAGAATGATTATCTCGTTGACCTGAATTCGAAGGAAAAAAGCAGCAACAACTTCCATTACTATGAGAAAGAGAACCTCTATTCCCTTCGAGAGACGGGGAAATACTTTCGAAAATCGATTTCAACCAACTGGGTCTGGAGTGCCTTTAGGAAGCATTTGACTTTAAAACTAAAATAAGGGAGAATCGTATGGATGTCAAAAGCTAACAAGCACAACCAGAAAACAACCGAAGCACTTTCGACAATATACGGTCAGATTTCGAAAAGTACTGACATTTGTATTGTTTAAAAGGGATGCATTAGGATAAAATGAAAGTTTTCATCAAAACAAAATGATCCTATTTTTTTGAAAACTTTAGAAATGGCTTGAGTTATGAAAAAAATGCAAATACAGTCGACGCTCGTTATAACGACCCTCTGCGTCAAACAGCAGAAGGTAACGAGTGGTCGCTATAGTGGATATAATTAAAAAATGCACACATGCACTCACCGCTCAGCAGTTCCGTAAAAATAGGCGATTTTTAAAGAGATTCCAACTAAATACTCAAATTATTTTTTATCACTGGTATTGAAAATAAAATTTTATCAATTAAAAATATATTTCTAAAACAGGTTTTAAAATAGAAAATAAAGGGTGTACTTACAAAACATTTATTTTCTAAAGAAAAAACCAGAAATGGTTGTTTGTCTTTACTGCATATGTGATTTTTGCAAAACATTATTTTCCATTTCAGTTAAAGATGATAAATAATGTTCTGCCTTTCAGAAAACATTTTAAAGTCTCAATAGCACTTGAAACATTTTTTTTATTCTAATTTCCGCACTGTGGTGAGTGGTAATTTTTCCCCCTGTCAAAGTTCAACTGTAACTCTACTTCTCGGAGGATACAATAATCAAGGTTATTTCAAGTTATACGTTTAGAAACTTTTTTTCCCTCTGAATTCTGTCGTTGTATTGGGATTAGGGACGGTCGTTATAAAATAACAGAGTGCATAGGGAAACACAGTCGAGGATTTTATCACTGGTCGTTATAATGGAATGGTCTTTATAATGTGTGGTCGTTATAACGAGAGT
Organism: Araneus ventricosus; assembly: GCA_013235015.1. Classification (NCBI taxonomy): domain Eukaryota; kingdom Metazoa; phylum Arthropoda; class Arachnida; order Araneae; family Araneidae; genus Araneus; species Araneus ventricosus. The sequence goes on along the minus strand of BGPR01000028.1, from coordinate 329,959 downwards.
CGACTGTAATAATTTTTTAATGAAATAACTTAAGACTCAGAGATCATAAACAGATGGGAGTGCCCTCCCCTCGACTTCCTCCTATTTTTCACATATTGAAGCGTTTTGTGTTAAGCTTCGTCCCATAATGTAGTGAACTAAGAACGAATTTTGCACCTTTTACCGTTGAACGACTGCGACAAAAGTTTGATACAGATTTACAATTTTGATGTAAAGATCGCATATCAAATTTGATTTCCCTAGCTTGCGTTTTTCAATTATCCCGTTCAAACGCACATCGACAGACAGAAGTACAGTTGACGGATTTGATCTGAATTTTGATGCAGATGAGCAATATCGATTATAAAAAGCATACGCAGAAAACCCTTTATTTAAGCTCTTTTAGTTTTTGAATTATTGAATTCATATCTACTCAGACGGACCGACAAACAGATTTCTCGGAAATGGATTTGAAACAAAATTTGTCAGAAATATTCTATTTTGATGTAAATACCACTTATATAAATCCATCCTTCTAGCTTGTTGCATTTTGGTGTTATCGTTTTCACAGGCCGACGGATATAATTCCAAAATGTTTTTCTCGGATTCAGGATTGTCTGAAACTTGGCGATTCATCAAAATCTCAAGGTCAAATTTTCTGATGGATACATCCGATATCTCTGTATACGAAAATGGCACTGAAAGGGGGGAAAAAATGTAAATTTTGCCGTTTTACCTCTACATATGTGGTTACATGTTAAACATCTCCTGTAAAAGGCTTAGGGATTGGAGGATTGCGGGTTCGAGATCCGATTTTACTGACGTTCCGCCGTGTTTGTGGGGCTGGTGGACGATAAACCGACCGTCGAGGAAGAAACGTCCTCACTTTAGTATGGCGTGGAAATCTTGGAAGTGGGGTACCTGCTTAGGTGTCGTCTTCTTCATTTGACTACAGTTGAAAACTACCATATTATTATACCAAAATAGATCCAGTATATCTAGGGTTACAATCTAGCCGAAATGAACCAGATTTATTGCGAAAAATCCATTAATCTGCAAAGCGATGCTGAAGAAGCTAAATATACAGCTTGAAACATAAAGTCATACGTAATATTCCATAACAAAATATATATCTATAAGAAATAATGATGTCATTAAACTTCTCGTAGACATCTCAGTCAATATTTTGTTGTTAAAATCTAAATTTCGGTACGCAGAAAGCATTCACTCTTTGCATCTCTACAGCGTCTTATTCAATTAATGTTTAAAAGATATTTTCATAGTTATTATTATAGGAGGGTAAGTCAATAAGCCAATAAAAAATGGGAAACCAAGCTAATTTATTTGAAAAAGCATGTTTATTTCTCTACATAATCGCCATTTACATAGGTACATTTATTCCACCTTTTTCCCAATAGCTGCTGCATAAAAGTCTTTGGACTGCTGTCTTCTGTACCTCACGTTCAGCATCTGCTTGAGTGGCGAAACGCTTATCGTGCAGATGAAATATAAGCTGACCAAACAGGTGATAATCTTGGAGCAAACTCTGGGCGGATGTTGAGCAAGTTGCTATCGAAATTAATTTCTTCCTCGGTTAATCCGTTGTCGATACAATTTTACGGTAGACCGCTTGACGGGACAAACAATTCTCACTGGAAACCATTTCCTTGTGAATATCCTTCGCCGGCAGTCTTTTCGAACACAAGAACAACACTTCGCTACTCTTCTAGAGTACACTCCTCGAGCAATGTCGTCATGTTCAAATGCAGCTATGCATGTGTACAACTGTTATCTAATAAATTCGAAATGAACATTATACATTTGAATTGTGCTGTCACTTATTGACATATTTGGAAACAATTTACTACTAATTCCCGAATTTTCACATCAGTTTGGAACCTACGTACTGACTTATCCGCGTATAATGGAATATACATAGGTGGTAAACAAATTTCCAACTTAAAAAATAGAAATGAATTTACGTGAGAAGGTTCTTCTAAGTTCCCTATTATGTAGTCGTAGGCAAAATAGGCTTTTGCTGAATAAGTGAGAAAGATATGATGTCGACGGACAAAGAGAACGTTGCTGGAATTCCTTGTGCCATCTGTTCAGTTATTATTTCTCCGACTGCAAGACAAAATGTTTTCTCGTACAACAGGTATGACCACCGTTCCCGCTTCTTGGCAGATATTTACTAGGAAGCAATTTATCATAGCCTTCGAAGCAGCCATGCAAATATCTGAGGTTGGGAGTATGCCTAATCGGAAGCAGTTCATATTCGCGCAGTGACAAGCTTCCCGCTTCTTGGAAGGTCTCGAGACGGAGGCAATTTATCATACCTTCTGATGCAGCCATGTGAATATCTGGTGGTTAGGATCATGCTTTAGCGGATACAGTTCCTGATACTCGTGCAGTGACAAGCTTCCTGCTTCATGGTAGATGCCTATAAGGAAGCAATTTATCATGATGCAGCCCTGAAAATATCTGGTGATTAGGAGTATGCCTTTCCGACACAGTTCCTCATACTTGTGCTGTGAAAAGCTTCCCACTTCATAGCAGGTCTCAGGAAGGATGCAATTTATCATACCGTCTGATGCAGCCATGGAAAATTCTGGTGACTGCGAGTATGCCTTATCGGATAAAGATCCTCATGTTTGTGCAGTGTCAAGCTGATTGCAGTCAGAAGTCCTGTATGCGGGATGCGCATTGGCCAATTCTTTACTTGTATAATCGGACATATCTTTCGGTATTATCTTTATGATGTTCCGTTGCCGTGAAACGCCATCTATCGAGTGACTTTTCCTATCCTGCATAGCTACATGATTCCGATTCGCCATTAAGCAATCTATCCCTTCCAGAAGTTCACGTGGTATTGAAATATCCTATAAAATTGGAAATCAGGCTTTTAAGAATGTGTAGGGCCACAGTGCCTTGGTAGTAAGGTCTCGGCTTAAGGATTAGAAGATCGTGGGCTGAATACATGATTCCACCGAATACCAGCCGTGCATATGACCCTGATGCATGTTGAATCTGCCATTGAGGGTCAAAAATCTTCGCTTTGGAGCGGCGAAGATGTTTGGTATGTGAGTTCCAGGCTTAAGTATCGTCCTCGTCATCTGACAACGGTTCAAAATCAGCTTTATCAATTGCTCAAAAATGCTTAGATTAATGAAATTTAATATGTGGTCTTCTCGTCAAAAGTGTAGATCATTATTAAATTTTCGTAAATAGTTTGCCCTGAACTTGAATTTTCGAACAGTAATATTGAATTTTAAGAAAGTTTAATATTCTGAATACCCATGTATACTTATAAATAAATACATTATTTAAATTGCATTTCGTCGATAATCATACGAAGATTCAAGTTTCGAAAATATCAGTTTGCGCCAGAACCATCATCACATAGCTTCTCTCAAAGAGAAATTTAAATTCACCTCCTCATTTAAATGCCAACCTCTTTCTGAATTTTAACGGTAAGTTGCTCTATATATCTGGCTTGGAAGTGATGAAAGAAAAATTACGCTAGTCTCGCACATGCGCATTAAAGAATTATTTACTACAAATACTCATATTTCCTCTAATATTTAACGTATTTACTTCAAATTTTAATACAATACTTCCATAACATATTGTCGAATGTTCTCTAAGTTTCGTATAATTTGAATGAAACCTCTGCATGTTAAAAGCAAATAAAATGTGGGAAAATTTGGAATTTTTTAAAGAAACCTTTATATCTTCCCGAATATTTCAGCTATATTTACGAAAATAAATGTTAAAATGTTCTCCTTTCTTTATCTAGCCCACTTTTTTACTTTCTCGATTACAAAAGAAAGAATTGTAATCGTCTGAAAATTCGACCTCGAATATCCACTTTTTAGATCTCTCCAAGGTTCAAAAACACATTTTTTCATTTATGTCTGTATATCGTTCTGTGAGTATGATAAATTAGAAACGCATGAAGCTTAACAGCATGAAAATTTGTTTGTTGTCTTTTCACCAAAAGTGTAGATTTCTGTGAACTTGCGGATGAAATTCATCAACGGGAAGTCTGTCTGCCTTGCCGTTGCCTGTGAAAATGATAATAAAATACAAAATGAGCTAAGGGAATGACATTTGGCGTGTGATTTGAGCACCACAATTGTAGATCAGTATCAAATTTTTGATTTAATCCTCAAATGGTTGACTGCCTGCTGGTCTGTCCCTTCGTTTTCGCGATAACTTGAAAACACAAAAGGATAGGAAGAAAAAAAGAGGAATGCGATATGTGGTCTCGACATCAAATTTTTAGATCTGTGACAAAGTTTGGACACAATCGGTCCACGTAGAGGTTTGAAATGCCTACTCTATTATCTTCACCATGCGACGAAGTTAAACTCAGAACGCTTCATATTGTGAAAGTATATGAAAAATCCCTCTGGTTTATTTCTCTTGAGTCAGAGGGATGCATTAAAACTCTTCAGTTCAATTATTCTTACGCTGTTGGCGAATAGTTGTTTATTTAAAGGTTTTTCAACTAAAACCACCATGTTTTTCTGGCAGCCTTCAAATTCTTTGATAGTCATGCTGTGGCATTTAAGTTTCTTCAAACGCGAGAAAATGTTCTAATCTTAACAAGGTAAATTTATATCTGAATCCTTTGAAATTGTTTACAACATTTAAAAATCCGCTATACAATCTGCGCTTCTAAAAACTTGAATCAATCAAAAGAAAAAGGCGAATAAGCATGTTTCAATTTCTTTTATTAGAAAACAATTTGTTACAGCTAAAAAGACAGGTTTGTTTCTCTTTAGAAAGCGTATCAAATACTACTTTCATCAGTCTGTTGATAAAAAAATACAAATTTTCATATATTGCAATTTATAAAGATGCCAAGAATGAAGTTACTCTCAGATTTCAGACGAAATTTATTTTCTTTCCGCCGTAAAATTTTATTAATAAATTTTCTGACGATATTAACCATTTCTTTTTTAATCTATAGTAAGAAGATTTTTGTCAACAAATTAAAATAATTAATAAAAAGGCTTTTTAAAACACACTTTTAATAAAGTACTAAAAATTTGAAACTAACGTTTTTTTTAATCAAAATTCCTTTAGTGCACCAATGAAAGCGCTTTTTATAAACTTTTTAAAAGTTTTGTTTGGCATTTTAGTGTTTAATATATTTTTATAATTCTTTATTATAAATGTTATTGAATCTTGAAATCATTTTTTCTCAAATTCATTACCAAGTAGCGCCACTCTTATGGAATCAGAGTTTAATTAAAATTAATTTATTAATTGACGATTAAGTTAAAAATATAAAAACAGTGCACTGTCATCGAGAACTCACAACTATATAAAATCTCAAAACTCTGGTCTACGAGGAAGTGAATGAAAAAGCGACTGCAAAGTTCCATCTTTTCAAATATGAAACATGTCAAATGCAATAAGAGTGTGTACATAAAGGGAAAACTTTTCTACAATGACATTATTTTGTGGAAGAGACAAACCTTGTCTTCGAACATCAAGTATTGTTTAAAGTGAATCTTGGAAATAAATCTTGTCTTCGAACATCAAGTATTGTTTAAAGTGAATCTTGGAAATAAATCTTGTCTTCGAACATCAAGTATTGTTTAAAGTGAATCTTGGAAATAAATCTTGTTTTCGAACATCAAGTATTGTTTAAAGTGAATCTTGGAAATAAACCTTTACAAATACATCCTACTTTTGTTGAATGTTTAAATTGTATTGTCTTAAATACGGCTTTAAGTATAAAGTCAGCAAAAGATAATTGCATGTGCTTAATAAGTTGACCTTTACTTACTCCTTTCATTATGTTATGCAAATGAAATTAGCATTAATCAATTATGTAAACACACAGAAAATTCTTAGCCTTTGAAAGCTACCTGTTTAGGAATGAAAAGAATTCAATTGCTAAGGGAACCGCTGATTAAAGTATTTCTCCGGCATTTTAATTGGTAATCAAGTCACTGAGCGTGAAAAAGTTTGTTCCTTCATTGTGAAATTATATATGAATAAAACACACTTGATTAGAGCTTGATGAAAGTGGAAGAATTAGACAGAAGCGTGATTTATTGAAAGAATATTCAGTCAATATCTTGACAAATGTTTCTTTCAATTTTTTTTCCAAGTAATAATTTTTAGAAATTCCTCTTCAAAAGCAGCGAGGAAATGAAAAGAGAAGAATGAACTTTGGGAAAGAAGTTTGTGAGCTGATAATCGAAAAAATGTAAACCTGACAATATTTGAATAAATTAAGAAGGTAATAGTTTCATAAAAGCTATTCTTAATAAATATACATATTGTACGAATAAACAGCAGCACAATTTTTATTATTTTACTTTCGAATTATTTTAAATGTAATTTTCAAAAAAATCAAAGAATCATATTCTAAACAGGCATGAGGATAAAACCTTGCATTTTCATAAGGAATTTTTGGTGTATATGATTATTGTTATCATTGAACAGCAGTGTTTTTATAGTAAATATCATGTAACTTTTTTTCATTCAATTTAAATGTTAATAAACGTTTAGCATAAAATTCTCATAAAAGAAAAGAATTTCCGGCATTAAAAATATTTCGTCAGAAAATGAATTTCTGGTGAGCTACTATTATCCCCCCCTAATTTATTCATTATAAATTACAAAGTTGCAATAAAAGACATTTATTCCCATTAAAAATTCAAAGGAGCTACGAAACACCTCAAATGCAAAGTTAAGTTAAAATTATTGTTATACTGAATTTATTTGGGATATTGTAGCTAAAGACACACTTTTATTAACTTTACTTGCTTCATTTTTGTAAGTTTTAGTTATATTAACGCCCTGTTTGACACAACCCGGGGGCTGACGGACCTCGTCATTTTGAACCGCGGTCAGATGGCGCCCCCTCTCCACATCACATGAGCGGGAGGGCATTTGACCCTCTACTTGTGATGCAGCAGGTCCATATACGCGGCGGATCTTCGGTGGAATCGGGTTTCGAGCCTGCGGCCCTCTGGCCCCGAAGCCGAGACTCTTCGGCCCCATTCATTTTTGTAAAGATGGAATTTTTTGATGTATTTTTCATATCATTTAGTATATATATTGAATATATACTAAATTATTCCTTATTATTTAGTGGAATAATGAATTATAATTTAAAAATTAAAGAATGGAAATAATAATTAAATAATTAAATTTTAAAAAATCTACTTTTTTGTACACTAATAAAAGCATATTTCTAAAAACTGTTTTCATAAAATTATTTATACGCTTTTAATTAACTTGATTTGTTTCATGTTTGTAAAGAGGGAATTTTGTTTTCGATTTTCCATTCAATTGTTGATTTACAAGAGTTCTAAAATTTTGTACAGTTGTGTATTTCCGATGACATCGCAGTATTTATATATTTCCAAAACTTAATTACTATTTATTGCATTAATTTTAATTAAACTTTGGTTCTATAGGAGATTCGTTATCTCTCACAGAATTGAAGAAAAACTTGGCTTCAAGATTCCGTAATATTTGTTACAATGAATTATGACATACATTAAAAATTAAAAAGTATGAAAAAGTTTTTAAAAACACACCCTTGTTAGCGTACTAAAACGAAGAAAATAATTTTTTATTAAAAATATGACCGTCAAAGCGACATTGTAAAATCGCGACTCTTTGAAAACAGTGCTGTAAAGAAATTAAACCACAATGAACATCATATGAAAGAAAATCCTTAAACATTCATTAAAAATTGAAATATATTTTAAATCTGATTAAAATTATAATTCTCTCAGCACCTCGGGCTTTTTCGATTTTCTTTTCACTTCCATATTTTTGATTAAAAATGTATTTTCTATCTCTTAGTATGCTAATAAAAACGGGTTTGTGAAACTTCTTATATTTTAATTCTTAACAACCTATTCAATTGCGAAAGCATCAATTTCTATTGGAATTTATACGATATATGCAAAAATTTAAAGTATGAAATTAATAAAACTGTAAAAAATATATAAAGAAGAAAAAATTTCACGCGCTTTTCGAAAAGGGCAGAAAATTAAAATAGACAAAATATAAAGACAAGTTCTTCACAAAATGTCCTGTCGGCTTCTCTGATGAAAGAGAAGAAATAAACTATATTCAAAAATGCTCCAACAGTATTTTCTTGTCCATATTTGGATAATACACATTATTCGCTCGGCTGCATTACTTATTAATATATCAGAATCATGAGTTACTTCATAAATGATAATTATTATTTAATGAAGAAATCTCTCTCTGTAAAAGTATTTTCTTGACAAACGTATGCTTGTACAAAGCGCAGTAAAAATCCTTGCTGTTCGGATGCGGCGCAGAGGAGTAATCCTTCTTTAATAGTCAATTTTTCGAAATTTAGAATAATCTAAAATATTTTAAAAATCTGATTAAATAACATCACAGTGGTGATCTATTCTTTTAAATCTTTGACATGCTAATGGTAAAATTTCTGTACCTTGAACAAAAAGTGGAAGTATTTTAAATTTATTTAAGGGGGACGGAGAGTTAAAAAAATCTTAAGAATTTTAAATAACGATATCTAAATTTTAAATTTCGTAGAAAAATGTATTTGACTTTAAGCAATCTCAATTTATTCATCCAGCTTTTAAAGTATACATAGACGACAACCATATTTCCGTTATTATTGAAAACAACGTTAACTTATAGTTGTTGTGCAATTAACACTCACTTCGAATATATTCCATAAACATAAAAATAAAAAAATAATAGGTGCTTCAAATCAGAAATAGATATTTTTTCTAAATATAATAGCTACTCTGTTCCCTTCCAGCGGGCGCGCGTTTGCAAGAGATACTTGAATTGTGCATCGTATTACATATTTATATCGTTATTTTACATATATAAGTGCAATCTTATTTATAAAATCTCTGTTTACTATCAGGTTAATGAATACAGATAACATAAATAAAAGTGGCATTTATTTTTGTAAAATAACACGATATATACATGTAATACGATGCACGATTTGTCGTAAAATTTGCGTAAGCGCGTAAATATCATTCAAAAACGTTCAGCCTTGGTAAATTAAATTATTATATATGTATGTTCTTGTTTCAGGTAAATTTAAAAAAGAACAAAACGTCGGAAAATTGGCTCCATCTCCAAATCATCAGTGATTTCATTTCTATCTCCATTCTGTTCTGAAAAACAACCAGCTGGAGTGTTTCCCCTCGAGTATCCCGTTTCTGAGTTATTGTGTTCACATGCACACGAATAGACAGATAGTCAACCAGTCAAAAAACAACCAGTTTCCCCTCCATTTTCCCGTACACAACCACATTTTGACTTGAGCTTGTTGAACAAAGCAAAGAATCGAGTACGTAATTTGGACCACTTTTCATCGACTGATTGGGTTCAAACTTGGATAATGTTACACAATTTTTGAATTCATATCAAATTTCCTTTTGTTAGCGCGTTGCGTTTCTGAGTTATTGCGTTCACACGCACACGAATCGACAGACAGACAGTCAACGAAGTTTTGATCACAAACTTGATGAAGATCTACAATTCTAATAATAATACCATATACCAAATTTGACTCATCTAGCTTATTTTTGAGCTATCTCCCCCACATATAATCGGACAGACAGACTTCCCGCTGGCAGATTTCTTCCAAAATTTGGCAGAAATCTGCAGTTTCTTTGTTAGAGACTGCATACCAAATTTCATCATTTAGGCCCATTGCTTTTTTAACCCCTTCTTGATCGCATGTCATACGTTCTGCTCTTTTGTGCCCGTGCGCGTAATTAAGTCAACGTAACAATTAATTTTAAGTACAAAAATCGCCTGGTTAAGCTCAAATGTCTCAAGTATCCTTTACCATCTTAAATAGATTGAAATAATAATAAATATCCCAAATGGGTGATGGCATCTTATTAGGAGGTTAAATAAAATCGTAGGCAATCAACGCCCTCCTCGAGCAATCGCTGCTTATTGATTTGAGAATATTCCTTAAGGCGACTAAATAGTTTAAAATCGTATAAAATAGTGATATTCAAAGCTTAATAACTCGGTTAGTTTCATCGCAGAAGAGTGTAACTTGTTTTCAGCAGTACATTTATTGTTTTAAACAACATAAATTATAATTCTTTACGTCATTTAGAGAATTTTTCCAACGTAAGTGTATACCCACCTCCAACAGTTTAGAAATTAGCTATAGGGCCACGATTAGAATGGACATCCTGTATTTAAATATGTGGCTAAATTTTCATAACTGTAGTTTATTACATTATTCAAGATAATTTCCATACGAAATTAGCTTAGAGTCGAAATCTTTTATAATTTGAGCTACCTAATCGAATTCCTTTCTCACTCGAGGCAGGGACAGTCTACTCCATGCTATAGTATTCAAATGAGCAGCCGTTTTTCAGAATCTAATTAATATTAAAGTTACGCACTTTTACGCGTCGGAATCTCGTGAATTAGGCTGGAGCTATTTATAGGCATGGAGTATTTGATGAGGGAGTATTCATTTCGTTAGCCTCATGAAAGTGTAAAAACGACTGCCTGAGAACAAATGATTCTTAGCGCTGCTCAAATAGTGAAAAGTAAATAGAGTAAAAGCTAAACTATGGATATTCTTTAAGGTCATATGACCAACAACCATTCCCGTAGCTGCACTGACGTCACCCATTATTTGTGAGAATCCGGGAATGTGACGTCACAGGAGCGGGAAAACGGAGACCAATGAGGAGAGAGCAGCTCCATTCCAGGGGCAGAGCTTTGTGCGCATCTGACGTCACGGCGAAGCCAGAGAAAGGAGACTTCTAGACATGGAGCTTCATCGCCCTTTACGATTAGCAGATGAGTCCAATCCATCTCCCCAGAGCAGAAATAAAAAGCGGAATGTCAGGAAGGGGAAATAAACGGTTTGTCGAGGGAAAGAACTGTGCGTAACAGTAAATGCTCTAAGCAATCTATAGAAATAAAAGTGAAATTTCATAAATAGTTTGTACGCTACAGAAATCCAAATGACTGAATAGATTATCTTCAAATTTTGCTCACAAATATTATAAAGCATAACAATAAATGGTCGAATCAATCTTTATAAAAAGAAGCGAAAATTCATAAATAGTTTGTATGCTATAAAAAGCCAGATTACTGAATAGAGTTTCTTAAAATTTTGTTCACAAGTAATATGAAGTTTAAGGAAGGTTTTAGTTTGGTGATAATTAATTAAATATAATTTTTTCTTTAGCCATCTATAGAAAAAAGGTGAAAATTCGTAAATAATTTGTACGCTATAGAAATCCATATGACTGACTAGATTTTCTTCACATTTTTCTCACAAGTAATATCAAGCATAAGGAAAGTTTTAGTTTCGTGAAAATTAATTAAATAGAATTTTTTTATTAAGTCATCTATAAAAATGAAGGGGAAAATTCTTAAAGAATTTGTACGCTATAGACATCCAAATGACATAATAGATTTTTTCAAAGTTTGTTCACAAATACTATGAAGCATTAGGAAGGTTTTAACGAAGGTTCCGAGACAATTAACAAAATGGAAATTTTTATTTAGCAATCTATAGAAATAAAAGTAAAAATTCATAAATAATTTGTACTCTATTTCTGTATAGAATTTCTTCAAATTTTGTTTACAAATACCATGAAGCAAAAGAAAAGTTTTAGTAAAAGTTTCGAGACGATTAATTAAATTTTTTTATCAATTAAAAACTATGTCTACATACAGAGAAAGTCGGTTTGTTTCTTTAGAGTTGCCGTTCCTCTTGAATGAAAATTATTATATAAATTTTAAATCATTTTTTTATTTGTCTCCGAGTTGAGTCTAGTAATATTTAATTAAATTGTGTATCATTCTTTCAAAATTATTAAAAACACATAGAAAAGCATTGTTTAAAAATTGTTTGGCATAGTTAGTGATTTTTCGAGGAGTTTTTAGATTTAAAAATTGTGCAACTGATATTGTCATTTTAATCAAAAATAGAACTCCCGCCGCTAAAGGATTTTATGTTTTATAACACGTTACATAAAAGAATTTTTTATAGTATAAATATTATATATATATATATATAAAATGCCTTTATTAACTTATACTTTTGGCATTCTGTCGAGAAATATATTTTCATTTTCTCGCATACGACGTTCACGCCAAGTAGCCGTCAACAACTAATTTGATGTAAAATAACTGAAACCTTTGTTAGGTTATAAGTATTTGTTTTTGATAAGTACGTAAAATTTAGCTCACAAATATTGAAGCTTAAAGGATGTTTTAAAGGTTTCGTATCAATTAAAGAGTTAATTTTGTTATTAATATAAGACATGGGTATATTTTTAATACAAGCAACGCCGGGTGTATCATCTAGTAAAGTTATAAAATTTAAATACAGGATATGATTTAGTTAATCATTAATTATTCACTGTTTTCTTGTTCGTAATCAAGAAAAATTCATAAATTGTTAATAAATGAATAAAGTCGATAACTAAATAAGATTGTATGAAATTTATAATTAATTTTCACTTTATATTTGTTTAACAAACAATTAATAACTTATTTTATTAAGAGAATGTGAATGAAAAACGGCACATTAAAAATTATCATTTGCAGTAAACGTAGATTACATTTAAAAGCATCCATTTTTCACTTTTATCTTTATAAAGAAATTAATTGAAAGACGAGAAACTGATAATTAATGCATAGGAAATTTAGGCTCTGATTCTTAAACCATAGGAATAATTAATGAAAAGTTAGTACTAAAAATATATATGATCCTGTTAGTTCAATTAGCAAATCACATTTCATTCCTCTTATCAGTTAATAATTGATCGTTAAATAAATGAATGCAATTTATTAATCAATACGGTACAATGAGATAGATAAAGTTTTCTAAAGACACACTAAAATTAGCGAGCTAAAAAGTAGAATCTTTTTATTTTTAATTATTTTCTAATTTTTAGTCTTTATTTTATAAATCATTATTGTAAATATTATAGAATCATTTTCCACAAATTCAATACAGGGTAGTACCTCTCGTATTAAATAAAAATGTAATTAAATGACTATTAATCGATTAAATTATAATCAAGTTCTGAAAATGTTAAAATAGTGTATTGTCATTGAGAGCACCCATGTGTACAAAATTTCAAAACCTTAGTTCAACAGAAAGTAAATAAATAATCAATTAAAAAAATTAGAAAACATGAAACAAATCAGTATAAACAAAAATGCGTTAAAATGATGATTCTTGTAAAATTAGTAAGAAATTCGTGTACGTAGACAGATTAAATGGTTCATCTTATAAAAAGAATACTTACATTTCAAAATGAACTTTGTCAGGAACACTATAAAAATGTCACATATTATAACGACTAAACTCATCTAACATCAAACAAACTTTTGCTATTTTCATAGCCAGAAAAAGATATTTCTTCACGGTCTGTAGAATTCTAATTTTTACTTTATCGTATACGAAGAAAGTGAAAGGGGACTGTAATCGTAAAGATATTTTATCTCAATATTTAGATTCCTTCCTGAGTACAAAAAAAATCATTTTTGGAATTATCTCTGTTTATCGGTATGTGAACACGATAGTTCAAAAACGGAAAAAGCTAGAAGGATAAAATTCGGTGAGTGGTCTCTACACCAAACTTGTGGATTTTCTTCATATTTTGGAAGAAATCTGTCTACGGGAATTCTGATCGTCCGTCCATTTGCATGATAACTCAGAAGCGCCACAGCCTAAATGGATGAAATTAGCATATGGCTTTACCACCCAAATTGCAGATGTGCGTCACATTCAGGATAAATGGATGAAATTAGCATATGGCTTTACCACCCAACTTCCTCCCGTTGGTGTGGTGCGGAAGTTTGGAGAGGGGTGACAGCTCGGATGTCGTCCTCTTCATCTGACCGCGGTTCAAAATGAGACGTAAGTCCCAAAATAGCCCCCGAGTTGCTTCAAAACGGGACGTTAATATAAACTAAACTAAACTGGAAAAATTAAATTTGGTATTGGGTATTGTCATCAAAAACTGCACATATTAACAAAATCTTAGAACCATTTGGTCGAAGGGAAAACATCCCAAACGCTTACTCGGTTTTATTCACAGTACTATAAAACAGAAATCCCTCCATGTTGTGTGCATGCGAGAAAGTTGATGGGAGAACCGTCCAGTGGATTTGATAGTTAAACTCTCTTCAAGTATGCCTTGAAGATGTGTGGTTAAGGCTTCGATTCCCTTGTTCCAAATCATTTTACTCTCCAACCAAGAGGAAATAAGCAGTTAGAATATTGACTTTCAGAGCGTTTTTCTTTTTTCTGAAAAGGAAACAGACAAGTCTCTTTTGATACTTTAATCGATATTATGGATCAAAGAGGTATTAAATCGATTGCCTACGTTTATTCCTGATATTATTTTATCGACTCACAAGCTGAATAACGTCGCGAAACAAACTTATCGTCGTAAGTTGCTGAAAGACTTATGTAACGAAGTTCATTGACCCCAGACACATAACTGTAAGAAATATGAGGTTTCGTGAATGAAATGTAAACTAACAATTTAATGACATTATGTGGTAAATTAATTCTCTCGAGACTAAAAATTATTTATCGAGACCATTTTGAGGTGAAATGAGTTTTCAAAGTGAAAGAATTTTTAAGTCTGATCAGAGCGAAATTAAAAGTTTGGTTAAAAATCTGATTGGTTATTTGAAAAAAATAATATAGAAATTGTTTAAATTTTAAAAATCAGAAGCTACTTTAGAAACCAACAATTTACGGAGATATAAAGACGAGTTTACACAGAAAGGAAGGAAATGAAACCAGAATTTTTCGTTACGAAACCTAAACTTTTTTGGTTTCATAATTTGCGTTTAAGCCACCAAATCATTCTGTAATTATCGGAGCAGTGTATTATATAGGTTAAGACAAAGAGTGGAGTGACGGCTTTAAAAATTCGTGTCATAAGGTAGATTCCGTTTCCTCGGAGGAAAAGAAAGTTTCACCTCCTTTGCCATTTTCTTTTACATAAGGGTTGGAGATATGAAGATGAAAGAAAGTGGGAGAGAATGCAACTGTTTAGAGCCTTTCAGCGAGGTATCACATGTTTTGGTTAAAATACAGTTGAAGTTACGGGTTACTTTCAGTAATAAAGTTGTTCGTTATGATGGAGCAATAATTCGCTTAATTTGAATTATCTTTCTATCGTCAATCGTGGTGGTAGTTGAGGAGAAGCAAAAATTTAACAACCCCCACCTCTACCAATTCCATTCCTTTCGAGCTGGATGCCCACCTACGAACTCGGCCGAGATTTTCACCCTCCCTACAACGTATCACATACATATCGTCTGCGATCATGGCCCCTTGATCCCAAGAATATCCCTCGCTTAAAATATTATTTTTTAAACATTTTTAACATCCCCTTTTTTATATACAGGTTGTCCACTCTTATCGTGGTCCAATAGCTAATTTCTAAGCTATTAGAGATAGACATATAGTTCCAGTTAGAAAAATGCTTTAAATGAATGGAAGAATTATTATTATGTTTTTGAGTCAATAAATATATTTCTGAAAAAGTTACGAATTCTAATTTTTGATACCGTCCCCCGGTCCTATCAGACATATTTAGTAAAATATTTTTCACACACTAACATTTTAAACAAAAAAAGATTCCACTCTTCTGCGGCTAAAACTGACCGAGTTATAGAGGTTTAAATTTCATAATTTTAAACCAATCAGCGACCTTGTCGAGAAAGTGCTGCTCAATGATTGGTTGACCGTCTTCATTGGCATTCAGGCGTCTAAGCTTGGTCTAAGTCAACGATATTTAATGCTCCATAACTCGGTCAGTTTTAGTCCCAGAAAGATGATACGTTTTTTGCTTAAAATGCTAGTGTGTTCAAAATATCTTACTAAATATGACTTATACGACCGGGGGACTGTATAAAAGATTATAATTCGTAACTTTTTCAGAAATATATTTATTGACTCAAAAAACATAAAATATAATTTCCCCCTTGCTTTAAAACATTTTTTCAGTTGAAACTATCTATCTCTAATTGTTTAGAAATTGTCTATTGGAGACAGAGATATAAGAGTGGACACCCTGTATCTAGAACTTTTTTAACACATACGAGTCCACCTGACATTTCATATGAACTTTTAAACGAGCGGTTGTTTGGGGTTCTAGGACCATGATAGGAGAAGATATACAGAATTTTGCCCAAATTCGTGCCATGAAAACATTGTAGTAGGCAGTATTCCTATAAGGAATCTACCTAAAATGTTCAATGAATCGTCCTCTATTCAGGAACACAACCCTCAGATGAGGAACCATACTTTTTATTTGTAAGCCGTTCATCTCTTCTTCTATGAAACGCATTCCTCCTACAACTGCAGAATCAGCTGGTGGATTAAATGGTAAACTATGGTACTAATAACTTCTGGTTTCACGAAAAAAAGATTCCTGTTTCTTTTCCATCCATTCTGTACAAACGATATCTTTGTACCTTCATTCGTTTTCGAATTATTGGTTTTTAAATATGCTCTAAATTTCTGAAACACCCTGTACAGCGAAAAGTGGTAAATGTTTTACACATTTTTTTTGCTAGAGCAATTCGTAATTTCATAGCTCAACGATATAAATGACAAGCAATAAGAATGAAAAATGCAATGTTTTAGAAAAAATATTAGAAACGGAAGAAATGTTCATTTTATGCGGGTAAATAACTAAACACAAACTTTCAATTCGGTCTTATTCTAGCAAATATCTATATCCAGCTAGTACAATATATAAAATCGTTTGTGAAAAATCCATTTGAAGTTGCAATCTCTGTTTATCAATGACTTACATATTTTGATCATTTTTTTCTAATTTGTCCTTTTGAACTTTTTTTAGATTTTATGGATCATTAGTGTGTCTTGATCGCGATAAGATTGGTTGAATTCAAGAGCAGAAATAATAATAATTCATAATTTAAGTTTAAAAATGAAATATTGCTATATATTTTAATGATTATTTTGTAACCTTAAAATTTATTTTGAAAAAAAAAGTTATTGCGGAATCCATTGTTTTCATACCAAGGAATCTTCAAATGAATGTATTTTTACATATCATTACTTTTTTAATAAATCAAAAGTTTAGTTTCCTGAACTTTCCAAATACTATCACTGATATCCGTTCTAATTAATATAGTTTAGTTTCCAATTCTGTTCCGGTTGTCATAGAATTAATGGCTCAAATGTTAGGGGATGATAGAATATACCGAATCTAGCAGTATTCTGCGTAGAACAAGTGGTCGCCACCAAGAGTTGGAAGTCAGACATAATCTTATTCTTAGGCGCAATCCCAGAGATAGAGGGAGTTATGCTATCTCCGTGATTGCGTCAAATAACAAGAATATGACTGTTCTACGATTCCCTAAATTTGGACCATGAATTCTATAACATACTGTATCTGTGTGGGTGCCAGGGGTGTAGTTGAGCCGGAATGCACCTGAACGCCATTCCGACACTGCTTTTTTCAGGAGAAATAAATAAGAAAAAAATTGTGAAACGTCCTTAAAACATCGAGATTTTTTGTCACCTATGATAAAGCGTTCCGGCACTGCGTTTAGAGCGACCCGGCACTGCTTTTAGAGCGTCCCAGCGATTCTTTTATAGCGTCCCGACTCTGCTTGTAGAGAGACCTGGCACTGCTTTTGGAGCGTCCCAGCACTGCTTTTGGAGCGACCCGGCACTGTTTTTAGAGCGACCCGGCACTGCTTTTAAAGCATCCCGGAACGGCATATTTTGCGACTACACAACTGGTGGGTGTACTAATAACACGATTGTGTCTGATTTCCTATTTTTGACTGCGTTTGTTACGAAACGTTCTACGCAGAATATTGGTAAATTTAGTATATTCTATCACCTCCTAACAATTAGGACGTGAATTCTAGGACACCCTGTGTTTAGAATTCACCCAAACTTGTTTTTAATGCTTTGGAAACACTAAAAAACAGAAATCTAGCGTTTTAGGGCAGTTCTAATTTTTGATTTAAATCAGTCAGACAGCTAACTTTACAAGAAACGCGCGCCTAGGAAACGTGAGAGGCATTTTGCATTTAGTTAATAATTGGAATGTCTTAGTAGTTTTTTTACCCTTGCCTCTATAGCCCGAATGATTAGAGCTGCTGTCCACTACGTAATTATTGTTACTGTGAATTTGGATTTTGAAATTTTGCCTGCGCCACATTATTCCCCTATCAATGACTTTTGGAAGTAAAACTTTTCTTAAGAAATCTTTTTCCCATTAGTCTCTCTATCCAAATTTGGTGACACTCTGGTTGACAGATGCATATAACATTATTCTAAATGGCCGTGTATATATATATTTCAATAAGAAGACAGTAGTTGATCGCTTTATTGTAAAGATGAAAATGCAGGTCGATTTAAGGAAATGACATAATCATACTTCAATTATAATAGAGGAATTTAAATATTCGGAGGATATTTCATGAAGTTATATCCATTGTTAGTGAAGTGCAGCAAAGCGAATTACATGGTTACAAAAGAGAAATAGGGCTAGCCTTTTTTACTGCTGAGGAGAACACTTTAGAGATTTAATTTAGTTACAGTGACAGTTATTCTCATACTAGAGCTCAAGTAGAAATAATTTTAGGAATTAAAAATTAAGAAGCGTTTTTTAAAAACAGAAAAATGTGAAATTATTACATGCATATTTACGTATCCTACATAGTAGGGAATGAGGTCGCTCCCAGCATCACGTGACTTGGCTTGCTTTTTAATGACGTCGTGAAACTAAACTATATTTACCAATGCTTGTTCTTTATTTGCTTTATTCTAAAGATGTATCCATCATTTTCTTGAGAAACATCCAAATAATCATAATTTCAAGGTTGTTTTGATTTCTCCATGATGCGATAGCAGAAGGCAAAATAATTTCAATTCCATATAAGCGCGATGCATTAACATCATTAAGAAAAAAACTAAGTCACGTGACGATGAGAGCCAATGAGAAGTGATCTCATTCCCTACTATGTAGGATCCGTAAATATGCCTGATAGATGAATCTACGGATGTCTCCGAGTAGTATCAGTTTTTAAAAACAAACACCCTATATTTTGATGTGCAATCTTAAACCGATGTGTTGCTTCAACTAATTAGTTATTCAACAATTCAAGTTTCTATTTTGAGTAATTTATAAATGAGAAGAATATGTGAATATTTATCTTATGAGAAACCATTGGGAGTGTTCTCCCCTCGACTTTCTATCATACTTAGACAATATGGCGCATTTGTGCTTAGCTTCTACATATAGCGAAGAAAATCGAATATATTTTTTAAAACCATAACTCTTTCCATTGACCGTTTTGGTTCAAGTTTTGGCTCTGATCTACAATTTTATTGTAATTATTATGTTCTAAATTCCTGCATATAGCTTGAAGGCCACGGTGGCCTAGTGGTAAGGTCTCGACTTCGGGGCTCGAAACCCAATTCCACTGAAGGTCCGTCGTGTATGTGGGCCTGATGCACGTCAAATCTGACCTCGGGTGTCTAACGTCCTCCCGCTGGTATGATGTGGAAGCTCCGAGATGGGGTGGCAGCTCAGGTGCCGTCCTCGTCATCTGACCGCGGTTCAAAATTGCGAGATCTGTCACCAAATATTCCTCGTATTGCTGACCCTGCATGTCTCAGCTATCGTGTTCTAATTCAGACGACAGACAGTCATAACTGTAATTCTGTTGATAAAGCCATTTTCTAAGTTTTCACCCACTTAATTCATTGCGTTTCTGAGTCATCGTGTTCTAATTCACACGAATAGACAGACAGTTATATCTGCAATTCTGTTGATAAAGCCATTTTCCAAATTTTCACCCATTTAATTCATTGCGATTCTGAGTTATCGTGTTCTAATTCACACGAATAGACAGACAGTCGTATCTACAATTTTGTTGATAAAGCCATTTTCCATATTTTCACCATTTAGTTCGTTGCGTTTCTGAGTTATCGTGTTC